>CM024539.1:27736502-28305113 GCA_014182365.1 Eucalyptus tenuipes | reverse complement strand
ATGATGCTTAAGGGTTTATTAGTGTTAATTAAGCATGATTAGGGGTTAGATTAGTTTAGAATAATTAAATTAGTGTTACCAATGCATGTTAGGTGGTTATACATAGTCATTAGCAAGTAGAAATGTTTTATTATTTATTGAACGGCACTTGAAAATTTTCCGGGTCTATTTCGGCTTCCAATTAGGCATTACAGGCCTAAGTTGGATTTTTAGTATTTATTTAATTAATTTTCGAAATTATTTAATTATTTATTTATTTTCCGGAAATTTAACCGGGATAGTCGGTGACCGAAATTTCATGCTGATTGTCGTGGTGCAGTCCGTTTATTTAATTGGAGCTTTGATTTGTAGCTAATTGATTTAATTATGGATTTTTAGGATATGTTCCTAAATGAATTGATTTTGGGTATTTGATTGAAGAACAACCGGCATCGGTTGTCGTATCAAAAATAGATTGGTGATCCCGAGAGAATAGGAATTTGTGGAATTGGGATTGATTATGTATTGTATTACGCTCAGCTCAATGACTAGTACGTCATCTCGGAGAAAGGTGTCATGTTATGTTGGAATAATGGTAGGATGTATATCACCTTGAGAAGGCACGTGGGTTCGGTGAGTTGGTATATCACCCGGGAGAATGCACGTGAGCTCGGTGATTAAGTATGTCATCTTGGCGAATAGGTCGTCTTAGAGAATGCACGTGGGCTCGAAGACTCGCATGTCATCCCGGAGAATGCACTTGGGCTCGATGACTAGATATCCCATCTTGGAAAATGTACGTGAGTTTGATGAGTAGGTACATCGTCTTGGAGAATGCACGTGGGCTCGAGACTCGATGTCATCCTGGAGAATGCACGTGGGCTCGACAACTAGATATTCCATCGCGGGAATGTATGGTACTGATTTAAATGACCGGGGAGTAGTCTATCTGACATGTAATCGACTAGGTCGATTGATCGATAGTTTGATCTGTGTTGAATAATTGGGTGTCTATTATGAATTGTACTGACTTCAAGTGGGATCTGAGGCCAATGTAAGTCCTCTGACCTGTGTGTGCTTAGGCAGCCCATAGTGTATTGATATACTCTGTCAGTCTTAGGAGGTATAACTCCATTTGAGACATGGGTTCATTGGTTATTGTATAACTATCTCAGGCAGCACCTAGATGACAGCACCTTCATCTCCTCGTCCTCCCATGCATTTTGGCATCCCCGAAGAAGTCACCGAGATAGAGTACCACTTTCATATCCACCCTCACCGGGAAGGACTAGAGTACGTATTGGTTAAGTCAACCATCCGAGTTGACGTTGGTTAGACGCCCGAGGCCCCATGAGTATCGGTCGTGGTATCATCACTACTATGATAGGCGAAGGGAGGGTCCTATATCCGAGGGTGATGTACCATTGTACGTATTGGAAGAAGCGTTCGAGAAGGAACGGCCGATCCTAAGGAAGGGTCGGTAGTGGATGCTAAGGATCCTAAGCTTGAGGACGAAGCTCGTATGCCTGTGTACTCCAATCGATAACGACAACCGGAATGGAGAGGACGGTGAGATAGTGGAGCAAGAAGAAGGACTGGAGGAGGATCAGCGGTGGGAATGGTCGAGGAGGAACCTACGCAGGAGCAATCAAGAAGAAGAGCTCAAGAGGAGGATTCTGAGGAAAACCCCGAAGAAGAAGATGAAGAGGACGACCTCGAGGAGGATCCGAGTACGACCCGGATGAGGACTGAGATCTCATCCTGTTTGCAAACCTTAAGTCGTGAGCGATATATAATAGATCAGACTTGGAATATTATATAATATATATTATGTGGTTTGCTTATATAAAGTGTGGTTGTGATTTTCAGTTGAAAAATATACCCTACTTTTCTATCCCATTGTTTTATTGTCTAGGATTTATTTATATACTTCTGCATGCGTATTAAAATGAATGGGTCTGTAATGCGTCCTAAGACGTCCCTATTATATCGACCGGGTGAGGGATAGGCACGAGTTTGAGGATCGGGGCATGACAGAGTCACCTCTAGAGCCTTGTACCATTTTACATGTGTTGGTACGATGATGCTAATCTTGTGGGAAGCCACCTCTAGGGCCTTGAGATGTGATGTGACACAAGTTTGGAAAATGAAATGAACCAATGACACGAGATATGACGAGTTTGATTTTTGAATTGAATCAGTGATACTTGTTTTGATATTATGGATGAATAGCAAATTCTGTTATTGATATAGCAAGGTTAAAATAATATATAACTCATTTTATTCTTGTAAGTTGTTATATTTCAAATTGGCATAAATGAGTCATGCCTTTGAGTTTTATATGTGTAATATGGAGGCTTGATCTGCTAAGAAGATATGTACTACTCAATTGAGTTGTAGTTACTCACCTCCTTTCTTTCCCAATCTTTCCAGGTCCTCAATTAGTGGCCGTTAGAGCAACAGTGTTATAGATAGGAACTTTGGGAATTAGATCTTATTGGTTTGAGGCTGCGTCCTAGGGATGGAGGAACGGCCGTGTCACAATCGTTTCTACTAAGATTCGAGGTTTGATAGTTTCCATATTGAGTAGCTAAGTTTCAACTCCTTGAATGTCTACTATTGACACCGGGGAATTCGAATTCACCATACCGAAATTATTTCCATTGACTTTCTTGTGTGTGCCCAAATGGATTAATTGCTCCAATTGGGCCAGGCCAGTCAGTGTGACCATGACCACTCTGGTTCTGGTCGTTGGTAAAATCAGGCCTTTTGAGTATTCTGACCGCTTGCAATGGCGTTGTCTGGCCCAAACTTCCACTAGTATTAAATTGGGAAGAGGAAGTTAAAGGTACAGACCATTTCGCCGCCTGGCTTCCCTGAATTGAAAGCGACTGACTTGGCTGTCCCGACCTCGACATTGAGTTCGGTTACCAAATTAGTGATCAACGAGGTGACTGTCTTTGGCCGAGGTATTACGAGTCTTCTGATTCTTTGTTTTTACCATCAGCACTTTCTCAAACTGGAACACAATGATCCCACTAGACATGCCAAAAAGATGTTTCGTCGAAAAACAGTATCATACGAAATACTTTTTACCGGAGGTTGGCAATTCAGGTTTTTATGTGTAGCGGGTTCTGTGTCAGTTTGGAAAGGAAGGAAAACTCTGATGGCAGTAACTATAGGAAGAGGAGACAACAAATGCAAGCAAACCTAAAAGACTAAACGAATAAAGGGTAACTGCAACATGAATAGAGAAAATAACTTGCGAGAATGGATGTATATCATTTTCATTGATCTGTCTGTCCACCCTTTTACAACAATCCACCGTTGGCCATTTATAGCCTGAGTGAATAGATAAACGTTGTAGTGGTTATTATTCCAAATTTAAACTATTCCCAAGACATTCAGAATGTTTCCCAGTAACTGCACCACATTTTCTTCAAGGCAGTCGAACCTTGGTGTCAACGGGTGCCTCGATAACTCATCTATCTCCTGTCTTGCTACTTCCTGAATTGTGGCTGATGCCGAACAGTCGGCAACCGCGATCATTATTATTTGCGAATTCCCTCCAGGTCCGTGAGTTGACCATCCAATGGAGCTTGGAGGACCTAATTGGCTTGTTGCAGCCCACGAATATCACTTTTGGTGTCAACAACCGTCCTATAGAAATTTATTGCTTGGAATGGAAGCACCTTTCTTTTGTTGCAGAGCACCCACGTAAAGACTCATGATTGAAGGTTCCTCTATCTCCCGACACCGCTATAAAGACAAATGTGAAAGTTTCATTGATCCTCCAATAAAGTATGGGAGTTCAAGGATATTCCTGTCCATACAGATGTGCTGACCTTTTAGATAAAGCACCAATGCATTAGAATCGTAAACCCATTTCATTACGCAATGAAATATCTCGATTCTCCAAACAACCGAAATAGAATGCAGTTGCACAGAATATTATCACCAAGAAAGCAAAGCCATTCTTATTTTTTTCTTTGACAACGAACCAAAAGAAGGCTTAAGGAGTATAAGTCTAACAATTGCCGTGCTCTCAACCTTCTTAGCTAGTTCTCCGTCCCTGCGACATTGCCCAAGTAAAGGACACTTGATTTTAGTCGGACGGACAGAAAGTGAAAGGATATCAAGATGACAATCTAATTGTTGCATTTAACGTCTCGAGCAACTTTAACCTGAAGATCTTTAACTCAATACACAAAGAAAACAAACCGTGAAAAAGTAGACAATGAAGATGTGTAATTGCACTGCTATGCGATTCTGTTCGACCACACTGTTCCTATGGATGTGATACACTATAGGGATCTACTTCTGAGAACATAATCTGTAAACAAAAGCTTAATAATTTTATGACTCTAGCGATTAAGTATCAGCACCCATTAATCTACAGATAACCCAGATTTCCATCAAATATTGCTCGTACGAAGAAATTGAGATGCTTCAGAATTCAGGAACCAATGAGAAGTAGCTATTCCTAATGAAATTAATTCAATTGGATCCACCTATCAAACTTGAGGAGATAATCTAGTTAACAACATTTAAAACCCAGGGATCTATTTGAAAATAACATGTCGATCGCTATAAAAAAATAATTTGGAGTGTTAATTGTCGGTTCCAAGCAAGATCTTGAGAATTCCGGGCATATTCTTTCAAACTATTCTTAGGGCTCTTCTAAAGAAATTAATTGATAGAATTCAATTAATATATGATGAAAGGACGTGCTCCTCTTTCTTTGAGCATTTTCTTGATCTTTGCATTTAAACTAGGGGCAAATTTTTTATTATAAAAGAAATGAACTTCTGGAGGACAAAAATATATCCACTTTGCAAATGACCTAGAAAGTGCATGAAATAGACAAAAATGTCTACCATTAAATTTTTAGTCCATGCAAGCTAATGGGGCATTTGACGTGGCTAATGGCAAGGACAAATACAATAGAGATGTTGGCAAGGCAAATGTCAGTGAGACAAAAATAACGTTGTTTTTGGCTAATCAATAACGACTTCGTTTTTAGACTTTTAAATCAATGACTCGTTTGTTTAAACGATAAGAGAGAGAGAGAGATGGCTAATCAATAACGACTTCGTTTTTAGACTTTTAAATCAATGACTCGTTTGTTTAAACGATAAGAGAGAGAGAGAGAGAGAGTAACGCCAAATTGAAAAAGTCAGTTCTTAATTGAGTTCATTTTGCCCCAAACCAAAAGCAGTGTTCCAAATAGACTATTCTGAGCGAATACATCAACTTGAATGGATGGAAAACTTTTGATTTTTTCATCCCTCAAGTAGAAATTCATATATCTTTTTGGCCCATTTGGAAAGTGGGGATATTTTTGTCTAGTGGATATCAGTTCACCCAATTTTTTTGGATTTAGCCTTCAAACTAGTAGAACACAAGTGGTAAATTTTAGAAATCCTCTTTTGAAGATCATCAAAGTCTACCAAAAAATAAGAATTTGCTTCAGTGCACGGCTATTTTGATGCAAAAGGCTGCGCTGTAGTAACAGTGAGATTCCATGTATTGTATAAGTCATTTGAATCACATATCTTGTCATAATTAATCGGAATGGCAGCAATTACCCGTTAGTTTTCAGGTCGAATCCCATATTATGTGCCGCCTGTATTCGAAAGTCTTCCCATTCCTTCACTGGAGGGTGGAAATTCTTCCCATCCCATGATATTTCCGCACAGCTGCCTATAGACTACCACTAATCTTCACCTGCTTGGGGCCTCCTTATGTTGGCAGATACCATCTCTCTCAAAACTTCTTCAGTAACTAATTCAATTACTTCTTCGAGGCTGCAGCAATGCGCAACGATAGAAAAAAGTTCGTTTTTATCAGGCACGCAATAAAAGGACATCAAAATGACAATCTAACTAGTCTATTGCCACACCAAAAAAATTTCCTTATGTAGTCTCCTTGAATTTATAAATCCAGATAAATCTTCCTTCTTTAAGGAGCAAAATCGGAATTTAGGAAAGAATCTTCCCTCTTGTAAATGGTGTTGAAAGAGCTGGAATATATTTGAAACAAATTCAAAGGGTTCGACATTTTCGATAGTTTAAAGAACGGGTAAAATTTAATACCGTTTAAAAGTTTGGATTTCTCATTTGTCCTCTAAGAAATAATCATATTAAATAATTTTTTCTAAGTCTTCATACAGATTTATAATTTTTTTCATTTTAAAATTTTAATTTTTATAGAATTTTCCTAATAAAATTAGACTAATCCTGAGGTGAAAACCTCTGATTATTCCAAATTAGCACTTTTGCAGTGCCTTTAATTATAGCAATTGTGGAGACAATTGAAGCAACAGTTTCACAGCTCCTTTAATTAATGCTATGATCGCTCTATATTATAGAGAGAGTAACCGAAAAAAAAATTCCAATCTCAAACATTACGAAAAGATACCACGGAAGCTCATGCCCTCTGTTACATTAATAAGAAAGGATGATTACCGTGTAACGTCAACCAAACAAACATATTGGAAATTTAAAATGGCCAAAAGAGGTAAAACATTATACTTCACGTATCTCATATGGCTTTTGCACTTCAAGGAACTCTTTTACCCGTCTTGTAACAATTTAAATAAATATCCTGAAATATTTTAATCACACTTTTTCTCCCTTAATCGAAATCTTCTTCGTTTTCGTTCTTTTCGGGCGCCATTTTATTATATTCTTCAGTAGTTTTCTACAAAACGGCACTCTGTTTGGAAAGCAAGATTCAGAGTGAAAAGAATTTTATTGGAGGGAATGATGGGGTGGCGAATGCAAAACCATTGTTTGGAAGAGGGAGAGAAAATGCTGATAATGATGTGTGAAGAAAGTAGGGGAGAAAGTCGCTCTTTTCTCATATTTCCGAATATACCCTCAAAAGTACTAGAAAATGACAAAATTAGTGAAGGATAGAATAGTAGTTAGACAATTACATACAATAATGCTCATAATGTAAAAATGCCGACTTTCATTTTTCTCTCTTCATTTTTCCAATCCCTAACCTTTTCTTCACCTCAAATTTATTTCCGTTCTTTTCTTCACCCGCCAAACAAACTCTTCGAAACATAGCGTAAGAATCTAATCGAGTATACTTGAGTAATTTCGTGCAATAGCTTGCATAGTGACTTTGAAATTTTATGGTGGTAAAGTTCAATTGAATGACTAATCACCTATTAACTTAGAAGGTAAACTACGATTAGTCAAAATAGCAGCATTACCTGTTAGATTTCAGGTCGAACCCTTTCACATCAGCTACCTTTTTTAGAGCGTTTCCCCATTCCTCCACTTCGTCGCCATACCACCACTTCTGCTCTTCTAGTTGTGTTATGTATAAGTTGCTTTCTAGCTTAACATCATCAATCTCCACATTGCAGAAAATGGGCAGGATCCTTTTCTTCCCATTTGACTGCGACGTGCTTTCTACCATGTGGGCTAGGTCATGGAGACAGCAGCGACTAAAAGCATAGTTCTCAGATAAAAATGGTATATAGATATAAGAGTCGATGAGTGCTAGGTCATGCTCTCTAGAAATTCTATGACCAAAACCGAATTCATCATTGTCCCTAAAAACCAAAATTCGGTTACGAACCAGGTTCTTGTAAAGGAAATCGACAATGCTATAACGAGTGTCTGGTCCTCGAAACTCAAGAACACGTCGTATACAGGTATATTGTGAGAAAGCCAGGTTGGTGTTGAGACCTCGCACATTCTTTCTAGGACAGTGCAACCACGATGATTCAACTCCAAGCTTTCTAAGCCCTTGACGCCCTCGATCACTGTTATTTTTTCACAAGCATCTAGCTCAATGTGCTGTAATTTATCTAACTTTGATAAATTAGGTAACATTTCTATCTTATTACAATGGGAAATACGTAAGTACCACAAGGATTGCAGTTCTGCCAAATCTTGAATCTCAACCAGCTTTTCCAGACTGCTCAGATACAAGCGCTCTAGGTTCGTCAGGAGCGACAAACCATATATTTTCTTGAGATTTTCGCATTTACTTAGTTTCAACTCCTTCAAATACTTTGTGTCTTGAGAGATAGAGTAGGCTGGCATTGGATAATCAATGACCCACAGAATCGACAAATTTTTTAGGTTTGAAAGAGGTGGCATTTCACTGATGCCGCTAAATTTCAAGGTTGTCAAACCAAACGGAAGCAGATGGATCGGTTGTTTTACTGGCGAATTGACCGTCCAAATTGGAGGAGATGCCCCTGTTGAACCACTTAATTTAGATAATTCCAAATACTCTAAACTGACGAGGCTTGAGAGGTCGGGGATAAATGGGAAGTGACCAGCTTGCATGTGAAGGTGTGTCAAATTAGAGGGAAGATCTGGTACTTCTAGAAGGCAACTCGAACCCAATTCAAGTTTTGGAGAGAAGAGAGGCAACCTAGCACTATAGGGAATCTAGATACACTAGTATATGATAAGTCCAATATCCTCAAATGGAATAGCTTCCCAATTTCCTCTAGGTTTTCCTCTATCAGATCCCAACATTTTTGGCACTTAACTCTTCGAGCATCTCCACCTGTCCAATAGTAAGAGGAAACTTTCTTATCTTTGTAAAACTAATCCTCATCACCCTTAGTTTCTTTAGCTTTCCAATGCAATCGGGTAGTTCAACAACTCCTGACTTTGATAAATCCAACTTAGCCAACATTTGCAATTGTCCAATAGAGCGTGGAAGTTCCTTTATCTTAACACACCCACGTAAAGATAAATGTGTAAGCTTCACCAATTGTCCAATAGAGTCTGGTAGTTTGCTGATTTCAGGGTGCTCGTCTAATATAAGACTTGACAAATATTCCAATTTGCCAAATGTCTCCGGAAGCTTGAAGGGTTGAAAATTTTGGGGCATGATAATCTCCTTCAAAGATTGTAGAGAACCAAATTCTGCAGGCAACTCCCGAAGACACCTACATCCCTTGATATTCAAAGTTGTTAGGCGTTCTAGCTTACCAATGGAGTGGTCAATTGTGGTTAACTTGACACACCGAGCAAGAATTAAAATCTCCAAAGTCTTGAATATAGAGAAGTCAGGTGTCCTTCTTAATTGTATGCAACCAGTCAAATCTAAAACCTTCAATCTGTCCATCTGTAGAAAAAAGTTGAAGTAAAAACATAAATGAGAAACGTCAACACATATCGCCACATTATTAATAAGCTAAGTGTTCGTAAGTCATTACTTATGATAATCTAGGGTACTTTGGATATCCCCCGTTTTTTGGGATGTAACAAATAACCCTCGTACTTTAAATTTTTTAAATAAGGGTTAATATCATGAAAAATCTCAAACTAGTACACATGTAATAAATTTACCCCAAATTAATTTTTTGACCACAAAAGACCCCAAACTAGTACATATGTGACAAATTTACCTTAAACTAATTTTTCAAATGATATATTTGTGACAAATATACTATTCGTTAAATTGGATCAATACCACAAGAATACAACTGTGACAAATGAAGGGTAAAATCCCAAAATGATATACTAATCAACTATCATGTGTTATCCAACTCAGCAATTTGACAATAAAATTTTACGAAAATTAAGAGAAATTAAATTTGTCACAAGTATATCAATTGGTGGTAGATTTTTTAAAGGTATACTAGTTTAGAGTTTTTGGTAGTCAAAAAATTACTTTGGGATAAATTTATCAAATGTATATCAGTTTGGGATTTTTCACGATATCAACCTTCTTAAAAAAGAATTCCCAACCTAAGGGTGTTTTTTTTAAAAAAAAAAATGGAGTTAGGCCCCTGTTAGGAGTCAAATTTATACTGTGGGGAAAATACAAAGTAATCATCCCAACTTTTACTTCATTTCACATCCTTTATTTCCAAAACCTGTGGTTTGCGTCTTAGAACAAAACTCCATAACCAAAAGACTAAAGTATCCTCGTCACCAAATTACAAAAAATTCTAATTTCCAAATCACCCACAAGCTTCAAAATACCAAAACCCTTTTTTTTCTCCATAATCTACAACATCACCGCAGTCAACCCGCGTCTCCAACTCCATTCCATCTTATGCCAAGTGTAATGTGAAGTGAGGAAAATTACCAAAACAATCATAAATATGTTGCAATTTTTCTAATTCACTCCTAAATCTTTTTTTTTTTTTTACCAATTCAATCATAAAATTTTTGTAATTGTGTCAATTTAGTCTATCCGGCCAAATTTGGCCGGACGGCATTGACGTGGTAATTTTTTAATAATTTTTAATTTTTTGAATATTTTATTAATTTTTATTAATTTTTTTCTTTTTTTGTTTCTTTCTTCTTCTTCCTTTTGCTAGTCGCTAGACTGGCTAGAGGTTACTGGCTAGTGAGATTGACCTCATCTGCGACTTCACCGACCACTAGCGAGGCCTCACCAGCAAGATCGACCTCGTCAGCCGTAACCTGTGGCCGGTCTGGCAACTGTCCAAAAGATAAAGAAGAAAGAAACAAAAATAAATTCGAAAAAATAAAAATATTTTAAAAAATTATCATGTCAGTGTCGGCCGAACGACCAGCACCGGACGATATCCACGTTAGCGCTAGCCGCCAAATTTGACCTGGATAGGCGAATTGACACAATTATAAAAAGTTTAAGATTGAGTTAGAAAAATTACAATAGGTTAAGGACTATTTTGGTAATTTTGCTCCATAAAGTGATGGTTTTAAAAGGTGATGGTGATTTTTGGTATCATTTCAATTAGAAGAATTGCAGAAAGAATCAGAGATGGAGGGAAGGGTTTGCAAGAGTTGACTAATGGAAAATTACTTTGTACCCGTCATTTTGTTTTCTATAAAACGGCGAGGTGATGGTGGGGCGCCGCACGGGTTCTTTTTTCGGTGGGGGAGAGAACGTCTTCAGATACTTGACCGGGTGGGCAGGAAGCAAATTTCACACAACTTTTGTAGCCCAAAAACTGACTTGAAATAAAATGTTCGAAATGAAAAGGAATCCCATTATATTTGTTCTCTACCCCGAATATGAACTAAAGATTTTATTAGAGTTGATTTGACCCAGTAGTTAAAAACTAGATTCAATGTAAAAGCTCAAGCCTTCGATCAACACCTCGAGTTAATTAAAAAGCAAAAGTAATGTCATTTTCATTTATTTGACAGTTCATTAATGCAATTATAAAGAAAAACTTAACTACTAAATTAGGTTAGTAAGCCCCTTGAATAAAGTCTCATGATGGTCAAGCTCACCTTAATTTAAATCATCAACTTTGGATTCAAAACATCAACTTAACTATTTCAAATAAACTTGCGATCATTTACGCCATTCAAGTTGGATGTTACCAATCCTCGACTTGACTCAAACTTTGCAGTCATTCAAATCATATCTAGTGCATATTGAAGCAAAATGCACGAACTTTACTGGAATACATCAATTCCAAAGCCTAAGTAACTTCCAGAACTAGGAAACCAAGGTTCTAGACCACATGAAGCATTTTTTAAGTGGGAGTAACTTTGTCTTTTACTTTGACTGTTTCTCATGCAAAATATATTCTTCACTCCGATAAGATAGGGAGTGCATGTAACCATTATGCCAATCGTATGAGGTAATGATACAAATAAGTAAAATATATATCTTGCTGCTATTATCACGAATGAGGTAATGATAGAAAGAAGTATATAAAGACATACCGTACCTTCATTTGGCTCCACCCATCCCAGTCATCTTCAATAGTGCTATCGGTAAGGTTGAGCACAAGCAATTTACTAAAGTGAAAGTTATTTGCCTGGACATTCATTTGCCATGTACGCCAAGAAAGCCATCTTAGCTTTGGAAGAAGATTCTTGAAGTCGCCTGAAAATTGCGAGCCTTTTGCTCGAAGGAATCTTAGTTCTGGTAGATCAGCTAATTTTTCTTTTGCTAAGTCGTAGCTGCAGCCACTGGAAGTCAGGCTTAGTGCTTCTACATGTTCATTTTTCTGCCGACAAAGACTTGAGATTAATTGAGTGCACAACACCTAACACTCTTACGAGCTATAAAGAAAGGAAGCATATGAATAGTGGTAAAAAATTTCTCCAACAGGGAACCCACAATGGCACATGCCTTTTCGCAGCAAGTAGATTTCTATGTTTTCGTTCACACCATTAACGAAAATTTTCAGCTTCCATTTTAAGATATCTTCTAAATCATATCTCAGTTTCTGTTTTCTATCTTTATCCAATGTTCGCAAAAAGTATTTTTTTTTTTTTCACTATAAATGTGTTTGAAATTAGTTTAAAAATTCCAATTGGATAGCACGTGAAAGGGCGCTTTGTTGTTTCAGAATTTCCCCAAGACTATTTTCTAATCTATAGAACCTAGAAGACCAAGCTAATTATTAGGAAATCCATTAGGTCTCACTCACGAATATACAAGACATTTTGGACCCAAATGTTTGAGAGAGAGCTATCTCACAAACAGGACAAACGGCAAGTTAAACAAAGCTCACTATAATATGAAAGAGAAAATTTAACAAGTTACTCCTTCCAAATGAAATTTATGTGAGATAATCTTTCATTTTACCTTTTTGCTCTCCAGAAGTTCTACAGCAACTTCATGAGTCCACACCCTACTAAATTTGCTAGGGTTTTCTTTGCAAGGATATTCTTCACGGACGATGTACCTTCCTAGATCTCGAATTTGGTCATGCATCCAAAACTTCTTATTTTTAATTTTTATCAAGGACCGTAGTTGGAGCTTAAGAATTGCATTCATAGAACGGTAACCACAACCATCATCCCACATGATAACTGGATAAGTTTGGTCCTCGTCAGTGAAAAAGCAAGCAATATCCAAAAATACTTCTTTGTCCGCTTTCTCCAATTCGTCATAACTTATCTTTAATGCCTTTCGAACATCCTCATAAGGACCTTCATCTAACTTCTCCAACGTCCCTTTCCATAGCTTTATGCGATCTCCATGTGGATCCAAGCAAAAGCCAAAGTCATAGAGATAAGAACCTATCACCTCGATAGCCAAAGGAAGACTAGCCACTTTATGAACAATATCTTCTGAAAGAGCCTCATAACCCTTTATAGGAGAGTCACTTCTAAAAGCATGCTTACAAAACAACAGAAGTGCTCGATCAAATGCCATTTCATGTACTGCATAACGTGTAATTTCTTTGGGTTGATTTTGGTCCTCTTTACTGGATGATTTCACTTGGGTCATTAGGATTCTTTCATCTCTGGTGGTGATAATGATCCTGCTACCAGAACCAAACCAATCAATTTTCCCAGCTAGCTTTTCTAGTTGCTCTTTCTTGTCTAGATCATCAAGCACAATGATGACTTTTTCTTGCCAAACACACTTTTGATCATCTTAATCCCACCATCAACATCTTTAATTTGGTCAATAATGCTAGAACCAACAAAATCTGATAAGAGCATTTTCTGCAAGTCTAAAGAACCACTAGGAGGTTGCCAATGTACTCGAACGTCTCGAAGGAAACTACGGCCTTCAAAGTGAGAAGATAATCTGTTGTACAAAACTGTGGCAAGAGTTGTTTTCCCAATACCACCCATGCCATGGATACCAACGAAACGTACACCATCAGAGTTAACATCCAACAATTTCATTATGGCTTCCAGCTGAGTATTATCTTCAAGCAAATGTTCAGTCACAATCATGTGTCCGGAATTAAGCTTATGGTAAACCTCTTTAACAATCGAGGCAATTTCTTCTCCTTGGCTGCAGCAAAGCATGAAATTTCCGTTTCAGTCAAAGACATGATAGACTACATGACTCCAGAGGATATGTGGATACATACCTCAGCTATTTCAACTACTTAAACAAATGGAAATTAAGCGTTATAATCAGTTGAACAAGCAATTCTTGGGTACAGGGCGGGTTTCACATAGTTTTGTGCGGGTTTGAAGAAAGTTCACCTTCTAATGCAATGCCACATTGCCATACATTTGAAAATGTTGACACGCAAAGTTTCTTCGAAACCGTATGAGATCCCATCCCTTGATACGTGCAACCTATGCAAGAATCTTCTTCCCCCGCTTCAACTCATCGGGGCCAAAATTCTTGTTGTGCTTGTATATTGCTTGTCCGTATAGGTTGATTTTGAGCTTACATTGCCCTTTCCGTACAAAACTTGAAATATCATTCTTATTCCACATATATGGATTCAATATTTTCTTATCACGCAAATAATTTTTCTTCATTAATCAGTAATTCAAATATTTCACGGTAGGCAAATTCTTTAAAATCTTTTAATTGTCCATTTTTCGCACACATGCATTGAGCGTGAACATTTGTAATGTTAATTATTTACTCTTTTTGGATACAATTCTAATCATTTCGTGGTAAAATTTTTAATATTGCAATATTTCTGTTGATTCAAGAATCTAACGCAAATTGTTATTGTACAAAATTTTGTGATTACCTTGTGAGGGAGAAAATACATGAAAATGCATGATTTCCACTATACTTATTTTGATAATATGATTAACTAAAAAAATTGATTGAGTCAAAAATATTATGAAGTAAAAGGTTGGTCTTACCATATTGGGTTAAGGGGACATGATTTGGAAAACACCTTTGTCTGGGTTAGGTTTGACCCGGTTTATTGTGCTTTACAATAATCAGCCATATTCTATTCTCTACTGTGGGTAGCAGGGTGTTGGGTCTAGCTTTCACTAAATTGTAAAGCAATTCTTAAACAAATGCCACAATGCTGTATGTTCGGAAATTTCGAGGGACAAACTTTCATCCAACGAAATGTAAATATTGTGCTTATCACCCGCAAAAAGTCGGGGAGAAATTTACCGTTTGTCATGAAGTTCCTGTCCCTTTATCTTTCCAACCGTTTTAAGGGCACTTTCCCACTGCTGTACTTCTTCGGAGGCAAACTTCTTCGTCTGTTTGTGCTTGAGTAGAGCACTATTGTACAAATTGGTTTTGAGCTTCACATCCTTCGCTGTCACGTCATAAAAAATGGGAATGATCACTTTCTTCCCATTTGATTTTAAATTATGTTCTACCATGCGTTCTACCTCACGGAGACACCATACACTTGAAGCGAAATTTTGAGAGAAGATGGGTATATAGATTCGAGACTCATTCACTGCCTTCAAAACTTCACTGATATTTTTACCATCTTCCAGTTCTTCACTGTCAAGGAAAACGCGGATTCCCACCTTTACCATTCCGCAGTAAAGGCAATCGGTGAAGTTTAGACGAGTGTCGCTTCCCCTGAAACTTAAAAACACATCGTACTCTTCTCTAGACGCATTGTCCGTTCTCGAGGTATCCTCTGAGTCCCTCCTTGATGCCTCAATCTCTTCTCGAGAAACATTGTCCGCTCTTGAGGTATCCTCCGAGTCCCTCCCTAAAGCCTCGATCTCTTCTCCAGACGCATCCTCTGGTTTTGAGGTTGACTCCGAGCCCTTCCTCTTTGATTTCTTGAGTTGTCCCAGGACAATGCTAAAAATTACGAACTTTTAAGTTGATCAAGACTAAGAATAAGAAAGTAAATCAAACAAGCAAGCTGAATTGCATCAAACATGTATAGGAGAAAAGTTTCTTCTTCTCTTAATGTGTAGTATCCGTTAGCAAGAGCTCGAACAGAAGTTGATACAGAGCACTTACATTCCTCCTACAATCAAAGCAAGGATGATGATTAGAGCCTGACTTCCGTTGAATTCCATCTCTAGACCGATTCTCTCAGCTGTACTCATCCACAAGAGAACCGGGCTTCTCTAAAAAGAGCTAATTGGGAGGGTTCAGTGAAGGAAGATCGACTATAACCTATGAAGCACGGACACGTGCAACGTGCTTCCGTGTCGTGTCCGACAAGTGTCGGAGCGTGTCGGACAGATTAAGAGAAGGGCCGAAGGCGAGGCGGAGGAGGAGGAGAAGGATCGAGAGGAAGGGGGTCGTACGGAGAGGAAGGGGGTCGTACGGAGAGGAGGTGGAGAAGGATCGGAGGAAGAGGAGAGGAAGGGGGCGTGCGGCGTGCGGCGAGTGGCGAGGAGAATGAGGAGAATGAGGAGAAGGGGCGCTAGCTAGGGTTTTGGAAACTCAAAAAGATTTTAAAAAGAGGGACTCTGATGGGGTGAAGTGACAGCCTGTCACGTGGGGAGGGGAAAGAAAGTGAAATAAATTTGGGGGTGGGGGTGGGGTGGGGCTGGAGGAAGTCTGACATGGGGGAGGGAGGGAAAAAAATTGAAACAAATTTGGGGGTGAGAGGAAATAGACAAGGGAAAGAAGGGAGTGGGGGTTGGCAGTGGACCCCTTGAGGAGATTTTTTTTTAATCCAAAAATAAATAAATGAGATTAAAAATATAATTTTAAAAAATAAAAGTACTAAATTTTAAATGATGATAAATTTTGATCATTATAAAAGATCATGGATTTATTTAAATAAATTGATTCTAATTTTTGTTAGTCAATAACTTTTGTTAAAGTTAAAAATATATTTCCAAATATGAATATGTATTAATTATGAATATGTCTTTCGAATTTCCAATGAATTGATTTATTAATATTATTAGTGTAAATTCATTGTAGGCTATTTTTTTAATTAATTATTTATTTATGAATTTGAATCAAAGTAATTAAAAATAAAAATATTCATTTAATATACAACGTGCCCCAACGTGTCGAAATTCTCTATTTTTGAGAAATGACGTGTCGGCATGTGTTGTGTCGTGTCGTGTCGCGTGTCCGTGTCGGGTGTCGGTGCTACTTAGAATATAACTTCTCAATGTGAAGAGAAGGGCAAAGTCAATGCAGGGAGGCTCAAGGCGAGTTTCTGGGAAACAAAGGGAGTGGCCAAAAATCAGGACATGGAGGTGCACAGAGAATGAGAGGAGTCGACACTAGTGGGCAAAAGGCAGAGTTATCCTGTTTGAAAAGTCAAAAGTCCAATATCACAGAGTCAAGGGGACACACCGGTCCAATCCCATTTCAAAAAATAATAATTTAAAAAATATTTTTCTAAAAAATAATTATTTATATCGTTCAGGAAAACTAATCAACAAAAAATATTTTCATCATTGATAATAACCTATGCCTAACTTTTTTCGGGCAATTGAAAAAATTTTCCATTCATTTATTTTTTGGAATAATATAAGCGATCTTTTTTTTGAAAAATATTTTTCAAATTTCTTTGCAAAACGAACGCACCCTTAATATAATTAAACGGCAGGTGGCTGAAGACTAGAGAATGAAAAATGTCACAAAACAATAAAATAGCGGAAAGGGCGACATAATTGAAGTTTCAACAGATTTTTCCATGTTTCAACCGCTTTAGAAGGACATTGGCTTGATTAAGTAAATGGTAAATTTAAGATTTTTCATGGTTTTCACTGTGACTTGGCAAAAAAAGGTCGATGAGCTAGAAGACAAAGAGAATGTAGGTTTTCCTTTACAGCAAAAGAATGATGTAATTGGATATTGGATACTGTTTTTTCAGTCAACTAATTGGAGATTGAATTTTTTTTTTTTTTTACTTTTCTTTTTAAATTTTCCAATGCGCACTTTAATTGTCCAATCTTAGGAGCTGAAATTTTGACATTAGTCCAATATCGACAGGTGTATCTAAATACAATTTTCATCATTTTTTAATATTTGAAGAAACGTTTCCTCTTTTGGCGAGAGAATCAAAAAGTTGATTTTTGCTTTTTTAAGCCAAAATAAAACAAGCTTAGGTGAGTTTTTGCTTTTCAGCCATAAAGAATTGAAAGAAAAACAAAGCCACACCCTTTCTTTTGTAATTAACTCAGAATTGTAAGTAAAACATTCATAATCATTACATTATTGGGAGTGTCGGGATGAAATCGACAACTTCATCTATAATATAATAAATCAAAGAGGTCTTACTTGATCATAATTACTTATTTCTTACTTAAAATGTTCTCATTTAATTATTTCATAAATATTCTATCCATCGGCAAATGCCTAAATTAATAATTTTATTGTATCTTTCTTGCGTTTCAGTTTCAATATTTGAATCTATTCTATCTTACCAACAACTTTACCAAAGAAAGTTCAAATCTTAAAATAATTTTCTCTTTCCACACGTATGATCAATTTCTTCATATTATGTCAATAATTTCTTTTCATTAATTAAAGAATCTAATAATTCATTATAGGGAAATTTTGTAAAATCCTTTAAACAACCATTTTTTTACACATGCATCGCGCGTGCACTTTTGTAATGTTAACTATGCACTCCTAGAAATAATTCTAATCAGACAGTGATTAAAGTGACGCCTCAACGGATTCCTTTTTGCGGCCGATCCTCTACACTGCATTCACCAACAAATCCCAAAACAACCAGCGTTTGGACCCCGGCGTGTAAAAAGAGCTAATTGCTTCTCAAGGAAAGGTGATTTTTGGCCCTACGATTGCTCTCAGTATGAAGAAAACATCAAGACAAGTGCTAAGTTCGGATTGGAGACTGAAACTCGCCTCCATGAAGCCGTAATTTCGAGTAATAGAAAATCAGTCCGTGAATATGTTCTCTACACACCGCCCATCGAGTCACAAAAGTCGGCAATGCCTGATAACCCACAAGGGAAGCGGTTGATGATTGGGGCTAAGTCGTAACAAGGTATCCGTAGGGAAGATGGAGAAATTGTTTTATAACAAGTTTTGTCTAGTTGTGAGGCTATCTTTCTTTGATAATTAAAAGAAAAAAAAAAATTCCGAAAAAGTAAGCTATTTAAGGATGAATGCCTTGGGACTAAGAGTCGAAGAAGGACGTGATATCCTGCCATAAGATTTTGGAGCAGGAAATTAGGCTGAGATCCAGAGACTTCTGAATTGTTACCACATTCCTGAGGAGGGTTAAGGTGATTTTCTGTGAAAAAGAGGACCCGCAGAATAATAAGATTCAGATAATAATATATGCAAACGACTAAAGTCAGAGCTCCACCAACCTCTGGGATGGAAAGAACGATTGATATTAATTTGTGTAGTTGGGTATCTAAATGTTAGGAATTGGTAACATTACACCATAAGTTACCTTATAAAGTGTAATGTAAAGCCTAATAATAATCAAGATATAAAAGTGATGTTTGGCGTCGATATAAACAATGAGAATGATTAACCTGCAACTTAATAAGAGCGTCCATTTTAAGTTGAGAAATTTGAGTAAAGAATCCGAGATGGAGGGAAAATCAGCATCCATTAGATTTGTTCTCTTATGACCAAAAAAAAATATTTGTTCTCTACCCCCAACTGAACTATAGATTCGTATGAGATTTGATTTGACACAGGAATTAAAAACTAAACTCAATATAAAGCTCGTGCCTTCTCTCATTGAAACAAGTAAAATAAAATGTAATCTTCAGTTATGTTTGTTTCGCGGAAAATAAATAATTTGAAATATATATTTTTTAAAATAGCTTATAAAATAAATGCACGAAAAGATTTTCATTGACCAAAAAAACTTTGAGTAAAAAAATGTTATCAATAATAAAAAAATTTATCATCGACTAATTATTTTAAGTAATACAAACAATTACTTTTAGAAAAATATTTTTAATATTATGTATTTTTGGCAAAGCAAAAGGAACCTTCGTTTATTTTACAGTTTATTAATGCAATTATAAACACAATATAAAGAAATTCCTCTGGACTATGTAGTCTATGACAACCTCAGATCTTGAATCGGCATTGTTGTTTGACTAACACAAACATTTTTGGAAGGCGATTAATTAATTCATTGAGATTTGTGTCTATGGCAATAGGGTCTGTGATGATATTATTTTCAAGTTGTAAATATTATAGAATCTTCAAGAGAGAGGGACACAAAAGAGAATAAAGACTACATCTTTATTCAAATTGACTCAGCTTTACAAGTTATTAGAGGAGAATATTTATACCCAGACAATATGCATAGGAAAGGAAATTAGCTATCTTAAAGAATCACGAAATATTAAATAATACATCTAATATCTAATAATATCTCTAACGATATTCTCTAACAAGGAAATGTCTAATCTCCATAAATAAACTTCATATCACTCCCCCTCAAGCTCGAGCATCTAGCTTGCATGTGATTGGTGATCATGCGCCATGTAAGCCGGACCTTACACTAAACAAACCAGATTTGACAAGTGCTAAAGCAACACATGCTTATAAAGTTGACATATCTTTTTCATACAACCTTGATAGAATGTGAAAACTTAACTTGAATTGCGGCAAACTGAATCGCATCACCCCTTAGTGTTCATCTTTGGCTACTTGATGAAGTGTGTTCGACTCCGATGTTCACAACTACCTAGATACTTGATGACATAATTGCTCGATGAAGGTATGCTTGACTTTAGTACTTACAGCTCCATATATATTTGACGGCGACTTCACTCATCGATGTTGCTTGCAATTAGAAGAGAGTACCACAATGAATAATGTTTATAGTAGAGTTGTTGAATGTCAACAATATTAGGAAGTTACTGAAGATGAGACGACTAAAGATAGCATAAAGGAAGAAAAAGCTAAGGTTTAATTTCATTCATTCTCTCTTGGTGGCTCTGATAACATGGAAATATCATAGGATTTTCAAGAGAGAGGGATGCAAAAGATTACATCTTTATTGAAATTGACTCAACTTTACAAGTTATTGGAAGAGGGTATTTATACCCAAACAATATGCATAAAAAAAATAGCTATCTTAAAGAATCATGAAATATTAAATAATATCCCTAATATCTAATAATATCTCTAACTATATTCTATAATAAGGAAGTATGTAATCTCCATAAATATACTTCATCACAATTTAAGTGGGAAAGAAAAAAGCATCAATTGCAAGAACTGGACGTGATCCTCGAGAGAGGCACATGCTAATAATCACTAGGGGGCTTCAAAAAGTTCAGAATCCAAGTGATTTACCTGCAAGAAACCAGCTTCTTCTGCTTCTACACAAGCGAGTTAAGTTCATGCCAAGCTATCACCTAACCTAGACAACATAATCAGATTTCTAGCTTTCAGCGTGTGATGTCCGAAGGCGGGCGGGCGGCGTTCGGCTACCAGCGGTTGATGATAGGAAGCCGTTGGCCAGCCGACGACCAGCGGCGGGTGGGCAGCATCCCGGCTATCGGGCGGGCATCCGGGGTTCCACAAGCAACGGGTGGGTGGCAAGCCATGATAAGAGTGAATGATAAAAAGAGTTTTCATTTTTTACTTTTGCTCCAGAAATAGAAAAGTTAAAAATTTTAATTTCTGATTTTTAGTCCAAATCTATTTCTAGAGTAGAATTATGTTCCGAAATAGAAGAATGAAATTGCGTTACAAGCGGATTTCTCTTCCAAACTTATTTTGAGGAACAGGGAAATAGACAAATAGAGAAACAGAATAGTTATAATTTGCGCCCTTGCTGAGTCAAGATCAAAGTCACGAAGCAAGTTCCTCTTTTTATTTTTTCCTCATTCGACCATCTCGGGCTCTGCTAATTCAGTTCAACCCGTGTTTTATGTTGAAACATTGGCTAGATATAGTAAATGGTAAATGGTTTTGTTTTTTTCTTTCCGACCATTCATGCTTTTCATTGTGACTTAGCCAAAAAAGCCACAAAAGCTAGAAGACATAGGGTGCGTTTGCTTCAACATTTTGAAAGCCCATTAAGAAAACGCAAAACAATTTAGCCTAAAGAACTTTAGGCAAATGCAAAAGCCGTTTGGTAAACTATGCTTTGAGAAGCAACTTTGAAAGAAATACCATTTGGTAGAAAACACATTTGAAAAGCTCTTTAGGTGATTAATATTAATTTTTTTAATTTATTTGTTTAAAATTGAAAAAAATAAGGTATGCAACTTTTTAAATATAAATTTTGATAATAATACTAAAAAAATCGAATACATATATAATTTTTTTTTAAAAAAGACCAAACCCTTCATCGGAATTTTCTAATTTTTATTTGCTTAAAATTGAAAATAATGATGTATGCAACTTTTTAAATATAAATTTTCACAATAATGCTAAAAATATCAAATTCATATATATAATTTTAAGAAAAAAACCAAATCCTTCATCGAAATTTTTTAATTTTTATTTGTTTAAAATTGGAAAAATAACGTATGTAACTTTTTAAATATAAAATTGAAAATAATGCTAAAAATCAAATACATATATATATATATATATATATTTAAAACCAAACCCTTCATCATAATTTTTAAATTTTTAATTGTTTAAAATTGAAAAAATAATGTATGTAACTTTTTAAATATAAATTTTGACAATAATACTAAAAAAATAAAATACATATATATTTAAAAAAAAAAAAGACCAAATCCTCCGTAAAAAATTTTTAATTTTTAATTTTTAAAATTTGAAAAAATAATGTATGCGACTTTTTAAATATAAATTTGAAAATAATGCTAAGGAATCAAATACACACACACACACACACACACACACACACACACACACACACACACACACACACATATATTAAAAATACCAAACCCTTCGTCGGAATTTTTTTAATTTTTATTTGTTTAAAATTGAAAAAAATAATGTATGCAATTTTTAAATATAAATTTTGACAATAATGCTAAAAAAATCAAATATATATAAATGCTAAAATATTAAATAGATTTTGGTCTTTTAAAAAAAATTATTTATATAATTGATTTTTTTAGCATATATATTTGATTTTTAGCATTATTTTGGCATTTAAAAAAATAATAACGAGGGAAAAATCAGAAAATTAAGAAATGAGTGAGGATAGTTTTGGAAGAAAAAATAAGTTTCAACATTTGGCCAAATGTTGAAAGCTCAAAGCTAGTCCCTACTAGTATTGGACTTTCAAATTCTTCCCAATGATCGCTTTCACTTGAAAGCTACTTCAAATGGTTGTCAAACAAGTTCAAAGATTTTCCCAACATGCTTTCAAGCCGAACCAAACGCATCCATAGAAAGGTGCGTTTTTCTTTACAGCAAAAGAGTAATATTAAGTAATGTAAGTAATGTGATTGGACATTAAATACTGTCAGTCAACTAATTGGAGATTGATTTTTTCTACTTTTTTAAAAATTTGCCAATGCACACTTTAATTTTTCGATCTCAAGACCGGATATTTTTACATTATTCTAATATTGATAAGTCTATCTAAATATAATTTTCACCATTTTTAAAAATTTGAAGAAACATTTCAATTTTTGGCACAAACTAAAAAGGTTGATTTTGCTTTTTGAGCCATAATAATAACAGAGCCAGGCGAGTTTTCCGCTTCTCAGCCACACCCTTTCCTTTGTAATCAATTCAAAATTGGGAGTAAAACATTAATAATCATCATATTATTGCGAGTGTCAGGGTAAAATCGATAACTTCATCTATAGTATCTAATAAATCAAAGAGGTCCCATTTGATCATAATTACTTACTTTTACCTAAATTATTCTCAATTGATTATTTCATAAATATTCTATCAATCGGCAAATGCCTAAATTAACAATTCTATTTTATCTTTCGTGCATTTCAATTCTAAAATTCAAATCTATTCCATCTTACCAACAACTTTATTAAAAAACAGCTCCAATTTCAGAATAATTTTCTCTTCCACATGGGACGATCCAGACTTGGGGCAAGACGGAGGGATGGCAGAGGAGGCTACCCCTCAACAAGTACTCGAGGCAAGGCTAAGCGCATGTCTCCTATCCCACATCGCTTAGGAGGTAGTCCTAGGCCGGCTTAAAAGATTTTGGATTCTCTAATTGTATATATGCGTTTACTTGGAATAACATGAGCTACCCCAAGAAAAATAAAATCATGAAGACTTAGTGTCCAAAGTGGATAATATGTATACGAGACTCGGGACAAGACGGAGGGATAGCAGAGCAGCTGCCCCCCTCGGCGGTACTCAGGCGAGGCTAAATATCGGATCAATTTCTTGGTGTTATGTTAATAATTTCTTTTCGTTAATTAAAGAATCTAATTTTTCATTATAGGAAATTTTTGTAAAATCTTTTAAACGACCATTTTTTTTTACACAAGCATCGTGCATGCGCTTATGTTATGTTAATTATGCAATCTTTGTAGAAATTATTCTAATCAGACGGTGATTAAAGTGACGCCTCGATGGAGTCCAATTTGCAGCGAATCCTCTAAGCTGCACTCGGCAACAAATCCCAAAACAACCCGCGTTTGAACCACGGCGTGTAAAAAGAGCTAATTGATTCTCAAGGACAGGTTATTTTTGGCCCTACAAGTGCTCCCAGTATGAAGAAAACATCAAGAGCCCAGGGGAGGACTGAGGTGATTTTCGTGAAAAAGAGGCCCGCAGAATAACAAGTCTTAATTTAGGTAATAAAAATTGAAAACGATTAGAGTCAAAGCGGCATCAACCACTGGGATGGAAAGAACGATTGAAATTAATTTGTGCAGTTGGGCATCTAGATGCCAAGAATTGGTCATTACACTATATATTACTATATAAAGTGTAATGTAAAGCCTAATAGTATTCGGGATAAAAAGTGATGTTTCACAAAAAAAAGATGCTTGGCGTCGATATAAATAGTCAGAATGATTAACCTACAACTTAATAGGAGCATCCATTTTGAGTTGATAAATTTTAGAAAGGAATCCAAGATGGAGGGAAAATCAGCATCCATTAGATTTGTTCTCTACCCCGAACTGAACTACAGATTTATATGAGATTAGATTTTACAAGGAAATTTAAAACTAAATTCAATGTAAAGCTCGAGCCTTTGCTCATTAACTCAAATAAAATATTAAGGTAAACGTAGTATCATTTTCGAGTGCATTTATTTCTTGAAAAATAAATAATTTATAAAATATCTTCGTAAAAATGATTGCTTACATCTCTTACAAAAATAAATGAACAAAACATATGTTCATCATTCAAGAAAATTTTAAGATTTATCAACTTTTTACGGATTAAGTTATCATGGAGTTTTGGCTTTATCAAAATAGGGGTATCAACGTTTATTCAATTGTTTGAAATCACCATTTATTTTGATAATTTACTGACAATTATTTGCAGATATATCCGCATGTTGAAGTTACTAGAAAATTAGTAACTCTTACTTGAGTCCACTTGCCAACGATTATTTGATTGTTTCAAAGCACTAACTATTTTAATAATTTATCAAAACTTATTTTGGAGATTATCAATGAGTTAGAGTTACCATTTCTATTTGACCATAGTATAAAGTGTTTAATATTCCATCTCGATTAATCTCTAATCAAATGTATTTAATAAGGCCTTACAAATCTTTTAAGCTAGATAATTGTTTCCTTAGCGGTGTATTTGCGAAGAAAATTCTAAATGTAACAAATAATTTTAATAATCAGAGCAAGGGCGGTGAATTTTGTAATGATAATCGACCAGAAATGACCGCCTATTTCCTCGGTTTACCCACCCCCCCCAACAATCTCCACGTGTTTTTGAGTTACGAAGTCATCGGACCTCATCTTGTGCTTCCCAAAGTGTTGCTTCTTTCTCAAGAAAATCGATTCTGAAAGGCTAAATAAAAGAGTTGAAAGAACAAATATGACAGCTAATTTATCTCGTAATTCAGTGTGTTACAGGTGTTTTTTTTTTTTTTTTTAATTTTAACAGTCCATGGAAAGGAAAGAGCTACCTTATTCTATATTATTCATCGAGTTTTTTGAGTAATTAATGTGATTGAATTTTGATGGTATCGGAGAGGCATCAAATCATTTTAAAGGCCAAACATCACCAAGTACATTTTTAGATTATATTTCAAAATTAGGCTGATTTATTTTTTGTTTTGAATTTTAGATAAATTTTGTAATCGTTGTCAAGAGTTCTAAGAACTAAAAGCTTTCATTTTTACCTGTGATAATCTAACTCTTAAACTTTTGCTTAACTTTTTTGAATCAAATCTCACACTTAAAACTAAACATCCTCACATCTAGACCCCTTAAGAAGATAAAAAGTCAAACTTTTCACCTCCCCCCTCACATGTGGGAAAAAGGATAACCACTGGAGCGACTCCTAGTGGTTGAGGTAATACTCTCTCTTACACATAAGCTAGACTTTAACATAAGACTAAATCAAGTCAATTCTCGGGCAAGGACCAGCAGAGCGAAAAAGTGGAAAAAAAGAAAAAGAAAAAATATAAAAGAAAAGGAAAAATCATAAAATTAAAATAAAACTGTAAAAAAAAAAATATATCAATATCGGTGTTGGTCGTGTCACGTAAAACGACTGGTGTTGACTAGACCATGATGTCAACGAATTCTGGCTAGAATGGCTAAATTGGTAAATTGTTAAAAGTTTATAGTCAAATTGATAAATCATCAAAATGTTTATGATTAAATTGGTAAGTTCTCAAAATATTCAGGATTAAATTTGGATAATTGAAAGGTTTAGGATTAAGTTGGCCGCTATATAACAGGTTTAAGACTTTTTAATAATCTTCCCTCTTTCAACTCATCTCAAGCTTCTCAGAATCTGTCAAGCCAATCTTTGTATCTGCATACTCACTCACCCTAACTTTGTCTTGCATAACCTCTGGGTGAAGTTTATTATCAATTTTCTCTAGAAGTCGGTCTCTAACTTCTCAAATAAGTCGAATGAATACTTTAGAATAGAAGCTGAATTTGTTTCAATCCCCGTAAGAAGTTGTTCTTGAACCTCCTCAAGTCATAAGTAGCCCCCAAACCGGTTTTCCTTACTTGGTTTTAGAGTTGTTTTGATAATGTATTTACACTTCTTAACTAATTTTTTTCGCACAATATACACCACTCCATCACTATTTTCCAATCGTTTTTAACTCTCAAACTGTACAACAATATGAATATTCTAAGAATATTGAACAAAACATCTAGCGGTTTTGGAATTGCTCAACTAGAAATATAAAGATCAGCTTACACAGATGGCCACTAAATATGCGGCAGATACACATATTCGCACTTAATGCAAGCAGTTTGAGCAATGCACCATCAACTAGATTTGTCGATGAACATAAGTGGGTGGTACGAGATTAGGTGGGTTTAGTGGGCCTATTTGCGAGCTCATGAATCACCGTTGCACTAACTATATCCGACGATAATCTCATCAATGACCTATAAAATTCATTTCTCATTAACACATTTACCAACAAACACATATAACATTCATCCACCAATTACAAAATTATTCTAAAATGAATCTTGTTAATGAGTGCCTAATGAGAACTTTTTAAGTAATCAAATAATAATTGTTTTTGTTAATTTTCAATGCATTGAATTTTCTTGTATTACTAAAAACAAATGGTTGTGAAAGTTGATGATAGTTCGTACCAAATATGCTCAAGAAAGTATCTGGCAAAGCACTCATAAACATCAATTTTCTAAAGCAAGCATTGGTTTAATAATAGGGAAGAAGTCACAAAAAAAAAAAAAAACTCAGATTTTATCCATTGTGATAAATTTATACTAAACTATTTTTTTATGACACCAAAAACTTCTAATTGTACTAATGTGACACATTTATCCCAAATTTTTTTCTGTAATGTAAAAAATCTCAAACTTATACCTGTATAATACATTTGCCCAAACTTTTTTTTCCCGTGATACTAAAAACCTCAAACTTATACATGTGCGACACATTTATCCCAAACGTTTTTTCTAACACCAAAAGTTGACACCAAATTTTTAGGATAAATATGTTCTACGTATGTAGGTTTTGGATTTTTGGCATCACAAGAAGAAGTTCGCATAAACGTGTCGCATATGATTTTTATTTATTGTCATAAACAAATTTAATGTTAAAGGGATCTTAGCTGTCCCACATCGGTTGGGAGAATCCCTCTGGCCTGCTTTATAACCGCTGTAGCTCCCCTCACCTCTCAAGATGTCTTTTGAGGCAGAGACCCCCATATTGGCATTAGAGCTAGGTTAAGGTGGATCTGAGTGCATACTAAAGGGATCTTAGCTGTCCCGGGGTTAATATCCTTAAAAACTCAAAATTGGTATACTTACGATAAAATTACTCCAAACTAGTTTTTCGACCAAAAAAATGTCCCAGGGTTAATATCCTTAAAAACTCAAAATTTGTATACTTATGATAAAATTACTCCAAACTAATTTTTTGACCAAAAAAATCTCAAACTAGTACACCCGTGACAAATTTACCCCATACCACAAAAAATCCCAAATTGGTACATTTGTGACAATTTTATCTCACTGCCACAAATCTCAAACTGGTATATTTGTGACAAATATATCATATGTTAAATTGGATTAATAACATAAAAAATCACAAAAATGGTATAATTGTGGCAAACAGATAGTAAAATTCTAAACTAGTACACTAATCTGTTGTTACGTGTCATACAGTAAAATTTAAAGAAAACTAACAAAGAGCAAATTTATCATAAATATATCAGTTTGGCGTAAATTTTAGTTTGGGATTTAATTAATTTGGGGTAAATCTGTTATATGTCTATCAGATTGAGATTTTTTAGGGTATTAATTTTATATTATAATTGGCATAATTTAAGTTTATTTATGACTTTTACCCTTGGAATAACAGCAACTTGGATGGAGGAGACAGATGGATTTGGGGATTGGGGCTCATTCAAACTTCATATATACAAGATAACAATGATGATGCTGCCTAAAATCATGTGGTCATTTGTCAGGAAATGATCTATTGTTGGGGCCCATTTATGGTCCTGAGCAGGACCTTAAAAGGCTCCGGCCATCGGCCGCCAATGAAGGGAAACCCCCTGGGGTAGGGGGTTTCAGCCGAGGCGGTGGGGACGCAGGTGCGCCGGCGAGCCCCACCAGTGGTGAGGGAGGTTCTGGCCTCCTTAAACTGCCGAGATAGGGTTTCGGCCCGAAAAAACCGATTGGGGGCAAAGTCCAGGCCCTTGGAAAATCCATTGAGAACCTGGCATTGGACCTAAACATGTCCTAAAACTGTTTCTGCCAACCTGAGGGCAGCCTCTAGGGGCTTAGCCCCTAAGAGGAGTGGGAAAGGTTGACACCAAGGAAAGACTTGGTAGAGCCAGGAAAGGGGCTCGAAAAAGATTCCTACCCCAGTGGGGTTCCGCCAGACTCCTTAGGGAGCAGGACCCCAGACCTGATGGCCGCGATGCCGGCCCGGTGGTCCATGTGAAAACATTTCCCAGAAGGTACAGCCGAATGATGGTTCCGAGGTAACACTCGGTTGGCGGTGGTATATTATGACACTGGCACCTTTCGCGGCATCTTGGCCATGGAAACATCCTCGTCTTGGAATTGACTCCATCGATGATGACAAATATTACCGTACAATCTCATTTAACACATTTAATATACACAAATCCACACGCTTGATTTGTGTTGACGGCTCATTTTTTAAACAAGTCATGATTATTAGACAAGCTTTCTTTTGCCCCAGTACCGCGTAAGGCAAGTGGCTATCCTTGTTCAAACTACTTTCTTTTTCCTGCATTAGATTTTTGTAGGACCGATAATTTCTCACACAAATTAAAATATTTGAGAACGATTTAATGGCAAACTCAAAAGTGTCGAATTGCCATAATCAATAAATGATTATGGCATGTGCATGCCAATTGCCAATTCTAGATTTTGTTATATCTTTAAAAAGTCTAAAACCCATTTTTCCCTTATTAAGAGCCTGGGCACACAATGCCATTAAGTTAATACTCGAACCATAGCAACTCAGTTCACACTTTCTGCTATGTGCGTGGAACCACATTCAATGCACATGGATAGGACAATATATATGGATCTGTAAGGACTAGTCAAGCTAAATATCAGAATATACAATGTTATTTCAAGAAGTAATCTTTTTAACATGTGATAAATATTATTAATTTTCATTTGGCCCGCCAAAGAGAAAGCCCCGCTCTCTACCATTTGATTGGAGCCTCTCCTGATGCTTGAGGAGAAGCTATCTGTGGGACTAGATGAGCTAAATAATAGGAAATGCCATGTTACCCAAAGATGTCGTCTATTTAACATTTGACAGAACTGTAATTAATTTTCTTTTTTTTTTTTGGTGAAGAATAATTAATTTTCTTTTATGTCTGTCAAATTAGAAATTTATATTTATAAAACAATGACAAGAAGAAATAAATATTTTGAAATTATTTGCAAGCGGTAAAACATGGCATTCTGCAAAAACGCGAAGCTCATTTTTAAGACTAATCTCCCATCATCTCCTCCACAAAAAATACGAAGCTCATCTCAAGTTTATCAAGATCTCACATTGCAATTTCCTTAACTGCATACTTAATTACTCCAACTCTGCCCTCTCAAATAAGTTGAATGAATATTTTAGAACAAAATCTTGGACTTGTTTCAAACCCCACAAGAAATTGCTCTTGAACTTCCCCAACAAATTACCTCTACGGCGAAGTTATATGTGGCCCCAAACTAGTTTTCCATACTTGGTTTTAGAGTCATTTTGATAATGTATTTACGCTTCTTAACTAATAATTTCTTTGCACATATTCAACACTCAACCACAACATTCCAATTGCTTTTAACTCTCAAAGTGCAATATCGAAAAAAAAAAAATGCATCGGATTTGGGATTGCTCAGCTCAAAATATAAGGATCGGCATCCATAAATGAGCACTAAATATGTGGTAGATAGACATATTCACATTGAATGCAAGCAATTTTTTTTTTTGTCGGTAAAATGCAAGCAGTTTAAGCAATGCACCATCAACTAGATATGTTGATGAACATAAATGGGTGGTATGAGATGAGGTTGGTTGAGTGGGGCAATTTCCTGACTCGTGAATCATCATTGCACTAACTATTTTAGATTACAAATTGAATGAAAATGAAACAATGGCATGAGTGACCTAGATAACTTGTCACTCATTAACACATTTACCAACATACACACGTGGCATTCGCCCACCAACAACAAAATTATTCCATAAAATGAATCTTGTTAACAAGTGTCTAGTGAGCAATTTTTAAGTAATCAATTAAGAAAATTCTTTAATTTTCAATACATTGAATTCTCTGGTATAACCAAAAATAAATGTTTTAAAATTGAAAATACTTCGTACCAAATATGTTTAATAAATATTTGGAAGTGCACTCATTAACATCAGTTTTCTAAAATAAGCATTGGATTAAAAATAACATCAACTTGGATGGAAGAGAGAGAGAGGGAGAGGGAGAGAGAGAGAGATCTGGGGCTCATTCAAATTCATATCTAGAAAGTAAACAAATAATGAGGATGACACTGACACTGCCTAAAATCACGTGGTCGCTTGTTAGGAAATTATTCTGTATCGGGGCCCACTTGCATTATGCTACTCGGTACCTTTCACGACATCTTCATCATTGAAACGTCAACCTGTGATATATCTCCTGAAATTGACACAAATATTAATTTACCATTCTAAGTTCATCAAAAGTAAATGTATATGGTTGATTTGTGTCGGTGGGTTATTTTCAAACAAGCCACGATAATTACAAGAGTTGTCCTTTGCCGATATTTAGTACCGCGTTAGGCGAATGGCTATTCTCGTTCCCACTATTTCTTTTTCCATGCAGTGGATTTTAGTAGAGCGGCCAATTTCTAACACGAATTAATACATCTTAAAACGGCTGTACGACAAACCCAAAAGTGACATAAATTCAGTATACATAACTTTTATTGCATAATAAATGATGTTCTTCAATGACGTGAGTTGCCACAATTACACGACCTAGTTATAACAGTGAACATGATCCGCAAGTTCTTAGATTTTTGTTTTGTCCCTAAGAAGTGTAAAACCATTTTTTCTCCCTTATTAAGAGTCCGATCGCGATGCCATGAAGTTGATGTTCAAATCATAGAATTTGAGTTCACGTTCTCCACTACATAAGTGAAACCTTATTTGATGCACGGGGAAGAGGCGATGAATTTGGATTTATAAGGACTAGTCAAGCTGAATATTAGGATAAGCAGTGTTATCCCAAGAAGTAATCTTTTAACATGTGATAGTTATCATTAATTTCGGTTGAGCCCGGAAAGAGAAAGCCCTTTACCATTTGACCCTTTACCATTTGACTGGAGCCTCCGATGCTAGGGAGGAAATTATCTGCGTGCATCTATATGGGGTAGACGAGCTAAATATTAGCATACGCCATGTTACCGAAGAAGCCATCTACTAAAAATTATAATTTATATTCATTTATGTCTATCAAGGAGAAATTTTTAATTATAAAAAACATAAAATGAAGTAAAAATTAATTCGAAATCACTCGCAAGCCGTATTTTCGACAAAACATGCTTCCATGGCTTGTCTGGACAAAAATAATTAAGAGAAATTAATGAAGAGAGGCATTTAAATCATGCAGTTTATTGGGTGGGTAATTTTTGACATCGGGCAACCACCTGACTCAAACACAACAAAACTGAAAAGAAAAATCTACATAAGAAAAGCATAAAGTGTGGTGTTTCTGCTTCTGCTCAAGTCTGAAGAGCTTCTCTTCTTCTTCTTTTTCTTCCTCTAGCTGGTTGCCGACCGACGATTGGCAAGACGAGGGCCGGCGGCGAGGTTGGACCTCGTTGATGGCTAGGCAAGCTTGGCTTCACCTACCCATGGTGAGGCTCCAACGAGATTGACCAAGGCTAGCAACTAGCTAGGGGAAGAAAAAGAAGAAAAAGAAAAGAAGAAAAGAAAAGAGAGAAAAAAAAAAAGGCTTGATTCCAAAATTGTTATTGGGAACAAAGAAGCAATTTTTTTTTTAATTTCTTGATTCTGTTTCAAATATATTTATGGGAATAAAAACATTACTAAACGGATTTTTTTTTTTGGAAAAAAGAAATAGAAATATGTACTGTTTGACATGATATCAAATAGGTCCTAAGATGCAAACCACTATGGGAAAAGAGAACAATAGTAATTATTAATTGGGCGGTTGGGTATTTGAAAAGGTGTTGAAGATTTTGTCGCATTACACTGTAAAATGAATTTTTAGTGAACAATCATGCAAACCACTACAAGTCAAAAAGCTTCACTGGGGTTGGAAAGAAATGTTAGCATCTGCAAAAGTTCCTTTTTCACCATTGGAGCGGGTGCACTTAGATAATTGTGTCACTTCTTTTGACCGATTGCTCGGATACTGTTTGCTTTACAGAAAATCCTCCACTTTCATTCTCGCTCACTTTTGAAAATGCCGAACGGGTTTCATACAGTTAAAGCTGAAACTAGTTTATATATTTTGTTAAAAAACAAACAAAAATGCCGTTCAGAGTTCGATTCAATTGAAGACACGCCAATTATGGGAAAGGAAGGATGATGGTTGCAGGCCATCTTCGCTATCGAAAACACGAAGCTCTTCTCCAGCTTCTTAAAATCTCACACTACAATTTGTATTTGCACACTCAGTCCCCCTCTCTCCGCTCTATATAAGGTCCTGGCGAAGTCAATTTTTAATTTTCTCCATAAGTTCGTCTCTCATCTCTCAAAAATTGAATGAATAGTTTACAACTAAATCTGCACTCGTTTCAAACTCCACAAGGAGTTGCTCTTGAACCTCCCCAGCAAAGTTACCTTGACGTGAAGTCATGTGGCCCCAAACTAGTAGAGATGGACTGCTTCTATCGGATTTCGATAATGCTCGAAGAAGCAAGTCGCCCTGAACTTGCAAAAAAAAAGAGGGGCGGGGGTGTGGTGCTTGTGTTGATGTGACATGAGTGAGCGAGAGAACAGCTCTTATGAGTGGACTGTATTTGTAAGAGAATTATTGGATTAGATGTGTCTGTGGTGAGTTTGATGTGCGAGAAATAAGAAAGCCGGTAACTCGTATCTTGGAAGCCATGCTACACAATATGATAATAATTCTTGGTGCCAACATTTTGGACAATGTAAGATCAACTCAAGTGTCAACATGTTTATAAACGTGCGCATCAAGGCATGCATTGCCATATTTATTTGTCTATACTTCTTGGATGATTCTTTGCCATATACGTTACAGCATATATTACATGCAGCCGCCATTTTTATTTTTTTTATATTTTAACTTTCACGCTATACAAATGAACTTTCATCATCCGTGCCTGTAGCAAGGTCTCTAATGAAAATCGCAATCTAAAATTGCAGGAACTACTATGACAGGAGGAAAGAAAGCTTGAAGGAGATTAAGCAAAGATTATGAGAAATTCTTTATTACTGAGGAAAATACTCATTTGTTTTTCAATTGATAATTAACTAAAAATATGAACATCAGTGGCTTGTTGAGCGCGTAACATGTAGATAATATAATAAGCAGTGCAATTGTTGACCAGAAAATGTAAACATGTCAGCAGGTCCAAGTCAAGTTGGAGTGCAAAGAAAGAAAGAATCTGGACTGCCCAAAAATCAGATCTAGAAGGTGGACAAATACAGATACAAACATTGGCCGTTCGAGGAAAATAAGAGGAAAGAACAAAAGTGGGTTTGGTAATTTCTAAGAATTATCTTGTGTGTTTGTTTGGAAATTTTCCATGCTTTTAGTGGAGAACATTTATGCGCTGATGACCCCACCTAACAATGTCCTCGGGCAATAATTTATCTTCGGGGCCATTCACAATCACAGTACACTAATTTCGTGATATCTTCATCTCTAAATATGGACAAGATAATCTCTCATGAAATTAACATCATCATGGATGGCAAATAGTGATTTTCCCCAAGATATTCTTTTGCATATAATTGCTTGGTCAATTGTGTGATGTAGACTTCGTCACCCTTCGATCTCAATAAATTGATTTCACCCTCAATTTTCCTATCAAGTTTGTTGTCAAATGGATCATTATTAATACAATTTTCGGAATGTTATTACTGCTTAATCAATGAAGGCAATTGACCTTGATTTTTACCTTCATCTTTTCAAGCTTCATGACTTGTTCACATGGCACAAGATTACTTGGTTTTGTCCAAATATTTGCTAGCTAGTTTATTGTCTTGGGTGATTATTCATGAGAGACATTAGATTTAGAATATTGCGAGTGGAGATTACAAAGAAATTGGTTCCTGAACTTTTGAGAATACTATATACATCAGAAGGATAGCTGAGGCGTGAATTGTTTCATGGTGCTTAATAACTTGCTCCGCCTAGAATTATTTTCGTACATAAACTCTTACTTATAAACAAATAAAAAAGACTTTGCAGTCCACGCTATTAGTTATTGTCGGGATCTCTCGCGAGGTGCTTAGCGAAGGCTTGTCCGAAAGATAAAACCGAAAACCAATGTTTATAGACAAGCAAAAGTTGACTTGACTTGGCTTTTTCGCGGTCCCTCGTCGGTGAAGTGAGTGCATTGAACTTTACTGAGTCAAGGTCGAATTCATGATGCAGGTTCCTCTTCTTTTCCTCACTTAACCATCCTTGGGATCTGCTAATTGAGTACGACCAATGTTTTCTTTTTCTCCTTTTTTTTTTTATTGGGAATGAATTTTCTTTTTCTGAAAAGCAAAGGGTTTGGTCAATGAACCGTTTTCGGGTTTAATTGAGAGTTCTCCGAGAGCAAAGCACGCCGTAATAAATCGCAATCATGCATTTAATCGAGCTATTAAAACAATATTTAGAGAGAGAGAGAAAAAATCCATTTTGAGTTCCTAACACGGATTAGGTTACATTTCTCACATCATCAAGTGTAATATGCAATGTCCTAACAACCGCCTAGAAAACACCAATAATCTCTAAGAGCTTTCGTGTCGTGTCAGACATTCCGACATGTGTCCGACACTCTTCGACACTCGATCAACATGTGACACCTGGTCAACTCTTCTGACATTCTTTGACACACGAGTTTAGAATATCGACATGCGAGATCAAAATTCCAACAAGTGATTTAGACATGCACAGGATTAATTTTAAAAATTTTCAATAAATGAGGAATCAAAATGTAAATATATAAAAAAATTAAAATAATAAATGGAAAAGAACAAAAACTTAATTTTTTTTCTTCTCTTCTGAGTCTCACTTTCTCTAACTCATAATTCACTCCCTAAATTTTTTTCTCTTCTCTTCTGACATGCTCTTACATGTGAATCCAAAATGTTGATTGCTTGTTTGTTTTCCTTCAACTATATATTAGAAGGATGGTTGAGATGTGATATGTTTCATGGTGCTTAATGACTTTGCCCATTCACAATATTTTTGGTGTATAAGTTCTTACTTTTATAAACAAAAAATAAGACTCTGTAGTCCACCCAATTTCTTGTGCATGAAACTCATCGGTGATTGGACATCACCAAGGCTTGTCCTAGCGATTTTAATTAGAACCGAAGGCTTATCCGAGGGACGAGACCAAAAACCAATGTCTATCGACCAGCCATATGAACACATAAATTTCCTTCCCCGGCTGGTCATAATCAAAAGTTGACTTGACTTGGCTTTTTCACGGTCCTTCGTTGTCAGTCACCAACGCACTATGGTCAGTGACGTTAGTTCACGGAACTTAACTGAGTCAAGGTCGAAGTCACGAAGCAAGTTCCTCTTTTTTATCCCCCTCATTCGACCATCCTTGGGCTCTCCTATTCGGTTCAACCCATGTTTTATCTCTCTCTTGTTAGAAATGAGTTTTATTTTCCGGGAAAGAAAAGGGTTTGGTCAGTTAATATAAAACTTTCTCAGGTTAAATTGGGAATTCTCCGAGAGCAAAGCAGGCCTTAATAAATCACTAATCATGCATGTAATTGAAGATTATAGATGTGATTGAGCTATTAAAACAATATTTAGTGAGAAAAAGAAATTCCATTTTGAGCTCCTAACAGATGTGTGAGGAGATTAAATGCACAGGTTGGGTTACACTTCTCACATCATCAAGTGTGACATGCGATCTCCCAACATCCGCAACATATAAAAGATTACTAAAGTTTAGAGAAGCCTCTCAAATCAAGCATTTACCAAGTAGTCCATTTTATACTTTAGTGACCTAAACTTGAGCCTCTCAAATTACAAGCGTTTCCTGTTAAAAAAAAAAAAAAATTACAAGCGTTGACATCTAAATTTTTGCCAACAAATTGAACGTCCACTTTTGTAAAATAGTAATAAAAATAAAAATAAAACAATTGTGAGAAAATGAATAATGAAATAGACAAGTACATAAAAAATAAATAAAAGAAAGAGTCCCGATTTGGACTAGTTCGGCCCGTCACCTAAGTCCTTGCCCTTGCAATCTGGTTTAATTTAATTGAGCCCAGCAGCTCATCCCATCAGACTTCAATCTATGATTCAATAGATCGGATATGGCATTTTGGGTTACATAGATGTGGCTTTTAGTCATTCATGTGTATTGATGTTGAGTCTGAGTTTGTATTTGGTTTCTTTCTTCCATGCCTGTGACACCATGAGCACGCTTCACGTTGTTTCTCTTCTATTTGTTAATGATGTGCCTGTTTGTAATTCGAGTCAAGCGCATGAGATTGTTCGAACATGAATTGTTATAATTTTATTATATGAGAACAAAAAAAAAACTGCAATCATCTTGTTAATGGGAACAAATTGAAATCAAACTATCGATATCTCAGAATCACTTGCATCGGTCGTGAGATTTGTGATTTTTGTTCAATTAAGTCTATCAAATAAAATTCTTAATCAGCAGCGTGCTTGGCTCTTGGTTCTGTCCATAGCATGTGTGCTCAGTTGTTGTTAATGATTGATAGGTGTTCATAATTCACATGGTATCACTGCTATGGTTTGTTTCTTATTTAGCCATGAGATTTCCATAGATCAAGCTCGCTTTGTTTTAGTCTCATTCCATCTACGCGTTGTGTCTTCGACTCTGGTTCACTTTGTTATTTTCTCTGTTGTATATGGATCAATATATGAAGCAAGTAAATCTGCCATAAGTTGCATTGTATGACCGAGTGAACCATTGGAACCTGTTAATGAAATTGAGGTTATTGTTTGCTGGGAATGAATGAGTGAATGAATGGGAATAGATAATTGAGATTGCATGTGATTGGAGTATATACGAATGATATTGGGCGTGGTAGTCTCAAATTCGAGATGGCGCTAGTAAGTTTTAACTGAAAAATGCCTAGTCAATAAGCCCATTTTATGTGCCACTGGGACACGGCCCAATGGTAAAGGACTAGGTGGGGTACTGACATTTAGTTTTGGGTACAGTGTTCAATCCCCACGCTCTGCAAAGAGAAAGAGTAAAAATTTGAAAAAGAGATGACAGTCAAAGTAGGACAGATAAAAAAAAAAAACAAACTCATTTGTGGCCAGCTCTTCTGTAACTCAAAATTGGCCTTGTATGCGAACCAAGTCTAGGAACCCAGCCCATGTCCTTGTGAGCTGGAACTCGGCTTTACATGCAGATAGGCCCAAAGGCTCACCTCATGTTTCCTTTATCAAATTAATAAATACAAATTAAAAAATTAAAAATAGTTAGAAAAAATAGGCCTTGATTATGTTGTTAGATTTTAGTATTAAAATTAGTTTAGTTTTGAAAGATTAATCCTTTATAAAAAAAAAATGGAACTCAAATTGAATTGAACTTGTGGGAGTTGCTGTCTTGAGGCTTAATAACAATGTCATGTAATATTCTTTACTCGACTCATATCGGGTTACTTTACTATATTATATCTTCTACTCGTTCTTCATTACTATTGTTGATGTGTTTGTTGTGCTTGTGACTGCTTTTATATCATTATTTGTCTTGTGATTCATTTTCATAGTTGAGGTCAAGTTTCATTCTTGGATTAAAATAAATGTAAAAACATCGCAAGGACATTTAGGGGATGGGAACTTCAAGATTCATAATTGGGTAAATAAAAGATTGCACATGACACTTAGTTGACATATAATCAAATTTAGGTACCGAAAGGACACTAGTTAGATAACTAGTGTAATCAAAGCCTTGACCCTAGATCTCTAGTTGTATAGAAAGCGAGATATATTCTTATACCTCATTTGATTTCCAACCAACCCCAATAGGCTGGTAGTGACTTTTCATATAGAATTCTCATAGAGTTAATCAAATTAAAATGAAAATCGCAGCGTTGCACGAGGTAAGGGATTGAGAGAACTCAAGCTGAGTAAAGACCATTAGTCCTCGACTTGGTATTAACTCTAAATCTATCATTTCCTCGACACCTGTTTGAGAGGGTTGCATTAGCACTTATTTGGGATCTTTTTATGATGCAAATATAGTTTGGGGTAAAGGAAGCACAAACATACCAATTTAAGAGTTTTTGTGATAAAAAAAAATAGTCTAAATAAATGTGGCATGGGTGTACCATTTAAAAAAATTTGTGGTACAAACCCATGGAAGAAAGATGGATAGGCCATAGAGAGAAGGTCCGGATCTAATAGCAACCAGAGAGAAATTCTGTGGAGATGAAAGAAAACTGATGGTCATGGGAATCCATAAATACTATTGGAGAATGATTCAATCCAACATCCTCAAACGGAATAGTCTCCTAATTTCAACTGAGATTTCACCCATCAGGCTTGTATACCAGCCACATAACTTTTTCATTACTGAACAATCCATTCTAATTGTTAACACATGAATTTTGGCTATTAATTGAGGATTTAATTGCATAGAAAATTATGGATTAATCTTTAGTCCTTAAACAAAAATAGTTTTCATTTAAATTGCATAGCATGTAGATATTAGGAGCATTTGTACTAATAGTGATAGAATTTATTAGAAAAATAGCAAAAAAAAATCAAAATGAAATTTAAAGAAAAGAAAAGAAAAATTAATTATTTTAAAAAATTATTAAAAAAAAAAAAAGCAGGGCCGGGTCCTTCTTTTCTTTTCCCTCTTCTTTTTCCGTCTGGGTCGGCCCACTTTCTTTTTCCCGGCCCGACCTTTCTTTTCCTTCCTTTCCTCTTTTTCTTTCCCCTTCCGGCCCGGCCCGCACACTGCTCATCTCTTCCCTCTCTTTCCCTCACACCCTCTGGAGCGCGACGAGGACACTGGTACGATGGGGAACAGTACAACTGCAGGGAGTGTCGCGCGAAGACGTCCGGTCGGGGATCAGGCCGGCAGGGGTAGCTGGCGTCGCAGGAGGCCATGCGCGGTGGGCAACTTAAAAGGGAGAGAGGAGAGCGAGCCAAGGGGGATTGGGGGAGAAGAGAGAAAGGGGGAGAGAGTGAGAGAGAGAGAGAGAGCGAGAAGTAGAGAGCGAAGGGTGAGGCTGTGAGTGAAGGGCCTCCTCCGGTCGCCGCCGCGCTTGGACCTCGGCCGCCGACCCTCGCCAACGCGTGCCTCTCCCCACGGTAGGTTTCTGTTCGTTTCCTTTTCATTTGTTTTGAGTTGCGTTGATTTCCCGAGGATCCCGGTTCGGGGGCGCGCGGGGCGACCGGACGTAGTCCGATCTATCGAGCTCGCCCCCATTCGCAGCCGTCGAGCCTGGTAGGGAGCATGCCGACCGCCCTCTGCTTTTCCCTTTTTTTGTGCCCTGTTTTGCCCCGCTTTGGGCTCGCTGGACCAGGCTTCATCGTTGTCCGGTTCGCGCGAGTCCCGTCCCCGTCTGTTTGTGCGCTGCTATTTTAGATTGTTGCTTGTTGATGGTCGCAAATTTGGGCGCAAGTTTGAGCCTTGTCAGTTTGGTTTTTCTTTCTCTTTCAGCGAGTGTGCTTGAAATGCTCGATAGTCGATATAATGCCTCAGTTAGTGTTGTTGTAAAAATGAGACCGAGGTTTGGTTTGTTTCTGTGAAAGCATGTCGAGGATCTGTCTAAAATAGTTTCATCGACTTAAGATGTCCTTGGATTGATTGATGTAGGATGAACTCGACACCAAAGTGTTGGGTCATCGACGTGCCATATCGCTTTTAGTCAAACGCCTGAGACTCGCTCGACGAAATTTTCTGAGAAGTGTCTAAGAAAATGACTTTTGTTTTGGTTCGAATCTGAAGGTGCGTCTTGATGTGGCTTGTTCGTTCACTAGTTGTTAAACTTGATTTTCATCGACAATGAAGTCACTGGGTTGCACTTTGTTTGATATATGCTGCCTCTCCTCCATTGAACGGGATGAGTGGCCAATGTGATGGTAGATGTTGGAAGCGAATTTGGTTTTTTCAGCGGTAAGCCACAGTGGTAGTTAGTGATGGCCCGGTGGTGTTAGATCGATATATGGTAAGCGATAGACGATGGTGGTCGTGGCTACGGGGTGGTGGATAACAGTGAGCCTTGGCTTAGTGCCTTGAGAGCTTTGTCAACAAGTGAGCTTTCCCTTTGGTGTGCGTTTTTTTTTTTTTTTCCCCTTCCCAAAAACCTTAACATTGAAATAAAAGAGAAGAAGGAATTTTGATGTTGGGGAACGATGCGGTGAAGAGGTTGGAGTTCTGGGAATGTGAGTGGGCGTGTTTGAGTACCTTGGGCGGGCTTGGTCAGATTCAGGTTTAATTCAGCCGTGGTGGGCTTGAGGCTACATGTGAGTAGACTTGGGCTCGATTTGAGTTAGAAGAATCTGGGCTGGGTCTGCTTTGTGACTGTTTGGGCTGAATCTGTTCCTTAGCAGATTGGCCTTGTTGGAAGGAAGGGCCTAGTGTAATAGCCCGATTTGCGTCCGAGGCCCATGCTGGAAAGACTATAACAACTCTTGTTCGGGCTAGGTTAAGGGAATATTTTATTTTATTTAAAAAAAGAATTAAATTAAAAAAAAAAAAGGAAATTGTTTTTAATTGAAAAATTAGAAAATTCCGAAAAATTTAATTTCTTCTAAAAATTAGGAAAAATCTTAAAAATTAACTTTGGAGTATTTTTCTCTTAAAATGTGTGGAAATTCTTGATAAAAATTGCGCTCGAAATTGAACAAGCTCTTAGAGTTTACAAATAGAGTTTTGAATATTCTTAAAGTCAAATGCTAGGTTATTGTTTGCACATTTCTATTTCGATTATCATTGGATTACACGTTCTTGATGTGTTGATTATTGTTTCCCTTTAGTCTAGTTAGGAATGGGATTTTTCTTATCTGTTAGTGTTAGATTCTTTTTTTTTTTTTCTTGCCATTTATTTAATACTTCATTTGTTCTTGATTGCTATTTTAATTATTGCACACCTATATGATCACATTACATGTTAATGGAAATGCTTAAAATCAATCCAACTTGATAATCATCTTGTTGAACAAGATTAGGTGATGAAAGTACACTAGTTGCTTAATTAGTTTAATCAAGTCTCCAATTCTAAATTCTTTAGTTGCGTAGGAAGTGAGGTATACTTTCATACTTTGCTTGGTTTCTAGCCGATTTTAATAGGCTAGTGGTGACATATTTGAGAATACTTATAGCGTCAATTTCATTAAACATTAAATACCCAATGTTGAACGGAGTAAGAGCTGGGAGGGCCCATATCTAATCAATTGCCTTAATCTCATCATTTGAGCAATACCTTTAAACTTATGTGCCATTTCCCCTCCAAATGGAAACAGTAGGTCGCGACACTAATTACTTTTACTTTCTTTAAATTGCCAATTGAATCAGATAGATCGGCCATCTTTAATATTTTTAAGTCCAATTCACTCCACAGTTTGAATTTTACATGAGTATGGAAGCTCCAAATCAACATAAATGTGTAAGCTTTAACTAGTCCTTCACTAGAATTCGGAAGCTCCTCTATCTCTTGGCACCCCCTTAATGGCAAACGTGCAAGCTTCACTAACCGCCCAATTGAGAGTGGAAGTTCAATGATTTTTTAGATCCTATACATGAATAAGTTGGTCTAATTTCATTTTAATCTTTCAAACAATGTACCAAACATTAATTCATAATCCATTTTTCATTTCAAAATGAATTTTTTACATCATCGATAATTAGCAAATGAATGCGGCTCGCAGAATTTTATGACATGGAATAAATCAATGGAAATCCATTTCTTTTTTCTTTGACAGTGAGCCAACCAAATGCTTGAGTAACATTAAAACGGACGGTCATTGATTTCCTAGATCTTACACATGAACAAGCTAGTCGAATTTCGTTCTAAATCTATCAAACAATGTACCAATCACTAAAATCATAGTCCATTGGAGTGATTCCAACCAACACAAAGAATATCTTTTCTGCACCTTCTTCTTTTTCTTCACACTCACCTAGAAAACTTTTCCAAACACAGCGGGAGAAACGACTTGAGTGTACTTGATTGCTTTTGTGAAAAAGTTTGCATTGCGGTGACTAGGAAATTCTATTGTGGTAAAGTTAAAAGTTTTCATTGCATTTATCTCCCCTCTCTCTCTCTCATAGTTTCAGGGCTTTCCCATAAATCAATACCCAACTAAACTCACGAGGTTATTCTTTGACAATAGTGTACCTTCCAAATTCCCGAACCTAATCGTCGAAGTATTCTCCAAAGGTGTGGCCTGTTCTCTCGAAATGCAAAGCTTCTTCTTCTACCTTAATGGTAGTTTTGCCCCCCAAACCCTAACAACATAGATGTTTCCCACCATCGTTCCTTCAACCATCTTCCACCTCCCCTGTTTCCTCACTCCCTTCCATCATCCCTCTGCATCTTTTTGTATTCAATTCCCGGTTTTTAATGAAAAGGTAACGGGCATCGCCACTTTCAATCGCCCACCCTTTACACCCTTACTTCCCTTCGCGATTCCTGCTCACTCTTCCAACCATCGCCGTTTCCCCTTCCGAGTGCCTCTTCCTTTCACGTCTCTGTTTCCTCCCAATTGTCGATTAATGCATGACTTCAATTGACTGGCTGGGACTCTTATCTCGCATGTCCAAACTCTCTCTTAGGGTATCCCAGGCACTTCTGCATGTAGAATTCTCTGCCTGCCTCGACCTTCCTATGCTTTGCCCTGGTGCCTGACCTCATGGACCACCACGACCAGGAGGGAGATTCACGCCTTGCCGCCCTCTGCAACAGGTTGGTTGCCTCTGGTCTGAACAAGCAATTGAGGTTTGGGATGATGCGCCGCCACTGGAGAAAATTGAGGAATGCAAACTGATATTAGTAGGTAAGATACTCTCCAGTCCATCCATTAATTTCCAAGCTTTACAAAATACCTTGAAGCGAGCATGGCGAATAGACCAAGTCGAGATATCCCAACGTGAAGCGGGTCTGTATGTTGCTAGATTCCAGTCTGATGGGGAGAAACAGCAGGTCTTGGAAGGTGGCCCTTGGCTTTTCTCTAGTCACTTGGTAATCTTTAAGCCTTGGATACCAAATACACCACTACATTATTATGATTTATCCACTTGCGCTTTCTGGGTGCAAGTCTTCGGTATTCCTTTGGAATGGTGTACTGAGAACATAATATGCAAAGCTGTTAGACATGTTGGATGCGTGCTGGATGTCAAAATTTAAATAAAAGATGGCACTACCCTAAGAGCTGGGAGAGCTAGGGTAGAAATCAATTTACACGAGCCATTGAAAATTGGCCAGCTGATCCACATAGACAGGAACACCCTATGGCTGGATTTTCGCTATGAAAGGCTATCACACTTTTGCTACTCCTGCAGCAAGCTCGGCCACTATGCTATGTACTACAAGGATTTTCCTTTTGAGGAAGCCAAAATGGAATGCAAAGAAAAGATGGCTTATGGCTAAGGTTACGAGCAGAAGTAAGGGAACATAGCCCGTATTGGCTGACCTTTTATGGACCGCAGGACAAATCTGAAGAGACAGAAGAGGTAATACCAGAAACTCCTCCCTCCTTGACCACTCTGGTCTTTGCACCGTCTCTTAGCAATCCTATGATCAAGGGACTCCCGAAGAAACCATCAATGCCTCTCATAACTCCTACTGTTGAACCCCTCTAGCGACACCATCACGAAGGATCACTACTAGGGACTTCAACTACAAATGCACTGATCCCTGCACCTACAAAGATGAAGGATATTTAGGAACAGACAATGGGATAATCCAACCCCAAGAAGCTGAAGAACACAAGAATCAATACAAAAGCAGGCGCTGCCAAAAAAATGAAAAGGTATAACCCTTATGAGCTGAGAACTCAACTGCAAGAGGGCCTATATGACACACAACTCATGGATACACCTATTTTTACGGCGGAATAGGTAGGACAGTAGGCTGTGGTGGCTAGCCCTAAAAAGCCACCAAGTGACAAATGAAGTTACTAAGCTGAACTGTCAAGGTCTGGGCAATCCCCTGACAGTTCAAGCCCTTAAGGCCTTAGTGGCCAAAGAAAAGCCCGACATACTTTTTTGATGGAAACTAAGAACCAAGAGGTTGTGTTTAGATGACTTTAGAGACGTTTCAAATTTCCCAGTTCTCATGTGGTTAACCCTATTGGCTTGGCTAGAGGGATGGCAGTGTTTTGGAATGATCAGCTTTCTCTAAGTGTGGCTCGGTCTACTTCGGTACTTTTTTATATGATATGCACAGATGTAATGAGTGGCATGCCTATGCGTCTCACCTGCCTTCATGCACCAGTGGTATATCAGCAACGCCAACTTTTATGGGCTGAACTGCAACAAATCAGCTCTTCCAATACTTTACCGTGGGTATGTGCTGGTGACTTCAACGAAATTATCTATCATTGGGAGAAAGTGAGCAAAAGGTTAAATTTGAACCTCACCGAATGCATTCTTTTCGAGAATTTTTACATATTTGCTCACTCATGGATATGGAAAGTAAAGGCAAAGTGCATTTACATGGATGAATAATCGGGATGGTGATGACTTTATGAAAGAAAGGCTGGACCGGGTGCTGTGTACTATGGATTGACGTCTCACGTTCCCTGCAGCTGAAGTTTTTGCCTAACCTAATTTGGGGTCTGATCACAGCCCCTTATTATTAACCACTGAAGTCTTACGAGGAAGACGACACAAGGCCTCTGTGTTTGAAGCTTTTTGGATACAGGACAAGGAATGCTGTGAAGTCATTGCACAGTCATGGACCTCAGAACAGGTCAAAGACTCCGCCCTACCATACAAATTAAAGACTGTATCTTTCGCTCTAGTTCATTGGAGTCGCTCGAAGTTCTCCAAAGGCCATAATCAAATAGCGGCTTTACAACAGCAACTCCAACATCATATTAACCAACCTCATGGCCACTTTGATAAACCGACAACTACTAAAGGCGAAAGAAGAAATCCAACGAGTTATGGCAACAAGGGGAACAAGATTGGGCGATGCGCTCCAGGATTAAGCGCATTTGAGATGGGGGATAAGAATACTAAATTTTTCCATGCGACTACCATTCAACGGCGGCAACGAAATAGAATAAGTATGCTACGGGGTGACAATCAAAGGTGGATACGAGACCACGAGGCTTTTGAAGGAAATGACGGACTTTTTTTCAAACCTATATAGAATAGTGGGACATCGTGACTATGGGCCTATTCTAGATCAATGTCCGTGTGTTGTCACAATAGAAATGAACACTCTATTAACAGCTACGGTGACTCGAGAGGAGGTTCACCAAGCCACTTTCCAGTTGGGGGCCACTAAAGCTCCGGGGCCAGATGGTTTGAATGGACTCTTTTATCAGACTCACTGGGACATACTACAGGATAGCTTTTCCTCTCAGTGCAGGATTTCTTCCTCTCAAGAGTGATGCCCACAGATCTTAATAGGACCATTATTTCTCTGATCCCCAAAGTACCACACCCAGAAAAGGCTGGATCAATACCGTCCTATTAGCTTATGCAATTATGCCTATAAAATTATATCCAAGGTGATCGCCAATTGTCCGAAACCCCGGCTACCTCGGTGATTTCCATGGAGCAATATGCCTTTGTTAATGGTCGCCAAATTCAAGACAACATTTTAATCACCCAAGAGGTGCTTCATCAGCCTAAGATTTGGAAACGTAAGTGCAATTTTGAAGTAGTCCTAAAGATGGATATGCAAAAGGAGTATGACCAGGTGGAATGAGATTTCCTTAACGATTACCTCCTCTAGTTAGGCTTCCATGAAACATGGGTATAATGGGTGATGCAATGTATTACGACAGTCTCTCTTAGTGTCAAATTCAATGGAGAACACTTAAATTATTTCCATCCAACACGAGGCCTCAGACAGGGAGATCCTCTCTCTCCTTATTTATTCATACTGATGGCGAATGTCTTATCAAATCTTATAAACCAAGCTGTCGACATGGGAAACATCAAAGGCATCAGGCTGAACGGGTGGTGTCCTATCCTTTCTCATCTATTTTTTGCAGATGATGCAATATTCTTCTTAGATGTAAACCCCAAGAATGTCAGAATCTCGCAAATATATTGAATCAATACTGCTTAGCTACGGGAAAGGCTGTTAATCGGTAGAAATCGAGCATATTTTTCAATAAAGCTTGCCCTAGTAGGCTACAAGAAAACTTGGCGAGGGAATTTAGAATACCTGTGCTTGAAAGGACTGGTAAATATCTAGGCATACCGTCTAATTGGGGCGCTCAAAACGAGAGATATTTGCTTGGATTCTTGGGAGAGAATGCCAAATTGGAAGGATGGAAAGAAAACTTAATCTCTAAAGGCGGCAAGGAAATCCTGATTAAGACTGTTGTCTAGGCCATCCCACAGTATGCCATGTCAATCTTTGAACTTCCTGTATCTCTTTGTAAATCTGTTGAACAGAAAATTGCTCGGTTCTGGTGGCAAAATGATTGTCGTAAATCAGGAATTCATTGGAAACATTGGGAATTACTTAAAGGCAGAAAGGACAATGGCGGCCTAGGCTTCCGTGATCTCATCGCTTTCAACAAAGCCATGCTTGGGAAACAGGCCTGGCGTTTAATCCAACAACCATCATCCCTATGGAGCACACTCTTCAAAGGCCTTTATTTTCACTCACAGGACTTTAGGTATGCGGATTGAGGAGCTTGACTATCCTGGGGTTGGCAAAGCCTACTGCTAGGGAGGGATTCAATCTTACCTCAACTTCAGTGGTCGGTTGGCAATGGGCAAACGATTAGAATTTGTGAAGATAGATGGCTACCTAAAGGGATACTAGGTGGATCTGCTGCTAGAGGAGAACCTGTGAAGGTGGCTGATCTTATCTACCCGAAACACAACACTTGGAATATCCCCCTACTCAACCAGCATTTCGATGCTTAGACAATAGCGGAAATTCTTAACATTCCGATATGACCTCACTTTGCAGCTGATCAACTTACTTGGACAGCAACCCAACATGGTCAATATATAGTGAAAAGTGGTTACCATACTATCAAAACCACAACCGATAGCAATAGGCCACACCGTGCCTTGTCCTCCTATCAAACACCAGGATTACTGTGGCGAAGAATTTGGACTATGAAACTAGCCCCTAAACTTCGTACATTCCTATGGTCTTTATGCCACAACGCACTGTCAACCAAAGATAACCTATATCACAGATGCATCACCACAGATCCGGTATGTCATCTTTGCCCCTATCACACACCAGAAACAATGGAACATCTTTTTCTGTTCTGTTCATGGACACACGGCATATGGTCACACCCTCAGATCAACATTCAGCTATCACCACAAGCAGTACAACGAATGGATAAATGGCTTGCCGAAAGGGTTGGACAAAAGCAGATCTCACCTGGCCTGGAGACAATTGCACCAATCTTGTGGCAGATTTGGAAGGCGCGCAACAATTTCATCTTCCGCTGACAGCGTCCAGATCCGAGACAGGTAGTGGAAGTAGCCCTCGCCCATGTCCAAACCGCATAGAACTCCTCTCGGCTGCCCACGCGAATAGAGCGACCTCCTCCGAATCCCGAATAGCTGTGGCGGCCACCAGATCCTGGAGTATTGAAGATTAACATAGATGGGGCTTATCAACTCGCAAGCACTGAAGGAACTATGACGTGTATATGCCGAGATCATACTGACACATTGATTGATGGATTTACCAGCGGTTTCCCAGCTTCCTCAGCATTGCAGGTAGAGATCCAGGCGCTCAATCTCACCCTCCACCATCTGTTGCAGCACGGAAAAGCTAACGACCCACTTCTGATCGAATCTGACTGTCTCGTGCTAGTTGAAGCTATGCACGATCCCAGTTCGATGCCATGGGAGGCTCAGGTGCTGTTTGAAGAAGCCGCTGCATTACTCTCCTATTTCCCTAACCTGCGCATTATGCATTGCAGGCGAGATGTGAATTTTGTAGCTAATTGGGCCGCCAAGGCCCATGGTAGTGGCACTTTACCCCTTAACTGGGTTGTTTCCCCTCCCTCAGCGCTTTTGGGTCTTGTATACTCTGAAGCCTACGCTTCGGGTTGTTCTGATACTTGAATGAAATTTCCTATTACGACCAAAAAAAAAAAACCCGAACCTAGTTATGGATCCAAAACCTATTATCATCTCCTATTGCAGTGTGAGGTTAACAATTACAGTCATTCCACGTGATAACCACATATGTTTTGTCGTCATTGATGAAAAAAGCATGCTATATTTAGAAATACTTGCAAATATCATCCACTCTCCAGTCGATTCTTTTATTTTCTTTTTCTGTTTTTGAAACCCCCTGCAATTCTTTCCCTTCACCAAGATTTGACCACATTCCCAAAATTTTATGATTTCTCTTGAAAGATTTCCAGTCTTGTGTTTTTTTTCAATTCACACCCCAACCCTCTTCTAGTTCATTATTGTGATGATCATGTTTCAAATGTCTCAAGGATTTCTTCCTTAGCCGATTCAAGAACTCTTTTAGGGCTTCAGCAATGCACAACGAAACAAATAGTCTGTTTTCATCAGGCACGTATGAAAAGGATGTCACAATGACAACTTTTGGTTACGACTACACCAAAATTTGGTCGAACATTGCTCAATTTGGAAAAAGTTTTAAGATGCTCCAGAAATTTCATGAACCAATTTGAAGCAGCTATTCTTGATGGAATAGGTGGAGCCGGATCCAATTGCCAAATTTGAATCGATTGTCATTATGTTACTTCATTGATAGACCAACATTTGAAACCCATAGATATATACGAAAACGACGTTTAGATTGATACAGAATTTAAATTGTGAGATGAGCAAATCAGAAAAACGGTGGAGCTAAATCTTAGATTCCATCCTAGTTTCCCTTGGATTTTGTTAAAATTTTTAGCTAAATCAGGTAGATCGATGATCTTTAACCATTTCAAGCCAATCACCTATTCTAATTTATCTGTCAAGCTCGTGGAAATAAGTATAAGCATCATCATCAGATATTGATCCGAAGTAAGTGTTCTCGATGGAATGGATGAAATTGGATCTGTCAATTGTTTCATTGACCACTATTCCAAACCCATGTGTCTAATCCATACTTCAAAGTAAGATCTTGAAAAATTAGTGCATATTCTTACAAGCTGTTTCTAGTGATGTGCTGATAGAAACGACATTAATCAGTTTTATTAAAAAAAAAAATCACTCTGGAAAGATATATGAACTTCTTTATCTTTCCTACGTCTAACAAACGTGCTTCTCGTACTCTTTGGGCATTTTCATAGTGTTTCCCTTGAAGATCTTAAAAGATTTGAACTTCTGTTGACACAATGTTTCCCTTTACTCCATAGTTCTTGAATTCTTTTTTGGTTAACATCGTTGACTTACAGAATGTTATCTATTTTCACGATATATTAAATGCTTAGATTATATTGTTCTTCTTACATTTCAGTCGTTTCTCGATAAATCAGCAATTAAAAAAAAAACTTCTTACTTTATGTTGTTTGTATTGCTTAAGAAAATGAGCCAACAAAAAAAAAGTTTCTATCATCAACAAAAGTATGTAAATGCAGGAATTAGTCAATATGAAAATATTTAATATTGACTCATTTTCATAAATGATACAAAAAAAGTAAAAAATCGAGATTTTTTTTTTTCAATTGTTGATTTTCGATGAAACAATCAAATGTTATAGACACTCCATCTAGACGTATCTTTATGAGTATCATTAATTTTGCTCCAGTTTCAAATTCCCTAATGTAAAATGAAAGTAATACCTCATTCATTCCATACTCATCACTTTTTTGGGTATCTTTTCAGTCATGTTATGGATACAATTAAAAGAAAAATCTATCTGACAACTCCTTTAATGCTATTATCTCTCTATTATAGAGTGGACTCAAAGACATTTAACAAAACTTTCATTAAAAAATTTCGCAAAGTCCACACGCTCTATACAAAAGAATAACATTTGTGTATCTCCGACAATGGAGAAATTGGAATTTTACAATAGTCGACAAAGCTAACACTCTATGCCCTAAATCTTTAATAGATTCCAGAGCAAATTCTATCAAGAACCTGAAAGTATACAATGTGAAACCAATACAATTTTTTTTTCACAAAAAACATTTTTTTTTGTCACAAAAAACCCCTACCTTTATTAGTGGTGTTGGAAACGGAGTTCTGAAAGATGAACCGATACTTGAACAATCGAATATCGAAAACAAACACGAAAACATACCCAGAAACATGTAACACCGATCAAAAGACGTATCACGGAGACGGAGATACCTTGTTTACCACAGATTAAGTATCGTTGCAGTCTTAGAGGAATTGATCGAAGCCCTAGAGTTCCATTCTTCGAGAATGAGTACACTGTTATCTCAAAGGAAGGAAAAGAACATATTATTTTTATTTTATTCTAAACGTTCCTCCTTTTTCATATTTATATAACAATTATTTTCACTTAAAAAATAATTGCTCCTTTCTCTCATGAGTCCTTTTATAGGCCGGGTTTGGCCCAACATGGGTAGACGGTCTTGATTTGGCCAAACAAATAAAAAACCCATCATATCCCACTCGCACATGGTGGGCCGAATTGTCACACCCCGATTCTCGGGCACGCGCGCATCCCTTACCTGATCGATATAATAGCGACGTCCCAGGATGCATCGTCGACCCATTTATTTTAATACGCATGCGGAAGCATATAGAAAATCCCCAGACAATAAGACAATGGGATAAAAAAGTAGGGTTATATTTTTCACAATTGAAAAACCACAACCACACTTTTATACAAAGCAAACCTCATAGTATATAAGAAAATACTATTAACAAAAGTCGAATCTATCACACATAGGTTCACAACTTAGGGTTTGTAAAATAGGGTGGGGGTCTCAATCCTCATTCGGGTCATACTCCGGATCCTCCTCTAGATCCTCTTCAAATTCTTCTTCAGGGTCCTCTTTGGGGTCCTCCTCTTCAGGTTCCTCCTCCTGTTCAACAATCTCTCCCTCCTCCTCGCTCCAACTGGAGTCCACGGTCGAGTACACAGGAGTGCCATAATCGCCTTCTAGCTTGGGATACTTGGCATCCACCACCGATCCATCCTTGAGATCCACTGTCCCTTTCCCGAACGCTTCCTCTAAAACGTACAGAGGTACATCACCTTCCGGCATAGGACCCTCCCTTCACCAATTGTGATATTCACGATACCACGACCGGTACTCATGGGGTACATTATTGGATCCACCCACGTCAACCTAGACGGTGGATTTTATTAGCACGTGCTCTAGTCCTTCTGGGTGGGGGTGTATCGAAAAGTGATATCCTATCTCAGTGATCTCCTCTGGTATACCATAATGCGCAGGAGGAGGTGGAGGTGCTACCATCTATGGACTTGCAATATTATCCCACAACGGGGTGAGACGACGTCTCAGTGAATCTACTTCCTAAGACTTGATTAGGAAGCCAATACGCCATAAGGGTTGCCTATGCACATCACGGGTCAGAGGACTTACCTTGGCCTCAGATTCCACCTGCAATTCAACACAGTTTGAATATGCACTCATTTAATCACCACCGATCAAAACATCGATCAATCGACCTAGTCGATTACATGTCATCACGACATTCCTCTGGTCGATACATTCAATACTATCCATAAGTCCGACCATAGTCTAGGACTGCTCACTCAAAGTTGAAAATAGATAGTATAGCTCGCCCAAAACTGAAAATATAGTATACTATGTATATGCTTGCCCAAAGCTGATAGATTAGGGCCCCCAGGCCAATTTAGTATACTATTATGCTGGCAAAAGAACGCTTCAAGTGCCATAACTTGGCACAAATGGACACTTAAGTGCCATAACTTACGAAAGGTACACTTAAGTGCCACATTTTAAGAAAAATGGGACACCTGAGTGCTATCTTCGGCGAAGCTGGCCGGAAATCATACGTGGCATTAAAATATTAATATTTCTCGTCGATGTGTCTTGCCGGAGAGCTGAGTCAGCTCGAATTCACCCCAAACGACGTCGTTTCGGGTGTTGGCCCAAAATAGAGCCCTTAAATCAGCGAAAATGCCGTCGTCTCCCCATTTGCCCTAAATCTAAAACCCTAAATCGGGCAAAATGCCATTGAAGCGCCGAAGCCCTAATCCCGCGCCCTAATTCAATTTGCCCCAAATTCTACCACCGAATATTGGAAATGGAGAGCGGGACTTTCAGCAGTGGCTCAAATTTCTCTCGCCGAAGCGAAGGAGGAGGCGAGCGTTTCTGTTTTTGTGGGTTACCAAGTCCAAGAAGAACATCGTGGACTCGAACGAATCCCGGGAGAAGATTCTATGGATGTGGCCGATACAGAGAAGGCTCGAAGTGCAAATACTTCAAATGGGTCGATGCGAAATTCTCTCACCGAGCCACAGAGGTCATATTGGACCTACTTGATGGATGTCATCAACCTCCATCTACGCTTGTGGACGACTTGGATGATGTTGACTCAATGCAAGCTCAAGCTCAAGCATCTTCTGTTAACCATTTGAAGAATGAAGTTTCAAAGATGAAAATTGAACGGAAGTGTTACCAAGCGTTTATTGTGTTGCTGTTTTTTTGTCTATCCTACTTTATGATGAAATGTAAAGTACTGGAAGATGAGAAGGAGTTTCTCCGACTGCCATAGTTGTAAATGTGTGGAGAAATGTACTTGTTTTGAATGAAAAGTGACTTATTTTGTTGGAAGATGAGAAGAAGTGTTGTGTTGTCTACAAGATGGTTGTGGCAATTTTTTTTTGGGCTGTCATATGTATTATGTGTTACTTCTTATGCTTGTGGGGAGGTCAAGGAAATGGAATGAATGAATGAATGATTTCGACAAATACTGTTTGTACTATGTTTTTGCTTATTCTCAAATATAAATCGGTGATGATGGAATATATATTGGGTCGATGTGTTGTGGTGACTATTTTACTTGAATTGAATGTAAACCAGCAGCAAATGTGTAAACCAGCAGCAAATATATAAACCACCAGCTTCTCTATTTTGCTGCAAACCACCATATACATAGAACAGACACGAGTGATTACTCGAGTGCTATAAGTTGTATCTAGTGATCACTTAAGTACCAGTCGTGATAAAAAAAGAGTCATTTAAGTATCAAGTTATTATTAAAAGGATCACTTAAGTGCCACTTGTTGTTAAAAGTGAACACTTAAGTGCTAGGTTTTTTAGAATGTGATTAATTAAGTGCCATTTTTTTTTGTACATTTCACCAGCCATCGGCTACTACCAACCACCACCACCGCCCACCACTGGCCACCATCGGCCTCCAGCCATCACCACCAGCCACACCAAGCATCCCAAGCATCCACTTGAGCCACCACCATCCACCAGCCACCACTATGCTGGTGGTATGTTACTGCATAAGTTGCTAGTGTAAGGTGTCTTACACCAGCTTGCACTAGCACTACCTGGTGCAAGATGTGCATATTGCAAACTTACATCTTGCACTAGGTGCATCAAAAACCTCCAACCCAACCCACCACCACCAGGCTTCACTAACCGCCACCAACAGGCTTCACCAACCGCCACCACCAGCCACACGAGCACCCCAGTCACCACCACATATCCACCACCAGAAGCAGCCGTAAGTAAAAGTAAGAACAAAATCAAAAAAATGAAGAAGGCATGCCAAAAATGACAAGCAACAACCATTCCATTGATATTGAAATGAAGTCTCACAAACTCAATGACAAATGAAGTCTCACAAACTCAACTAACTCAATGACAAACTATTATTAAAAAAAAAAAAAAACAAACATCCACGAGATGTTTACAAGCGACTCCTCGGCCTCACAAACCATATCACATCCCATTTCATCAATCAATATGCACAATGCCTCATGTTCGTGCTCGTTTTGATGGACCTCGCACTTGATTCATAATCCTTGTACTTTTTCTAACTGGACATGAGACTTCTTCTTCAACTTTCTTAGGATGCGTTGATTCTAATGGAGCTGCAATTGTCCTAGGCTGAACTGATTCAGAAGGAGCTGCAACTGTTGTAGGCTGAACTGATTCAGATGGACCTGCAACTGGGTTCTTCTTACTCTTCTTTCTTTTTGGCGTAGGCAATGTCTTCTTCTTTGGTGGCACAGCCATTGATTCTTGAGTTGGGCCTTGAGAGATAAGAACCTCTGAACTTCTCCCAGGCTTAAAAAAGAAACTCAATTATCAACAAAAGTTTGCACTATAAATTAAATTAAATGCAGCCTATAAAACTTACATTAAGAATAACTGTTCTAGAACGCTCATCTGTATAAAGGCCATAACCATATTGTTTTAACCTCTTCCCAAGAGCCCCTCTTGTTCGAAGGGGAGCGTCACTTTCAGGTTCTTATGATTGGTTGCCTCTTCTTCTCGCATATGATTTCTTGCGCTCTTGTGGTTGTTCAGCTACAGCAGGGGCTTCTTCGGCCAATTCTTCAGCTAGGCATCTTGTAGATGGCATTCTTGTAGGTGGCTCTTAATTTGGCTTTCTTCTAGTTGTTTTTCTAGTTAGGCCTTCGGCTTCGGTGACACCTTCGGTTGGCTTTAGTGGTGGCCCTTGTGATGACCCTTCTAGTGGCCTTTGTGATGACCTTGGTGATGGATTTTGTGGTGGCCCTTCAGTTGGGCCCTCTATTGGCAGCTGAGCTCTAGCTTGCCTTCTTCGAACCTGAGAAAAAGGCAAAGGACATCATAAGTATAACATCAAGCCATATTAGAACGTAAATGAAAAGTAAACTCAAATCATTGAACTTACCGGGTATTTTTTTCTCTGTTGCTTTGCATAAGAACAGTCGACTTAACTGGCCCTCCAGTTGCTTCAGCCAATCCTGCAGCTGGCTGTCTTCTACCTTACCTTCTTTGAACAGGCCCTTCAGTTTCAGGTATAGCAGGGGCTTCGGCCAATCCTTTAGGTGGCTGTCTTCTACCTTGACTTCTTTGAACAGGACTTTCAGTTTCAGGTACAGCAGGGGCTTCGGCCAATTCTTCACGTGTCACGGTGACTTGACAAAGACAAAAACATTACATACATGTCACTTATATTTATGTACATATTCGTAACAAACCATAAAGCAACATAAACACAATTGTCATGACTTACTAGGTTTATTGTCGTCGACTGAAGAACTGTCGACTCACTTCGCCTTTCTGTTTCTCATTCTCCAACTGTCCCTTCACTAGGCCCTTCGGCTGGCCTCAATTGTTCCTGCTGCTTCTTTAATTGACAACCCTTAATATTGTGCCCTGCTATGTGGCAAAAAGAGCACTTTATCAATACACCTGTCCTATTCATCCAACGGTGACATGAGTCCTCTCTCTCCGTCATTCTTCGTTTTCGCTTTGGTCTTCCCATTCTCTTCTTTAGTGGCAAAGGTTGAGGTGCTTCGCGATCTGTTGGCTCCCAGAACTTGCTACTTCTAATTGGCTGCAACATGAATTGATACGAAGCAAGATATTTCGGTTTCTTGTACCAATCATCAAGGTAGTCTTCTGTGTTGTGGCCCTTCAATTGAATTGCACATATGGCATGTGCACAAGGAATTCCACTTAGTTGCCATGCATACTTAAATGGACAACATACTTATCGGAACCCTTCATTATCTCATATCCTTCATCCCCATTCCAAATGGGATGACAATACCTACTTGCAGCCAAGTTGTCATCCAATTTCTTAGCAATCCTAGGACCACGTTGCTTAGTCCACTTTTCAGTCTCATCTCTTTGTCTGTGCAGCCGAGTCATGACCAAAACCCGTATGTCTTCAAGCATCGAGATAATTGGTTTGCATCTGGCATCTATTATCCTCCCATTGAATGCTTCGCATATGTTGTTATCAATGTTATCGCACTTGAATTTCTCGCTGAAGAATGCCCTATACCAATGCTTCGGGTCTGATTGGGACAGTGCATCATAACCATCCTTTGTCAATTGAAGCATCTCTTCTTTGGCCATCCTAAAGTCAGCCATATTCGTGCTCTTTGCTAGCTGCCAAAATTGCGACTGCAGCTTGTCCCCTTTATAGGTTTTTCCCCAATTTGTGTATATGTGCTGCGCATACATTCGATGTTCAGCATAAGGCAACAACTCAGCTATTGCTGGAACCAGTCCCTACAATAATTCAAAATATAAAAAATGTAAGCAAATGACATGTTGATATCAAAAAGCAAACAAGTGACCAAATTTTTTAAAAAGCAAACATTACCTTTTGTTGGTCGCTAATGAACGCCCACCCTGCCCCATTTGTTATCTCACTAGGACCAATTGTCCTTGTTCTCTACCTTCACAACAGCCCAAGCTAGGGGAAACATTTGGTTGTTTGCATATCTTCCAATTGTGGCCAGCAATTCTCCCTTGCACAAGCCCTTCAAAAAACACCCATCCAATCCTATAATCCGTCTACAACCAGCTAAAAATCCTCGTTTGCATGCATCGAAGCAAACATAGAATTTATCGAACTTCGTCCCAATATCAAGAAGTGGTCTCTCCATGACCTCTACATACACTCTACTTCCAGGATTTTGCAGCCTACACTCCCAAGCATAGTCCCACAACTGTCCATATTCACCATTGTCTTGACCAATGAGTATCTTCATCACCTTTTGCTTCGATCTTTTACATTGATTCTGGATATATTGATGCCTACCCGCTCCTTCACCAGCATCTGAACCGAGCGGTATTCATCGAGGCATCAGCTTAATCAATTCAAAGAAGTGTTTCGACAACCATGCACTTGTTACCCTTTTATTCTCAAAATTAATAGAACAAGTATATTCCTTTTGGTAGGCTCTAATCTGGAAAGATCCACTTCTCCTAACAAATGCGCCATAGATCTTTCATGGACAATTTTGTTGCGAACACCTAGCTCTTACAAAGGTCTTAGTGTTTCTAATGAAGTCAATGTTCCTCTGTGCAGCAATGGAGTTCTTCAGTATAGCTTCTCTAAATTGTTTCGCATCATGAAATTTCATGCTTACCGACAAAGTAGGAGAGGCAACAAATGGATCATAAGAAGGAAACTTTCTTTTCCTTTTCCTTCTATGCACAGGTCCTTCATCTTCTTCAAGCTCATCTTGGGAAGTAGCATTCTCGACGCTTTCTTCATAGTCAGTCTCCTCGCCAGCAGCACCAGCATCTATAGGGCCTTCGGGTCTGTTTGGAACTTCATCGGCTACCTGCAAAGCTGCAAACTTAGCTGTCAAAAAATCCCTTCGCATTTGTATTCTTGACTTGTACAAGCTCCTCGTCGTCGTTATCACTTATAAAATTTTCAGCAGGCAACCCTTCATCATCATCATCATCAGTTGATTCAGCTACTTCCCAATCTAATCCAGAGATTGTGACATCACGTATGTCATCATCACTTTGGTGAACTGCATCTGCGCTCCTCTCATATCCATCATATCTATCCTGCCCTCCTTCGACCCTAACGTGAGTACTACCTTGAATACCATCTCCTTCTTGTCCTACTTCGGCGCTGTCTCCATCACCATCTTCATCCTCACTTTCACTATTGTACTCAACATATATTTTTACCTCTTCACCATGAAGATAATGGTATAGAACATCCCTAAGACCATTATCATCTTCTAAGCATCTCAAACCATCTCTTAAGTCTTTCCCAGGAATACAATACAGCAACTTATGAACTTTACAAGGCAAATAAGTCTTTATATCCCTAAGAAATCCTATATAAGATGCCTTCTTTATATCCACAAAGATGGTGCCCTCATTTCCACCCTCATACTCCCACTCATTCTCCCCAATCACAAATTCCCCATCGTAGCAAACTATGATAGCGACATAATCCTTGTCATGAGCCATTACTGCACCACGAACAAGAAAAAAATCATTAGTTTTTGGGACCACTAGACAATTGCACATGGGAGTCCCCCCACTCTCATGGACTTTAGTAAACAGAGGTCCCTACACTGATAATATGCCCCTACATGACAGCCAAAAAAGAGGTCGGCACTTTAATTATTTGCCTTTCCTTCCCTTAAAATATTAACCAAAAACAGAGGTCCCACAACAAGCACAGGTCCCCACAACAATCACAGCCCAAGCAATTTTGTCTACTGAACTAAACTTGCGATGTGAGAGAATGTACATCAACTTAATCAAATCACAACCGCTGACTCCTACAAATTCCTTTAGAAGTTTAAACTAAAATTAGAACAACTAAACTTGGAAGCATTTTATGTCGCTAAAGCTAAAGAAAAACAAAGAGAAAATGAAGCATAGACAGATCACTCCAAAGTCTTAGACTATCCTAACCCATAACAAATTTGGACAAGCAGGCAATACCTTTCTCAAAGAAGACTGACGCAAGCTGCAGAGCCAATTCCATGAAATAGCTTCACCAAAACATGCTTCAATACCCTTTCAAGTTCTTATTCTTCCTGCTTGAAACTTTTTCTCAGTTTGTAACTTTACCAATAAAATTCTAGCTACAGTTGTTATGTTCTCTTTTTCATCTTTCTGTCATCATTCAGGATTTTGGATTGATAAACATACCCTATACAGCCTCACAAGCAGGGTGGTTCAATGACTTAATTTTCTTCTCGGAGATGCATTAGTCACCTACTTTATTAGGATGCTATTAAGGAGATGCATAGCTAGTGACTCAACAATCAAAGCATACTCTGACATTGGCTTGAAAGAAAAATTCACGAAAATAATGAGAAATCTGGTCTCTTTGTGTGATGTTAACAAGTTTCAGTTGAAGTGTATCAACAGGAATTCCATTGGAGCCGTAATAAAATAATCGAGCGAGCCCTAATGAAATAATCGAGCCGTAATTTCATCACAGGGGAGGGGGAGAAGGGGTCGAACCTGGACGAGCAACGATGGTGAGCGGTGACGACGACCAACGATGGTGAGTGGTGAGTGGCGACGGCGACCAACAACGGCGACTGACGACGGCGACCGATGACCAGCTCTAGGCGTGAATGGCGACGGAGAGAAGGGCCTGAGATCTAGTGTGAATGCGGACGGGGAGGAACAGCGACGGCCAGGTGTGCTTAAGCCACAATGACCTAAACGACGTCGTTTAGCTCAGTGCACTCAATGTGGATGGACGACGTCATTTTTGTCGTCCACGTCGGCTTTTTTTTTTTTTTTTTTTTAAATTGCCACATCAGTAAAAGAAGTCGTCGGATATCGCCGAAAAATGTCACGTATGCAATTTGGCCGGATTTTGGCCGGATTGGCACTCAAGTGATCCTTTTTGCTCCGATTTTGGCACTTAAGTGTACATTTTGTAAGTTATGGCACTTAAGTGTCCCTTTGTGTCAAGTTATGGCACTCCAGGGGTCCGAATGTCCTATTATGCTCGCCCAAAGCTGATAAATCGCCCAAAGCTGATATTATGGTAGACTATTCATATGCTCGCCCAAAGCTGATAGATTAGGGCCCTTAGGCCAATATAGTATACCACTCCCACTATACAACCAAATCATCATTTTTATCATACCCGATGAAAATACTCGTGCGTGGGTACACGGTTGGCCTTAGCCAAAGTACAATAATTTCACTTTTGATTTTCCTACTTCTTTTAGCAGTAAAAAATTAGAGTTTTGGCGCTGTAGACCGACGCCCGGTAATTTTCCCATTAAATCACAATTAAATCAATTTAGCACAAATTAGGGCTCAAATAAATAAACAGATTGCACCACGATAATCAGCATAAAATTCTGGTCATCGACTATCCCGGTCTAATTTTCGAAAAATAAATAAATAATAAATTAATTACGAAAATTAATTATTAAATAGTGATAAATCCAGCTTAGGCCCGTAATGCCTAATTGGACACCGAAACTGACCCGGAAAAATTCCGAGGTTCGTTTAATAAATACTAGAGTCTATTTACTTGCTAATTGCTACAACTAACTACCTAACATGCATCGGTAAAGCACTAAATTAATTACTCTAATATAATAAATCCACCTAATCACACTTAATTAAATCTAATCAACCCTAAGCATCATTAACCTACTAAGTAAGGATTAGTGAGTTAAACTCACTTGTTTGGCGAGCGGGTCCGTTCAAATTGACGAGAATGCGACGGGGCTCGACTTTCCTCAAAGCGATCCTAGCAACCGAGGCTCAAAACCACCTCAAAACGGGCTGAACAGTGGCCCTGAGACCCACTTCTTTAGCTTTTGTTTTGGGTTGTTGATGGTTGACCTGGTGCTTGTTGAGGCGAGCAAGACCGGCGGAGGTGGGCGGATGGCTCGGTGAGGCAAGTGGTGGTCGTAGGAGCTCCGGCGGGCTTCGGCGGTGGCTTGGTCGACCACGGCTGCCTCTTGGATGAATGGCGGGGCTGGGACGATGGCGTGAGGGAGGTGGAGATGCGTGGGCAGCGACGGGCTGGTGCGGTGGCGTGGGCGACGTTCCGGCGTTGTTGTGTGGCTGCGATGGCATGCCGAGTGGACGACTTAGCTTGCTGCTCCTTCTCCGGCTTGCTAGGTGTCCGAATTGCACAATGGAGAAGAAGATGGGCTGGTCGGCAGCCTTGGAGAGGAAGAGAGGGGGACAAGGGGGCCACAAGCCATTTTTTTCCACACAATGGTTTCCTTGACCATTCCCAGCCATGGCTTCCTTCCTTGGCTGCAATTCAGCCAACAAAACACACTCTTGGACACTTGAAATGGTCCAAAATGGGCTAGGCAAGGGGGCATACGAATTTCAAGGACTTTGGCTTCAATTTGGACATTAATTCTCTCTTGATTCAATCCCAATTGACCCTCATAAATTCAATTGGCACCTCAATTATCAAATTGGTATTTTTCCTCACCAATTGATCCCACTTGATTCCCAATTGCGCGATAAAAAATGATCCCGGCGTTTTTTCTGAAAAAAAAAACCCTAGGACGACTTTTTCCCAAAAAGTCTCAATTCGGCGCTTGATTTTGGCGTGACCTAGGCTATCGGGTAACTTTCAGAAATTTTTAGTGCAAATGACCCGTGGTCGATTTTCCTCTACTGCCCTAGGCACCGACCCTGGTTGGCGTCCTGCCCCGGGTCACGGCTCTAACAATTCTCTCGGTAGGAGTTCTCTGCTCCTCATCACTCATGGTTCAGTCTTCTTTACAGAAACCTGCTTCAAATTCCACACCGAATTAGAAGCTGAGCGATTAACACAACACACAATTCAATCAAGCAACTATCACAGACATGCACCAGCATGAATTTAAAGGTTTTTCCTACAACTATCCCATGAACCATCGCTCCTTATCACTCCAATCTTAACCTTCGCTCTGATACCACAAAAGGGGGATGTCACGCCCCGATCCTCCGGCACGCACCCATCCCTTACCTGGTCGATATAATAGCGACGTCTCAGTACGCATCACCAACTCATTCATTTTAATACGCATGCAGAAGCATATAGAAAATCCCCATATAAAAAAACAATGGGATAGAAAAGTAGGGTCATATTTTTCACAACTGAAAAACCACAACCACACTTTTATACAAAGCAAACCTCATAGTATATAATACAATACCATTAACAAAAGTCGGATCTATCACACATAGGTTCACAACTTAGGGTTTGTAAAACAGGATGGGGGTCTCAATCCTCATCCGGGTCATACTCCGGATCCTCCTCTGGATCCTCTTCAGATTCTTCTTTAGGGTCCTCTTCGGGGTCCTCCTCTTCAGGTTCCTCCTCCTGTTCAACAATCTCTCCCTCCTCCTCGCTCCAACTGGAGTCCACGGCCGAGTACACAGAAGTACCAGAATCGCCTTCTAGCTTAGGATCCTTGGCATCCACCACCGATCCATCCTTGGGATCTGTTGTCCCCTTCCCGAACACTTCCTTTAAAACGTACAAAGGTACATCACCTGGCATGGGACCATCCCTTCGCCCATCATGATATTCACGATACCACTACCGGTACTCATGGAGTGCATTATTGGATCCACCCACGTCAACCCAGACGATGGATTTTATCAGCACGTACTCTAGTCCTTCTGGGTGGGGGTGTATCGGAAAGTGATATCCTATCTTAGTGATCTCCTCCGATAAATATTATCCTACAACGGGGTGAGACGACGTCTCAGCGAGTTCTACTCCCTAAGACTCGATTAGGAAGCCAATACGCCATAAGGGTTGCCTATGCACATCACGGGTCAGAGGACTTACCTTGGCCTCAGATTCCACCTGAAATTCAACACAATTCGAATAGACACTCAATCAATCACCACCGATCAAAACATCGATCAATCGACCTAGTCGATTACATGTCATCACGATCTTCCTCTGGTCGATACATTTTATACTATCCATAAGTCCGACCATAGTCTAGGACTGCTCACTCAAAGCTGAAAATAGATAGTATAGCTCGCCCAAAGCTGATAATATAGTATACTATGTATATGCTCGCCCAAAGCTAATAAATTAGCTGCTCGCCCAAAGCTGATATTATGGTATACTATTCATATGCTTGCCCAAAGCTGATAGATTAGGGCCCTCAGGCCAATATAGTATACCACTTCCACTATACAATCAAATCATCATTTTTATCATACTCGATAAAAATACTCGTGTGTGGGTACACGATTGGCCTTAGTCAAAATACAATAATTTCACTTTTGATTCTCCTACTTCTTTCAGTAGTCCAAAATTAGAGTTTTGGTGCTGTAGACCGACGCCCGGTAATTTTTCCATTAATTACCAAAAATAATTAATTTATGAATAAAATCCTAAAATCACAATTAAATTAATTCAGCACAAATTAGGGCTCGAATAAATAAACAGATTGCACCACGATAATCAGCATAAAATTTCGGTCGTCATTATGTGACATCCTAGATTTTCAACCATGTTTTCTACTGAATAAATTGGGCATTTCAGTGACACGCCTCTAGGGCTGTTCTCAGAGCTGATCGCTCTCGAGATAACTACACTATCTGGGGAAGCCATTAAGAAATTATAAGACAATAGACTTGAGAATTCAACCAGGAATCGGCTTCTCGATCGTGTTCATCTTTAGAGACCATTATGGCACAGTTAAAAATCGATTTGAAATTAGAGATAGGTTGGTTCAACTGAGATGTGTGACCAATCGTGGGTGACAACACTAAATTGGAAAATTCTTGTCAACCGGCACTAGACTGATTTTCCTATTGTTTTGGTATCCTGTGTTCGTATTTGAATCCTCGAGATTTTCACGACAACCGAGAGTCGCGAATGAGTCAAGTGGGTTCATTGTGGCTTGAAGAAAATTGACCACGGGTCATTTGCACTAAAAATTTTTGAAAGTTACCCGATAGCCTAGGTTACGCTAAAAACGCGCTGAATAGAAAATAACTGCGAATTTGAGTCCGATTTCATAAATTGAACATTCTGTCATGTCACAATAAATTATAGGAGTGTCGACTTAGTCTCAGAAGATTTTTTTGAAACCCGAGACTTTTTGGGAAAAAGTCGTCCTAGGGCCGTTTTTGTCCAAAAAAAGGCCAGGACAGTTTTTGATCGCACAATTGGGATACAAGATGGTTCAATTGGTGAGAAAAAAATACCAATTTGATTATCGACTCGATAACGGAATTTATTGAGGCCAAATAGGATTGAATTGAGAGGGAGATCAAGTCCAAGGCGAAGAAGAACCGAACCAAATTCATGTGCCCCCACCACCCCGATGTTTGGACCGTCTCGAACTTCTAAAAACGAGCATTGGTGGCTCATTGATGGCCAAGGAAACAATGTTTGGCCATAGATGAGTCAAGGGGACAAGATGCAAGAAAAACAAGGCAAGTGGAGCCCTTGTCTCCTCTCTCCTCATCCCTTCCTCCTAGACTGGTTGACCACCGCTCCTCTCCCCTCTGTTTTGTGTTGAGTGACACCCACAGCAGCTGAAGAAGACCACCGGAGCTGCCAAGAGCCGTTGCACGCCACCACCGTCACCGGATCGCCGCTCCTTGCCCGACGGAGTCACGCGCAAGCCCGTGCGAGCTGCACCCCCTCCACCGCTCCGTCTGTCCCGTCTAGCCTTGCTTGCCGCCCTTCGAAACCCCTAGATCACCGCCGGAGCCCCCGCGCCATCATGAACCGCCCTCGAGCCACCGAAGCCTCCGCCGGTCCATCGCCACCCTTATTTGCCTCAACCAGCTTTTGTTTTCTCTCTTTTCAGTCCAAAACATAAACTTTCTTGGTGGGTTTTCCAGCAGCTTCTAGGCCCGATTTGAGGTGGTTCCGGGCCCCGAAATTTAGGCCCGCTTTAGAGTTAATTGTTCCCAGCGACATTCCCATCGGTTTGATCTGACCCGCTCGCAAAACAAGTGAGTTTAACTCACTAATCCTTGCTTAGTAGACTAATGATGTTTATGGGTTGATTAGATTTAATTAAGTGTACTTAGGTGGATAGATTAGATTAGGTGAATTAATTTAATGCCTTATCTATGCATGTTAAGCAAATGGTTAGTGCAATTAGCAAGTAGATAGGTTCTAGCATTTATCAAACGAACCTCAGAAATTTTCCAGGTCTGTTTCGGCTTCCAATTATGCATTACGGGCCTAAGTTGGATTTATTGGCATTTATTTAATATTTTACGTAATTATTTAATTATTTATTTATTTTTCAAAAATTAAACCGGGAAGGTCGGTGATCGGAATTTCGTGCTGATTGCAGTGGTGCATTTCGTTTATTTAATTGACTGACGGTTTGTGAGAATTGAAGGTGATTGTGGTTGGGGGTATTTTATCCCACAATAAATTAAATTCAGTAATTAATTGGAAAATCACCGGGCGCCGGTTTACGGCGCCAAAAATATGTTTATGGGCTGTTGGCGGTGGGATGTTCTAAAGAAAAAATATGGTATTTTGGCTAAGGCCAACCGTGTACCCACACACAGCTATTTTTATCAGGAATGATGAAAAGATTGATGTGGATGTATGTTTGGAAAGATATACTATATCAGCCCACGGCAATATGTCATCTTAGTAGAGAGCAGTATACCGGTTTACTATATCAGCCTATAGGCTCTGATATTGCAGCTTAGTAGAGAGCAGTATACCCGACCATCTCAGAAGCGAGCTATACTATATATTTATCAGCTTAGTAGTGAGCAATCCTAATATAAGTGGACTGAATAGATAGTATGAGATGAGCCGATCAAGAAAGGATCGTGGTGATATGTAATTGACTAGGTCGCGGACTTAATATTTGAACTGTGTTGAATTGCAGGTGGAATCTGAGGTCAATGTAAGTTCTCTAACCCGTGTTGTGCATAGGCAGCCCTTATGGCATATTGGTTCCTAATCGGGTCTTAGGGGGTAGAACTTACTGAGACGTAGTCTCACCCCATTGTGGGACAACATTTTAGGCCCCTAGATGGCAGCATCTCCACCTCCTCGTCCTCCCATGATTATGGTATACCCGAAGATATCTTTGAGATAGAATATCACTTTCCGATACACCCCCATGCTGAAGGCCTAGAGTATGTATTGGTGAGGGTGGACCCAATAATGTACCCCATGAGTACCGGTCATGGTATCGGGAATATCACGATGGGCGAAGGGAGGGTTCCATGCCGAAAGGTGACGTACCTCTGCATGTTCTAGAAGAAGCATTCGGGAAGGGGATAGCAGATCCCAAGGATGGTGCAGTGGTGGATGCCAAGGATCCCAAGCTAGAAGGCGATCCTGACACTCCTGAATACTCTAACGTGAGTTCCAGCTGGAGTGTTGAAGAGGGAGAGATTGTGGAACAGGAGGACGAACTTGAGGAGGAGCCTGAAGAGGAAGAACAAGAAGAAGACTCTGAAGAGGATGATCTAGAGGAGGATCCGGAGTATGACCCGGATGAGGATTGAGACCCTCACCTTGTTTTGCAAACCCTAAGTTGTGAACCTATGTATGATAGATCTGACTTTTGTTAATAGTATTGTATTATATATTATGAGGTTTGCTTTATATAAAAGTGTGGTTATGGTTTTTCAGTTGAGAAAAAGATGGCCTTACTTTTCTATTCCATTGTTTTATTGTCTGGAGATTTTCTATATGCTTCCGCATACGTATTAAAATGAACAGGGTTGGCGATGCATCATGGGACGTCGCTATTATATTGACTAGGTAAGGCATGGGTGCATACTCGAAGATCGGGGCGTGACAGGCTATCCCGGTTTAATTTTCGGAAAATAAATAAACAATTAATTAATTATGAAAATAAGTATTAAATAGCGATAAATCCAACTTAGACCCGTAATGCCTAATTGGACACCGAAACGGACCCAGAAAAATTTCGAGGTTCGTTCAATAAATACTAGAGTCTATTTACTTGCTAATTGCTACAACTAACCACCTAACATGCATCGGTAAAGCACTAAATTAATTACTCTAATCTAATCTATCCACCTAATCACACTTCATCAAATCTAATCAACCACTAAGCATCATTAGCCTACTAAGTAAGGATTAGTGAATTAAACTCACTTGTTTGACGAGCGGGTCGGTTCAAATTGACGAGAACGCGACATGGCTCAACTTTCCTCAAAGCAGGCTTAACAACCGAGGCTCGAAACCATCTCAAAACGGGCTGAACAGTGGCCTCGAGACCCACTTATTCAGCTTCTATTTTGGGCTGGTTGATGGCTGACCCGATGCTGGTTGAGGCGAGCAAGATCGGCAGAGGTGGGCGGACAGCTCGTTGAGGCAAGCGGCGGCCGTAGGAGCTCCGGCGGGCTTCGGCGGTGGCTTGGTTGACCACGGTTGCCTGCTGGACGCACGGTGGGGCTGGGACGACGACGTGAGGGAGGCGGAGACACGCGGGCAGCGACGGGCTGGGGCGGTGGCGTGGGTGGCGTTCCGGCGGCGTTGTGCGGCTGTCGCGGCGTGCGGGGTGGAGGGCTTAGCTTGCTGCTCCTCTGGCTCGCTGGGGGTCCAAATTGCACAATGGAGAAGAAGATGGGTTGGTCGGTAGCCTTAGAGAGGAAGAGAGGGGGACAAGGGGGCCACAAGCCATTTTTTTCCACACAATGGTCTCCTTGACCATTCCCAGCCATGACTTCCTTCCTTGGCTACAATTCAGCCAACAAAGCACACTCTTGGACACTTGAAATGGTCCAAAATGGGCTAGGCAAGGGGGCATATGAATTTCAAGGACTTTGGCTTCAATTTGGACATTAATTCTCTCTTGATTCAATCTCAATTGACCCTCATAAATTCAATTGGCACCTCAATTATCAAATTAGTATTTTTCCTCACCAATTGATCCCACTTGATTCCCAATTGCATGATCAAAAACGATCCCGGCCTTTTTTCTGAACAAAAATGGCCCTAGGATGACTTTTTCCCAAAAAGTCTCGGTTTGCAGAAAAATCTTCTAAGACTAAGTCGACACTCCTAGAATTTATTATAAAATGACAGAATTTTCAATTTCTAGAATCGGATTCAAATTCACGGTTAATTTCGATTCGGCGTGGTTTTAGCGTAACCTAGGCTACGGGGTAACTTTTAGAAATTTTTAGTGCAAATGACCCGTGGTCAATTTTCTTCGAGCCATAATGAATCCACTCGACACATTGGCGACTCTCGGTTGTTGTGAAAATCTCGAGGATTCAAATACAGACACAGGGTACCAAAACGATAGAAAAATCAGTCTAGTACTGGCTGACGAGAATTTTCCAATTTAGTACTGTCACTCACGATTAACCACACATTTCAGTCAAACCAACCTATCTCTGATTTCAAATCGATTTTTAACGTGTCGTAATGGCCTCTAAAGATGAAAACAGTCGAGAAGCCGATTCTTGATCGAATTCTCAAGTCAATTGCCTAAAAATTCCTTAATGGCTTCCCCAGACAGTCTAGTTATCTCAAGAGTGATCAGCTCTGAGAACAGCCCTATAGGCGCGTCAATGAAATGTCCGATTTATTTAATAGAAAACAGGATAAAAAATCTGGAATGTCACACGAATAAAACTCTTTCTTCATATCTCTTTAACGTTAATACCAGTAAATAATCCGTGCAACTAGCATACTTTGAGAGGTCGTTGCCATACATCTGTTAGGATTATGTAGCAACTCAAAATGAGTGTCACGTTTTCAAGTAAATATGATATGCAGTATTCTAAATTGATTGATCACATTTATATTTTTCTTGATCTCTTTTAATAATGATATATTGTATTCACAATTATGATTATCCCAAAACAATCATAATTGGTCGATCAGTGAATACAAAATTAGAATGTGATATCTCAAACTCGATCTTTCTCTTTCCTTGAAACTCTTAATTTCAGTTGAACTCACTTTTCTAGAATTGTCCCATTAAATCGAATCATGATCATTGACAACATTCTAAGATAGCAAATATTGAATAGAAATATTGAGAGTAAGTAAGAGTCATGAGGGCATTTAATTGGGGAACTCTTTTCCTAGAGAGTCTCCCATGGCATAAAAGTTGAGATCAAAACTTTTGCCACTCTTATTAGGTGTCTCATGCATACGTGGTATAAGATACGTATTACGGTATTAACTCATTTTCCATGGAACGTATCTTCAATTTTAATACCGTATAGATGATAGTTGAAACATATCTAATGTCTAGCTTTAGTTCACATATCTACTCCTTAAAAAATACATCAGAACTCACATTTGAAATTAAAGATAAATAAAGTAAAACATGTAGGTTATTTTACTTTTAGACATAGTAAATATTATATTCTCATGTTAACAGTCAGTTACTTCAATTTTTTAACCTTAAGCTCTCGATTATCACTTAGATAATAAGTTAAAAACTGTATCATCTCTATTTATCACATAATAAATATAGGCGATTACCCGTGTGAGTAGGCTAACCTCTTATCTATCCAACATGCTTTCTCAATCTTATATGATGCACTAAGCATTAAATTGCATAAACGTCAAACATAAATCATAGGTATTAATAATGAAAGATAACTTCATTAAATGTGAACATTTAGGAAAATTATAATATTCGGTACATCAGCCTCTACGCAGTCCTAGTAATTTTATATGACTATAGAACACATCTCTAGGTATTGGCTTCGTTATAGGATTTGTTATGATTATATGCGTAGATATGTACTATAAGTTCACATGTTTTTGTACAATCATATTCTTGACAAAATTATACTTAGTATTTATATATTTGGTCTTGCCATGATATTTTGGATCCTTGGTGTACATTATTGCTACTTGGCTATCACAATTAACTAATAATGAGTTTGCAGCATTCTTAAAATACCTAAATGATCTAAAAATCTCTTAAGCCAAACACCTTCTTGTATTACTGCTAATAATGCCACGAACTCAGTTTCCATCGTGGACAAGGTTATACACGTTTGTTTGTTATTGCTTCAAGATATGGCACCATTATTCAGTTTGAAAACAAATATAGAGGTAGATTTTATTTCATCTAAATCTCATCCCCAATCAGCATCTGAATAGCCTTCAACTTGAGATCCTTTGATTGATAACTTAGTTTATAATCAGCAATTCTTTTCAAATACCTCAGTATTCTTTTAACGGCTTTCCAATGTGTTTGTCCAAAATTCAATTGGTATCTACTTGTCATTCCAACTATAAAACATCTGTCGGGTTTTGTACACATCATAATTTACATTAAGCTTCCAACAGTACTAGAATAAGGAACATATTTCATTTGTTCCTTCTCTTGTGGAGTTTTTGGACAAAATCTACGACTCAATCATTCACCTTTTGCAACAGGAGTATCTATAGGTTTGTAGTCTTACATATGAAATCGTTCAAGAACCTTGTTTATATAGGTCTCTTACAAAAGAGACAAGGAGCTCTTTGAATGATCTCTTACAATCTTAACTCCAAGAATGTATGCAACCTCACTCATGTTTTTCATATCAAAGTTGGAAGATAACCATCTCTTAATAGTATTAACAAACTCTATATTACTTCTGACAATCTGTATATCATTAACATATAATGATATGATCACACATTGATTTTTGGATTTTTTGATATATACATAATGGTCTTCATCAATCATTGTAAAATCATATGTCATTATGGCATATATCATTGTCTCAATGACTACTTAAGACCATATATTGATCTCAAAAGTTGACATACCTTTTGTTTTTGGCCTTTCAAAATGAAACTAACGAGTTATTCCACATAAACTTCTTCTTTTAATTCTTCATTGAGAAAAGCATTTTTTTACATCTATTTGATATAGCTCAAAATTCATACTAGCTACTATTGACAAAATAAGGCGAATTGAGGTAAATTTCACTACGAGAGAAAATCTTTCCTCATAATCAATTCTTTCCTGTTGATTATATCCCTTCTCACAAGACAAGCCTTATGTCTTTCTATTGAGCCATCAACTTTACGCTTTATTTTGAGAAACCCACTTGTTCTCAATACTTTGCGTCCTTTTAGAAGATCAACCAATTCATCAATATGGTTTGACTTCATTAACTCTATTTCCTCTTCCATTACATACATCAATTTTTCCCTATTATGACAATTTAGAGCCTCATTTACATTCTTTGGCTCATCTTCATCTTATTAAGCAATCATAAAAGTTTCCCCTTCAATGTCAAAATGTCTATAGGGAATACTTTTGCCACTTGCTCGTCGTACGAGAGATTGTACACTTTGCACATTATTCTTCATTATGCTCTCACTCGGATTAAATAATGACGATATCGTCTTATCAAGTGGTTGTACTTGAGATTGAGTCGAATTCAATTTCTCATTTCTCATATTATTTCCACTTAGACGAACTCTATTAAGTTCATTATCTTGATCCAAGGTTTCAAATAGGGAGTAGTCCTCACCTATTTCGTCATTCTTAAGAAATTCATTCTTTAATAATGTGACATCTCATGATCCAAATTCAATTGTACTCTCACTTTCCTACTCATCTATAAATACATGTCATTTCGAGTGTTCTGAGTATCTTAAAAAAAAAATATACTATTCTTGTCTTTGAGACCCAATTTCCCATGCTTATGAGAGGGCTCATGAGCATAGGTAGCATAACTCATATGGAGTGGAAGTAACTGATTTGGAAAGCACACGATTAAGTATATATGCAGTAGTTGATAAAATATCACTCTAAAAGGTGATAGGTAAGTTAATATGAGTCATCATTGATCTAATAATTTCCAACAGAGTTCTGTTTCTTTTTTCCGCAACACCATTTTGTTAAGGAGTATAAGGAATAAACAATTGTCTTTTTTTTTTTTTCCTTTTTCATTACATAAATTTATAAACTCGATAGATATTCTTAACCTCGATCGAATCTCAATACTTTTATTTTCTTTTCTAATTGATTTTCTACCAAGCTCATAAACTTGTTGAAACTACTCAATGCTTCAAATTTAAGAGAAATCAAATAAACATGTCCAAATTGAGTAAAGTCATCTATAAACGTGATGCAATAAACAGTCACATGCCTTCCTCTCACATTTATTGGACTATAGATGTTAGAATGGATTAATTGCAAAAGAAATTCAGTTTTTTTATTTTTTCCAAATGGTTTGCTTGTCGTTTTCCTTATTAGACAATGCCCATATATGGACAAATCAATTTTTTTTAATGTTACCCAACAAGCTCTCTTTGTCCACTCTATTTATATGTCGTTAGACAATATGACCAAGTTTAGCATGCCACATATTCACATCATTATTGTCGCGACCTACCCTCGGGGGGAGGAAACATGTTTAGGGGTATTGCCTAAAGGATGGGCCTAAGGCCCATGATTAGGAGCAGACTCTCCCAAGCCCATACCCCGTGTGACATTGGGATATTCTTAAGAAATTTTTGCACAAAAAGGAGTCGCCACTAGCCTATTGGGGTCGGCTATAAACCAAGTGAGGTACGGGAGTATGTCACACTTCCTACGCAACTAGAGAATCTAGGGTCGGGGACTTGATTACACTAATTGGCTAATTAGTGCCCTTTCGGTACCTAATCTTGTTCATTTTAACAAAATAATTTTTGGCAAGCAGTTTGGATTAATGTTATACCTATCCACTAACATGTGAGGTGATCATGCAGGTGCGCAATCATTAAAATAACAACCATAACTACCAAGATCCTAAATGCAGCAAAATTAAATACGTACAATTAAACATAACTAGATATGCAAATTAAACATGTAATATAAGCAATATACGAGCAATTAAAGGCCTAAATACACTATAAAGGCAATACATGGCCATTTCTAATCAAAACCTACATTTTTGGATTTTCGAAATTTTATTTTTTAAAAAAATTTTAATTTTTAAAATTTTTTAATTAATTTTTTAAAAAAATAATTTTTAATTAAAAAAGGCGAACTAGGTCGCGTCTGTCGACCGACCTGATTGGCAAGGATGGGGTCCGGTCTTCGATAGGACCCGGGTTGGGTCCAATTGGGGGATGGCCGGGCCGATCGACCCGCCCGAAGGACAAGGCCCGACCAAGCTGGTCAGGCCTTTCGTTGGTTCGGATTGGGCCCAACCAGCGGCCCAATCTGGTCTAATCTTTTTGTTTTTTTTTAAATGAAGCCCACGAATCCACAAGCCCAAAAGCCCAAAGATCCAAAACCGGCCCAAAATACTCAAAAACCCTACCCGTTTCACTTTCGCTCGACTCGGCCAAGACTCGGTTCACCTCTTCTCGTTCCATGCTGTTTTGCGGCGCTAGAGAAGGGTGCTCGAGACGCCGGCGACTTGGCGGCGGCGGCACGGTGGGCGGTGGACAACGGCGACAGCAGCGTGTCGAGCAGAGACGATGGCAGCGGCGGCGGGGGTCGCGACTGGGCGGGGTGCGCGCGACGATGTCGAGAGTTGCAGGTGCAGGTGAGGTGGAGCAGATGTGGGTCGACGCTAGGCGGTCGCGGACGGTCGCGAAATGGCGTCGTGATTTCGGGCGCGGTGCCGCGGTGGCGCGAGAGGGGGAGCAGCGTTGGGTCATCGGAGCGAGGCGGAGCGCGACGGCCGGCCTTGGATCTCTATCCTCTCGTTCGATCTTTGGTTTCTCGATCGGTTCGGCGTCGGGAAGCGGCGGCGGGTGTTGTCGGTTCGCGGCGAGCGCGGCGGAGTCGTTGAGGGCGGAGGCGTCAGGTCGTCGCGGTTGCAACGGGCGCATGAGCGACGGCCTCTAGCGTTAAGGGGGGCGCGGCGGTGGCGCGAGTGCAACGGCGCAACGGAGAGGCAAGTGCGGTCGTCGGGCGTTGGGCGCGATCGGAGGGCTACGCAAGGAGGCGTCACTCGGAGGGGGCCGCTAAGTCGGCGGCGGTGGGGTCGGCGTCGGTCGAGCACCGCTGCCCGGCGGCGGCGTCGGTCGAGCGCGCCGCTGCCGCCGGCGGCGGCGGTGGCGGCGGTGCCGCCGCTTCACCTCGAACTCTCTCTCTCTCGCTCCCTTCTCTCTCTCGTTTTCACTTTTCTTTATGTACGTGTTGCTATTCTCTCGGGTTTCCTCCCTTTGTTCGGTTCTTCCCCTCCTTCGAACTCTCCTCGGTTCCCCCGTGCTAGGGTTTCACACGCAAAGAGGAAGAAGACCGATGGGATGGGCCGGGCCAAGGCGAGATCGGGCCCGGCCCCTTCCACATTTTCATTTTCTTTTTTTTTTTTGTTTTTTTTGTTTGTTTTTTTGTTGTTTTTTTTATAAAAAAAATGACTAATTCCTAATTCTGTACACAATTAAATCCTAAATGAAAATGGAAAAATTTAGGTGTCAACAATTATCATATGAATTAAAGGACGGGAAGAGAGAATAACAAACATTAGCATTACCATAATCAACATTCAATGCAATAAAACTATTTAGAAAATAACTACAACCATAAAAGTTTGTATCCAAATACAAATCCATACAATTATTATGGAAGTTTAAACTGAAACTAAGTTTAATCAACACATAGATACTAAATTCCGATGAATTTTCGGAGCATATAATACATAATGTACGAACTAAGTACGTCCACCACGCCTATTTAATTGTTGGGTGCTAATTCCTTTTACTTCAACTTGAGAGTTGTTTCCTATATAGATTCATTTTGTTCCAATCAGTACTCATCAGAATTCGATGAATGATTCTCTATCCTTCACTATATGGCCTATTGCTCTTGAATTTATAGCCATAAATGATTAGATTTAGTTAATAATACATTTAGTTAATAATACAGAATTTGATACATAAGCAAAGTTCTCAAGAATACAATGGGTGTTTACCTTTTTTGGCTAATGATAGTCATAAGCATAGTGACATTTCTAACCATAGTTGTAACACTTTACCATTGAAATTCTCTTCACTCAAGGACGTTTTCATTTCTTATGTTGGTCAACTCTTAGTTTCTTGCTTAAATAACTTGATGCTTTGGATTTTCATATTTTGAACGAATCAATGCACTTGCGCGCTTGCGCTTGAAGCCCATTTTGAGCGAAAACCAGAACAACAAATATATGTTTCCCACTCAAACGCCATGAGGTAGTCTTCTACTAGCTCAAGGTGGTGTGTAATATCCTCAAGTTCTTCCATAACTTGGTTAAGAGCTTTTAGTGCTTATTACTTTTCTAGCATATATTGAATTTTCATATTCAATATCTCATAATTCTCGCCGTTCAATTTCTCTCATTTGTTCAACTCAACGACTATGCTTTTAGTTGCCGAAGCCATTTGGTTCTGAACATATTAGATATACATGCACAAATTATTAATGCCTATCATTTATGCATTTATTTTGCATGAACTAATCATATTAATGAATAACTTTAAATAAGGTTTCAGAATCAAAATGTTACTATTGTTTCCAGTCATCATCCAAAAATCATAATTCGAAATTATTATTAATATAATCACTTATGCAAAAACAACTTCACCAAAATCACTAAAAATTTCTTGAACTTCCCACAAATAATTGTAAATTAACATATTATTTTACAACAATAGATAATATTGAACTTTCATTAACAAAGCATGCCATTTACATGAAGTAATATATTCAAAGGAACATATCAACATCGATATAGAAATAAATATTTACACCTAAAACATCTCAAACCAATCTAAGAAAAACAATAAATTAATTCAAAGATACTTATATATCTTATTAACTAGGAAAGTTTCTTCTAATCTCTTAGTAAATTACTCGAGAATTCTAAAAGCACATTAGGCAACCATTGAAAGACCTTCAAAGAGCCCTTATGGCTCCTCCAAGGTGCATTCATTTTGCACCAAGTGAAACTCAACTCAACGATTGAAGTCTTTGTTGCCTCAATTCTATAGTATTCTCCACAAAAGCCACTGCAAGCTTTTTATAATCCGAAACCACGTTGACTTCCCATAGGCGATTTAACACTACTTACCATTCTGATGGAAGAGTATTCATTAAAGCTGGCACCTTCTGAAAATTTAGCATAAGATAACCATTTTAGATGATCCATTGTATTATCTAGTTGACCCTGATCATGTGTGATACTACATCACTGTCATTCCACCGATAATTAACTAATTCTGTTTTTAGCCCTTTAAGTCTCGCCTTCTGTTCGTCTATTCTTAGGAATATAGGCATGTGTATAGAACGCATCATTGTTCCTGCAACAAATGCAGAACAAAATGGATTACATATAATTCACAACGAACAAAATTGAAAAACGCATTTTCCATTTTTTCTTTTGGGAAACGATCAATGGTCAACATCGATCAACAGTCAATGCCGGTCAACGGTTGGTCAATGGTAGGTCAATGATCAACGCCGGTCAATGGATGACCGGGTCGGTTTAACGGGTCAGCTAGGTGTGTGAGGGGCAAAACAGTAATATCGATAAAAAAATAAAGGCATAATCTTAAAAACAAACAGACAGGGGCAAAATGGTAATAATGTAAAGAAAACAAGGGCAAAAGAGTAAACTTATGTAGCGCGTGTACCGTGCACGCACCGACAGTTGCCACGTGCATGCCGAGCATGCACGTGCAGTTACCATGCATGTGTAGTGCATGTGCCTGTGGTTTATCATGCGCGCATGCTGCGCACACGTTGACGACTCCGCTCCTTCCGGCCGCGCTTGGGGGCGTGTTCGGTGGCCCCTGGTGGCGAGCCATCTGTCATTTTTCTTGTCTTGACAAAAACTTTGACCTTGCACTTTCAAAAATGAGTTTTGACTCACGGAAAATCAAAAGGGAGGGATGAATAGTACGCAGGTGTCGGGATTTCCGTCTCCGAACGTCAGACGGTGACATTTCTCAAAATTTCGATCAAAAACAAATTATAAATGTTAACAATCACCGGGAAACATGAACAACATTGCTTTGATACCAATGTTGAGAATGGATTTTGAAAGACGAATCAATACTCGAACGATTGAATACCGAAAACAAACGTGGAAACATGCCTAGAAACATGAACACCAATCAAAAGGCATATCACGAAGACGAACATATCTTGTTTGCCACAGATTAAGTACTTGCTGCAGTCTCAGAGGAATTGATTGAAACTTTGGAGTTTCGTTCTTCAAGAAGGAGTACACTGTTATTTCAAGGGTATGAAAATAACGTATTATTTTAATTCTATTCTTAACATTCCTCATTTTTTATATTTATACAACAATTATTTTCACTTAAAAAAAAACTGCCCCTTCGTCTTATGAGCCCTTCCCTTATGGGCCAGATTTGGCTCAACATGGGCAAACAGGCTTGATTTAGCCCAACAAATAAAAAACCCATCAAGTGGGACACATATATCCTTTTTGTCAAAGATAGCTATTCTACATGGTGGCTTGCATCGCATTACCGATGTTTTCCCAGACAAGTGGCGACGATGTGGCATACGTGAGCACCACATCAGAAAATGAAAAACTAAAAAAGCCCAAAAAAACTAAAGGAAATTCCAGTTTCAACAAACCTCGAATCTCAACTAGCCTATTCAAGCGTGGTAGACTCTTCAAGAGAGACGACAGGGTATGTTCTCAAGGAATTCAAATCTAATTCTTTTCAGTCCCCTCAAATGTATTAGTTCTGGAGAGACAGGTAAGCTTTGAAATTGGACGTCCAAGGACACAGTTATGCCAAATTCATTATGTTTCAAAAGTTTCAGTGGACTAATGCTTCTGAGTTTCATGAACTTCGAGAACCAAAGAGTTTTTCAAGATTGGAAAGTAGCAATATTTCTTAAGCCAAAGTGGCAAGAATGACAAAGTACATGGAAGCTATTAGATATTGGTCAAGGGAAATGTCAGATCTGTCCATAAAATCTAAATTAATTATTTTCATGAGGCCATGAACAAACCGGATGTAGATGCATCAAAACAAAGACGGATTGAAGAAGCTTGGGGTGGCTGTCAAATTCCATTGCATCCAGAAAAAAAATTTTGGACATGGGAGAGAGAATAGATCATCGTGGGGAATCCATAGACAACTTCAAAGAGTGTTATGCCCAAAATCCTCGAACAGTTTGAATAGTCACCTAATTTCACCAAAAATTTCAACCGTCAGACTCATTTTCTTGCTCCTAACCCCTCAATCATTTATAGCAGTCCAATAGCATTGGGTAACATTCTTATGGATGAAAAGTCCATTCTAGTTAGTTTCAGTTCTTTTTACATTTCCAATTAAATTAGGTAGATCAACTATGTTTAACAGTTGACAATCCAACTCTACCAGAGATTCAAATTTTCCCAACTGTGTATGGAAGCTCCTTTTCTATTATTGTCCAGCACCCTTGTGCACACTGACGTATAAGCTTAACCCTCTAGTAAAACATGGACTTCACTGATATACTCGTCATACATATATGCTCACCTTGTAAATAATGCACCTAAGCATTAGCATCGCAAACCAATTTCATCACCAAATGAAATATCTAGATCCTCCAAACAATAGAATCAGAATGGAGTGGAGGAGAATTTCATTACATTAATAGCAAACACATTCACCTTTTCTTTGACAACCGATCAAAAGAAGGCTTCAAGAGTCAACATCTAACAATTTCCTTGCCTTATAAATCTCTTCAGTAACCAATTGAAGTACTTCTTCGTAGCTGCAGCAGTGCACAATTGAAGGACAGCTCATTTTAGTTGGATAGACAGAAATCTAAAGGATATCAAAATAAGAACACCATAAATACTATAACTTTCATACGATATTTACTTGAGTACCATAACTTCTAAAAAAAGTTTACTTGAGTGCCATAACTTTCCATGAATCATTTAAGTGTCAAATTTTTTTAAAAACGTTCACACGAGTGCCGAAAATCCGACGTGACATAACATTTATGGTGAACATTTTTAAAAAGTTACGGTACTTAAGTGATCAGTTGAAAAGTATATGGCACTCAAGTAATCATTTCGAAAGTGATGACACTTGTAATGTTCTTTCCCTCAAAATGATAATCTAATTATTGATTTGATTTATCAGACAACAAAACAATAGAAAAAAATTTCTGCGGCTGTACTAGTATGCAATTTTGTTCAGTTGGACCATAGAGTTCCTCCAGATATTACAAATTAGAAGGATCTGCTTCTTATTCTATAGGATTGAATTTGCTTGAGCGGACAACTCTGCATGTGAAAGAGTTACATTGCAGTAACTTTGAAATTCTCTGTGTCAGGAAAGTTCAATTGAAAAGTTCAATTGAATGACTTATTTAGCTCATGATTTAGTGGCGAAATAGCAAAATTACCTGTTATTTCTCAAGATGAACCCACTCATTGCTGCGACCTCAATTAGGGCCTCTTTCCATGCCTTCACTTCACTGTGGTCGAAGTTCGTCTGGTGCTTGTCTAGGTCGCTTTTATATAAATCAGTTTCGAGCTTAACATCATCAATCTCCACGTCGTAGAACATGGGGAGGATTCTTCTTTTCCCCTTTGATTCTGTTGTGCATTTTACCATATGGGTAAGTTTGCGAAGACACCAATAACTGGAAGCGTAGTTTCTAGAGAAGACGGGTATATAGATATTGGAGTTAGCGAGTGCTTGTAGAATCTCTTCTCCAACCCTCTCATTGGACCTTGAATCATCGTCATCACTATGAACAGAAATTCGATCTTGTAACATCCAATAGTGAAGGAAATTGACAATGCTGAAACGAATGTCTCGTCCCCTAAAACTCAGGAACACATCATACATAGGTAACCTATGGGAAAGCCAAGTGGATCTTGAGACATCCAATAATCTTTCCAGGATAGTGCGGCCATGACTATCCAACACCCAGCTTTCTAAGCCCTCGATGCCTTCAATGGCTCTTAAATTTGGACAAGCTTCTAGCTCCAGCTGTTGTAGCTTACCCAACTTGGATAAGTTGGGTAACTGTCCTATAAGATCACAGCTGGAAAGAAGGAAAAACTGCAAAGATTCCAGTTCCGACAAACCTTGAATCTCAACTAACCTATTCAAGCCCTTCAGTTCCAAGCGCTCCAGACTCCTTAAGAGTGATAGACCAGGTATTTTCTCAAGGGATTTACATCTACGTACGAACAGCTCCCTCAAACGTGTTAAGCCTGGATTGATAGGTAGGTGTGATATTGGACAGTCAATTACATGCAGAACTGTCAAATTGACTAAGTTGGAAAAATGTGGCAGTGGACTGATACCCCTGAGTTTCAAGGCCGACAAACGAGATGGAAGCTGATAGGACGGTTGCTCTCTCAGCATAGCTGCTTCAACTTTTGAGTGATAGTCTTGCCAAGTAGAGCGAGGTATATTTGTTGAATTGCTGAATCTTTGTAATTCTAGATGTTCTAAATCGGTGATGCTTGAGGGGTGAGGGACAAGAGAGAAGTCTAGAGCTTGAACCGCAAGGAATTTCAAACTTGATGGAAGAGCAGGCACTTGTCGAAGCTCAATCGAACCCACTTCAAGTTTTTGGAGATGGAGGCGACTAATCTCTGGAGGCAATCTAGAAACACTAGTAAATGCTAAGTTCAACGTTGTCAAATGGAATAGCTTCCCAATTTCCTCCAAATTTTTATCTGTCAAATCCCAAGATCTATCGGCATTTAAACTTTCAAGCATCTCCAATCCTCCAATAGTACGAGGAAACTCCTTTATCTTCGTTCTACATAACAGCAGCACCCGTAGTTTCTTTAAGTTTCCGATAGAATCGGGTAGTTCAACTATGCCTAACGTTGATATTTGCAACTCTACCAACATTTTTAACTCCCCAATTGAGCTTGGAAGTTCCTTTATCCCCACACACCCATGTAAAGATAAGTACGTAAGATTCACCATCCCTCCAATTGAATCTGGAAGTTGGCAGATTTTAGGGTGCTCGCTTAATTCCAAACTCGACAAAGATTTCAAATTACCAACTCTCTCTGGAATCTTCATGAGTTGAAAATTTTGGGGCATGACAATTTGCTTCAAAGATTGTAGAGAACAAACTTCTTCAGGCAACTCCCCAAGAGAACTGCATCCTTTGATATTCAAAGTCTCTAAGAGTTGAAGCTTAGAAATGGAGGGTGAATTGTGAATAAGTTAGAACACCGAGCAAGTACTAACGTCTCCAAAGATGTGAAATTAGAAAAGTTGGGTGTCCTCCGCAACTTTGTGCAATCCGTTAAATCTAGAACTTTTAATTTGTTTGTCATCTGCAAAAAAAAAAAAAAAAATGAAAATATGGAATTGAAAAGAATGAAAGACATCAATCATTCATGATTCTTTATGTAAGTAATTATTCTCATTCTTATTGGTGAAATAGTAAATTGTAGTGAAATTCATAACCTGCTAGAGATTTATTGTGTTAAAACAGTTATTCGTAAAAATATCAATGGCAACCATTACTACTAGTAAAGTATATAAGCAATCAACTAAAGCCGTCTAATTTTCAACTAAAGGTCTTTAGACTAGCCATGAAGCATCCAAAGTTCAAACTCCGAAGTAGGCGAGTTTTGAACTCCTAAAAAACAAGGCGATGGTGGATGCTTGGATAGTAACATGGACTGGTGAGCACAGGTGCTGATTTGTGCTAGTACGGATTTTACGATATCATATTTATCCGTGGCTCGATTACTAAGGCAGTCTGTAGTGAATGGAGGAAATATAGAACAACAATGGTATTCTGCTTGTGATATCATTTACTGGGATGATGTGCTGATGCCATGTTATTGTATAGCTTCCTCTTCTTTCTTTTCAAATGTGTTTACTTGGTTGAAGTCGATTTTAGATGTTAGACTAACACAAAAAAATTTAGATCAGGGGAGCACACCACTGACGTGCACGATGCATTGAGTGATCCATAAAGATAAATAAAGATGAATAGAGTAAGGCATATCATACCTGGATATGGCTCCACCCATCCCAGTCGTCTTTGATATCGCTCCTTGAAAGGTCTAGTACAACCAAGTTAGCGAAATAAAAACTCCCCTCATAAAATTCCTTTTGTGTAATTTCCCAAGAAAACCATCTTAGCTCTGAAAGAAGATTCTCAAAGTTGCCAAAGAAATTAATGCCTTCTGCTCGAAGGAACCTTAGATTTGGTAGAGTGGCTAATTCTTCAGATGCAATGCTGCAGCTGCAGCCATCGAAAGTCAGGCTTAATGCTACCACATCTTCGTTCCTCTGCATAAGGAAGACACAATATTGAGCATGCAGCATATGGTACAGAGCCAGAAAAGAGAGGACCTCGAAGCACGGTCAAACAGTTTCGCTAATAGTTGAGCTTGCCACATAAACTTTCCAGAACAATGGCACTCTTTTTCCCAACAAGTAGTTGTTTCCTCCTCTTCTACATAATCTAGTTTTCGAGTCTAAATGTATCATATTTTCGAGTTTCTCCTTTTCGGGAAATATAATTTGCATATTAATTCAACCTCTTATTAGATTGTTCTAAATAATCGGGGTTGAAAATAATTTTAAAATTCTTGATTAAGCAAGTTTTTTCTTTTTACTTGGATCACACGTAAACTGTATAAACTAGATACAAGAAAATAAAGCCAACTGTCAGGCAATCTCTTTTGGCTCTCTTCAAACTTTGAGACCTTTGGCCTGAAGGTTTGACAGAGAGACGCAACCCCCGCAAGACAAAGCGACGTTAAACAAAGTTATCTATTGAATGCATATTTAACCAAATTGCTGCTTTAAATGGGAAAGAAAATTTCAAAGAATTTCTTGGACCAAATATTTTCAAACATGTGCAGTTCTATTTACCTTTTTTCCCTCCAATAGTTTCAGGGCATCCTCACGTATCCACACCCTACAAAACTTGTGAGGATATACTTGACGAACAATGTACCTTCCAAAGTCTCGAACTTGGTCATGCATCCAAAACCTATTATCATCTCTAATTTTGATCAAGGACCTTTGAGAGAGAACCCTCATTGCAATGAGAGGAAAGTATCCACAATCCTTCCACATGATAACTGGATATGTTCTGTCAGTATTAATGAAAAAGCAGGCTATATCCAAAAATACTTCTCGATGCTTATCCTCTAATCGTTCATAACTTATCATTAATGTATCTCGGACATCCTCAAAAGGACCTTCCTTTAACTTCTTGAGCGTCTCGTCCCATATTTCTCTTTTATCCAAATGCCCCAAATCTTTGCCCCAGTCAAAAAGATTGGACCCTATCACCACGATGGCTAAAGGAAGCATGCCCACTGCAAAAACAATTTCTGTTGAACAAGTAGCATATTCTTCCACAACAGAGTCACTTTTGAATGCATGCTTATAAAATAGATGAAGTGCTAAATCAAATCTCATTCCATGAACTTCATAACATGAAATTTCTTTGGGTTGGTTGAGGATCTCTTTACTGGATGAGCCCACTTGAGTCATCAGAATGCTTTTGTCCCTAGTTGTGATAATGATTCTGCTACCAGAACAAAACCAATCAGATTTTCCAGCTGCTAGTTTTTCAAGTTGCTCTTTCTTGTCTATATCATCAAGAACTATGAGTAATTCTTTATTACTCAGTGCTTTTTTGATCATCTTGATCCCACCATCAACATCTTTAATTTGGTTAGTAATCCCATGACCGGCCAAATCTATTAAGAGCTTTTTCTGCAATTCTAAAAGACCACCATGAGATTGGGATGATGCTCGAACGTCTTCAAGGAAACTACAACGTTCAAAGTGAGAAGATAGTTTGTTGAACATGACTTTGGCAAGAGTTGTTTTTCCAACACCACCCATGCCGTGGATACCAACAAAACGAACACCACCAGAGCCCACATCCAACAATTTCATTATGGCTTCCATCTGAGCATTATCTTCAACCAAATTATCAGTCACAATCACGTGTCTTGTATTAAGGTTACGGCAAACCACCTCAACAATCGATTCAATTTGTTCTCCTTGGCTAGCAAAGCATGAAAATTTCGTTTCAGTCAAAGACATGATAGACTCCGGAACTCCAGGGAACATGTGAATACATAACTCAGCTATTTCAACAACTTAAACAAATGGAAATCAATCATTATAATTAGTTGAACTGGAAATTTTTGGGTACAGGTTGGGTTTTACATACTTTTTGCGGGTTTGAAAAAAGTACACCTTCACCCACGCCTCATTTTCCTTTTGTAGGGTTCTTTAGCACAATTTTAGTCTAGACTCCATTACCTTCTAATGTAATGCCACATTGATATAAGTATGAAAATTTGGGGACACAAAGCTTCTTCCAAAGAAAAAGTGCAGGAAAATTTCTGCAAGAGCCTTCTTCCACCGCTTCAATCCACTAGGGCCGAACTTCTTGTGCATGGAGACGCTTGTCCGTAGATATTGGTTTTGAGTTAACATTACCCCTTCCGTATAAATCTTGAAAAAAAAAAAAAATATATATATATATATATATATATTTTTTTTTTTTTTTTCTTTCACAATGTGATTTATTCATATTCAACGATTTCTTTTCATTAAATAATAATTATAATATCTCATAATAGGGAGGTTTAGTAAAATCTTTTGAACGTCCCATTTTTGCATAGATGCATCGCATGTGCACTTTTGTAATTTTAATATGCACGCTTTTTAGGAAAAATTCTAATCATGTCTTGGTATAATTTTAAAATTGCAATAATCATATTAATTCAACAATTTCACACAAGTTAGTCACTGCACAAGATTTGTGATTACCAGAGGATGTGAAAATTATAGAAAATCGCACTATTTCCACTATACTTATTGGGGTAATACGGTTAAGTAAAATAGTTGATTAAGTAAATAGTTGGTCTTACCTGTCGGGTCATATTGGCTTAACCCGACATGAATTGGAAAACTGCCTTGTTTGGGTTGGGTTTGACCCGGCTTGTTGTGCTTTAAAAAAATCAGTTATTTTCCAATTTCTATTGTAGGTTCTCAGTTGATTTACTCTGGCTTTCATTAACTTCTATAGCAAATCTTAAATATAAATGTCCAAATTCTTTATGTCTAGGAATTTTGAGGGACAAACTTTCATTCAATGGAATGTAAATACTGTGCATATTAACTATAAAAAGTTGAGGAAATTTACCCTTTGCCTTTAAGATCCCATCCCTTTATACGTGCAACCTTAACAAGGGCATTTTCCCACTGCTTCAAATAATCGGAGCCAAACTTCTTTTTGTGCCTGGGCATGACTTTTCTATACAACTTGGTCTTAAGCTTAACATCGTTAGGATCCACATCGTAGAAGATGGGAAGTATCTCTTTCTTTCCATCTGATGTTGAGGTGCGTTCCACCATATGTGCAACCTCACGGAGACACCATGAACTGTTAGCGTAACCCTTAGAGAAGATAGGTATGTAGATTCGAGAATTGTCAAGTGCTTTCAAAAGCTCTCCACCAATTTCTTTACCGACTCGGAGTTCTTCGTTGTCAAAGAAAACGTGGATTCCAGCATCTCTCAAGCGATGGTAGAGGCAATTGGTGAACCCATTGCGAGTATCTGGTCCCCGAAAACTCAGGAACACATCATACTCTTGGCAAGACAGATTATCGGCTCTTGAGGTTGACTCAGAGTCCCTCCTTAACGCCTCCTCTTCTTTAGACCCATTGTCCGTTCTTGAGGTTGACTCCAAGTCCCTACTTCTCCTCGATTTCGTGAGACAAAAATTACAGACTTCTAACCTGAACGAGACGTAAAATAAGGAATGTGAACTGAACAAGCAGGCTGAATTGTATCAAACATTTACAGAAGCAAAATTTTGTTTCATTGTGCATTATCAGTCACCAAGAGATCGAAAAGAAGCGGAGTTAGAGCACTTACACTCTTGCTACAGTCAAGGCGAGGTTGGTGATTAGAGCCTGAACTCCATTGGATCCCATCGGTGGGCCGATCCTCTCAGCTGTATTCACCCGAAGAAGAGAAGCGTTCTGTGAAAAGAGCAAATTGGGACGGTTCAGTGAAGGGAGACTGTAACTTCTCAAGTTGACGAAGAGGAGGCGGACGGAGACAGAGAGGAGTCAACAATAGGAGGGCAAGGGCAAAGTCCTGGGGGAAAAATTATAGCCCAATATTACCAGCTCATGTACGACGCACGTGGTCCAACACTAGTAGAAGTAAACAACAGAGAGTTGAAGATTAAAAAAGGAAAAATCCAGCAAACAAATAAAACAAGAAAACGGAAAGGAGCAAAATTGAAATTTCGAGAGAAATTTAACAGAATATTGCATGTTTTAATGGGGTTAAAGGGGACATTGGCTAGATTGGTCTCAAGTTTGAAAGTACATGCAATTCGCTTGGTTCAGGTTTTTCTTCTTCCGACCTCTTTCTTTGCAACAGAAGAATAGCCTTTAATCTTTTCTATTTCACAAACAATTTACTAAAAAAACTCAAATCTTAAAGTAATTTTCTCTTGATTATGTGTCCCATCATATTAGTAATTCCTTAAACGCCTTGGTAAATTATCTATTGGTAATTAAAGTTTGACCCGCGGCTTATTTAGTTTGTAATATGTTACCAACAGTTTTATCTAATTAAATTTACTAACTCTTATAGCAAATTACATATTAATTTGAGTGGTTTACCAACTTTTCACAGATTAAGTCATCATATAGTTTGAAATTTACTAACTTTTATTTGATTGAATTGTCAACATCTATTCAATTGTTTCAAAATCGCCATTTATTTTACTATTTTACCGACATTTATTTGCAGATGTTATCTGCACGTTAAGATTACCAGCTCATATGAAAAATTAACAACTCTTACTTGAATTCATTTATTAATATTTATTTGGTTTTTTCAAAGTACCAACTATTTCAATAGTTTATCGAAATTTATTTTGGAACTTACAAATGAGTTGAAGTATAACATATATAATATATTTTGCCTCGATCAATCTATAGGGGTCTCTGAATCTTTGTAACATATATTTAATAAGGCCTCCCAAATCTTGAAAACATAAATTACTTTAATGTATACGTACGATAAACTCGATAAACTGTTTTTTCAATGGTGTATTTAGCAAGAAGTTTCTAGACGTAACGAATAATGATAATATCGGACATTGTTTTGTGCTTCCCAAAGTGTTGCTTCTTCTTCGATAAAATCCTTTCTTGAAGTGCTACTAATATGCCCTATAATATTTCAATAAAGGGGAAAACAAAAGAGTTGAAAGAACAAAGATGACAGCTAATTTACCGCGGAGTTGAAGGTGTTACTGGCGATTTTAGTTTTAACAGTTCATGAGGAAAGAAAGAGCTACGTTATTATATACTATCATTGAGTTTTTCAAGTTACTAATGCGATTGAATTTGATGGCATCAGAGTCGCGTCAGATTATTTCAAAGCCAAACGTCAAAGAGTACATTTGTTGAGTACTTTCCAAAATTTAAGTTAATTTTTTTTTCTTTCAGACATTAGATAGTATTGTGGTGACAGGATTGAGAAGATATTAAGAGATATGATATGACATATTGATTTATCATTTTTTTTTGTTGAGTTATTCCTGATTTGAATCGTAGTTAGGTGGGTTTTTATAGTGAAAACATGCCCATTTTGAAGAGTGTTAATGATAACCATTAATTTATCATTTTTACATTTAGCATGAGTCTCAAATTCTTCTTCTTCGCTGTCACCAGCAAACAATGAACACATGGAGTGAGTGTGTACAAAACATGAAAAAGAACCTAACAACATAGAAAATGGATTTAGATCAATTCAAAGTGCAAAAAAAATGGGAATGAAACAAAAGCTGCTAGTGACGTGAGGTTTGGCCTATGAGACAAATCATGTTTGGATACTAACCTTATTTATTTATATATCATATGATTAAATAAACTATGATTAGTATTTAAATAAGGGTGTTTAGTCAGACCCATATACACTGCATGTGACTCCTCAAGCATCTTCAGCTGTCCAATGGCTTCTTCTAACTCTCTCATTACTAAGGGGTACATCCTAATTTCCTTTCTATTTCTTTAAATTTCCAATCGAATCATGTTGATCGATTGTCTTTAACCATTCTAGTTAAAAACACAACGATATTAAAACAAACGTAATTCTGAAGAGAAAAAGAAGAGACAATGAAAAAGAAAAAAAAAAACAGAAAATGAAGGTCTTTCATGGGGTGCTGCTGAGCAATTTCTGGGAAAATTATCAAAAAAATCAATAACCTATTATATGAATATCAATTAAATTTCATTTTAACTAATTTAATTCTAACATTTTGACAATTTTCCTAATTAGTCATTTTGGCCAATTTTGAGCTAATGTGATCATCGGTCATGCTAGTTGGATGGCCAATGCTACCATGAACAAATTTTGCAATTTCCTATTTCTATAAATTTTATTTTCTTTATGTCATAACCATGGATCTTTTTTAAAGTAATAAGGAGCTTGAATTCGGTGATAAGCAAATAAGATAAGGGATTAAAATTTCAAGTAAAATTTTAAGAAACAAGGGCATATTCTTACAACCTGTTTTTAGTGATGTTCTAATGGAAACAATACTATTCTGTTTTTATCTTTCATTAGAAAATTAATCTAGAAAACTATATAAACTTCTTTATCTTTACTATATATAATAAAAACAGGTTCTCCAATTCCTTGAGCAATTTCTTCCTATTTATATTTAGGGAAAAAGCCAAAAAAACCCCAAACTTTGCCTCGAGTGACAGATTTACCCCAAACTTTGTTTTGTGACGTGAAAAACCCGAACTTTACAAAGCGTGACACATTTACCCCAAACTTTTATTTGTGACACAAAAAACCCTGAACTTTCATTTGTGTGACACATTTACCCTAAATCATAGGGGCATTTTGGTCTTTTTACTTTTAAAAACTTTTTTTTTTCTTTTTCTTCGCCGGCGGAGGGCGGCCTCGCCGGCGTCCGGCGAGGGCGGCCTCGCCGGCGTCGGGCGAGGGCGGCCCGACGCCGGCGAGGGCACCCTCGCCCGACGCCGGCGAGGGCGGCCCTAGCGGCTCGGGCGGGCGACCCTCGCCGGACGTCGCGAGGGCTGCGAGGATGCCGGTGAGGGCGGCCCTCGCCGGACGCCCGGCTTCCCTCTGCCGGCTCCGGCGGAGGGAAGAGAGAATAAGAAAAATAAAGAAAAGACGAAAATACCCTTAATGGGGTAAATGTGTCACGGTTTGCAAAGTTCGGGGTTTTCACGTTACAAAACAAAGTTTGGGGTAAATCTGTCACTCGAGGGAAAGTTTGGGGTTTTTTTTTTTTGCTTTTTCCTTATATTTAAACTGGAAGAACACTAGTGAGATGTGGAATCAAAAAATCCTTTTTACTCGAACTTAAAGAGCTTAACCGATTTGAATTTCTGTGCATGCGAGGGAATTTTAGCTTTGCGTTGAATTTTTTTCAATTTAACATTGTAGACTTATAGAGTGTTATCCATTTTTCCGTTACGTTACATGCTTAGATTACATTTTTCTTCTCACATTCCACTTTTTCCCCGGTAAAACAGCAAAACAAAAGTATTTTCCTCATTTTACATTGTTTGTTTTTCTTAAGAAAATGAACCAATAAATAATATTTTATCATCAATAATAACATTTAAATGTAGGTTTTTGTAGACAATATAGCATTTTCTATTAACTCTTTTTTCCTAAATGACACAAAGGAAAATTGAGAAATGGTTTTCGATTGTTCACCTTTTATAAAACAATTAAATGTTATAGTCACTCCATCTAAATATATCTTTATGAGTCATCACTTTTTGTTTCAGTTTAAATTACCGTGAGTTAATGAAAGTAATACCTTGGTCATTCCGTACTTAGCACTTTGTGGTATCTTTTCTGTCGTTTTTATATTCAATGAAAAAAATAAAAAGTGGATCTCATAGCTCCATTAACGCTATTATCTCTCTATAATAGACTGGACTCAACAGACATTCAACTTAAACTTTCTCTTAAAATTTCGCCAAAGCCACACACTAAAACAAATAATAATAACTTTGTATCATACAAAAATGGAGAAACTGGAAACTTTCAATTGTCAACGAAGATAACGCTTCATTTCATAAAACTTTTATAGGTTCTAATATTCAATCAAATTTTCTCCGGTTCAAAGGCTTTCGTAAAACTTCAAAATTTTCGTCACTATTTCAAATTCCAAAAGTCACAAAGTATATTTGTATATATTTTTGGATACTTAAGACATTTGGTTCATTTGAATAATAGATAACTAAAAAAAAAAATTCTAACTGTTCTAAAAGTTTGAGATATAAAATAATTGCATGGTCTTAATATTTAAATATAATACTCCTCCCACGCACAAGCTGTAGTTTAACAAGACTAAATTGTGGAAATATATAATAGTGGAAGCAAATACGGGTTTGGAAATATCTGAAGTCAATACCTCTTATTGTATGGGACCATTACTAAACATATGGTATCATCGAAGAAGTGTTAATGATGACAATCCATTGATTAATTTTTTCCACTTAGCACATGTGTTTGTCGAGATTCTTTTCACCTTTTTCATCGAAGCTAGCGAAAAAAAGCACACGCGGAGTAAGTGTGTACAAAACATGAAAATAACCTAACAATGTCGAAAATGGAGTCAGATGAATGCAGCAGTACAAAAACAAAAAAAAAAAGGGAATGAAACAAAAGCAGGTTAGGCAAAGCTCTAGCTCCAAGCCAGTGACCACCTGGGGGAGGTGTGAAGTTTGGCCCTGGAGACCAAGTCATGTTTGTGTACCAAACCTAATTTATTTATTAAATGATACAATAAACTATGATTGGTATTCCAATAAGGGGTCTTAATCAAGCATCCGCGGAAAAATCTAGTTAAGATGCCCTAGATTTTTCAACTTCAAAAGATTTGGTGTTCTTTCCATTGAACCACTCCCAATGTCTCTAGGTTCCTCAAGGATTCTGATTCCTCCAAATGTTAGCAATAATGTAATCGATAATGCAGAAATTCAAAATATAAGAATCTTAGATCTTCATAATTTATTCATGGCAAGAGGGATTTAGGTATACATGTATCCATAAAAATAACCTTGAAAATGTAATGATCTTGAGCTTTCGATTATTGCAAAAATAGAAGAAATGATAAAATCAGATTTTCTTCCCTTTAACCCATTTTTTCTTAACGTATTTTATTTAATAAAGGATATAATACAAAATTTCTTTTTCTTGATGTGTGGAGAGAGGACCAGGCTTCTTTTATAAGCTATCAATAGATGCTTTCGACAAGTGTTCCATTAAAGCACATAGAATTTTCTATCTTCATAAAAGTTGTGACTTTTCATATGCTACCTTCATATAAAAATAATAATTGCAACTTTTTATAACCAATACGTTTTTTAGCATTTAGATAATTATTAAACCATTGATAATATCATGTGGGCCACAATTATTCTTAAACCAAAAACCTTTGATCTTAAGCAGGCTCTCTAATTGAATCAAAACCAAGGAGGGTGGATTCTCCAAGCAGGATATGTAAGGATTTCTCTCAATTGATATATATAGAAAAATTAATTTCAATACCTTCTAGTATCTCTAAGTCTACAAGAACCGTGAAGTGTGCAATCGACCATTTATGAACTTCCAGAACCCGTAAGTTCTTCAAGTCTGAAAACAATGCCAATGATTTGTTATGCCAAAGTCATGAAAGTGACTAAAAAACTATACGGAAGCTGGTGGATCTTCTTTTTGCTTATCCTTTAATCCTTCGTCGCTTAGATTTTCAACTTTTTTTTTTTTAATTAGTGTCCTTTTTTTTGTTATCCTTATTTTTTTTCTTATTTGTCCTCCTTTTCTTTTTTTTTTTTTTTTCAGTTTTCAAGTTTTTTTCCGATATTGTGCTCATTGAGGGCCAAATCGGTGCCATGTGTCTAAAATAATAAAAATAACATATTAGTTTTTTCTGTTAGCCAAATCAATCAGAGTTAATGGAGGGATTTTATTGCACCAAATCAATAAATTTTAGGATTTTATTTTACTATTTGAAAATTGTAAGATTTGATTGCACTTTTGTGACAAATTCTAGGAAATTTTTGTTCACTTATCCCAAAAAATTAAGATTAAGTTTAATTTTGCTTTTGCTGCACATTATTTCTTGGTATTTTTAGACCATTACAATAAATAAATAAAACTTACTAACATCTATAAAATATATGCGATTAAATGGCACTGCAAGGACAGAATTAAATCTAACCGAGTTCTTCCATTAAGGGAAAAACACATAAGTACAGAGTGAAAGTAAACACCTGCAGGCCTTTAGCAAGACTATTATTTCTTTGTTTATGCCAACAAAAAATTATTATCTCATAGGCCAAGACTATTTTCTTTGTTGTTGCTTAAACGTTTTAATATTGATGCATTTCTTCCTTCTTTTCTTAAGGCTTGTCTATGACGAGAAATGGAGAAAGATATCATACTGAGCCAAAGATTAAACAAAAAATACTTTTTATGTTTTGAAATTAAAGCCCAATGTTACCAGTCATATCTGACTCACGTGGTCCAATATTAGTATAATCAAACAGGAGGTTGTTGAAGATTAAAAAAGGAAAAATCCCACAAACAATGGGAAAAAACGGGTAAAATTGAAATTTCGAGAGGAATTAACAGAATACTCCATGTTTTAACAGCATTAGGAGGATATTTTTCAGATTTATCTCAAATTTGGGAGTACATGCCCTTTTACATAACCTAGTGAATGGTAAATGGTTTGGTTTTGTTTTCTTCTGGGAAAATGTCACAAATGGTCCCTATACTATTACTTAATGTGCAATTTGGTCCCTAAACTTTCGATCGTCTCAATTTGGTCCATGAACTATTGATAAATGCCCGATTTGGTCCCTAAATTTTCGATCGGCTCAATTTGGTCCCTGAACTATTGATAAATGTCCGATTTATTCCTTCGTTACTATTTTTCTTTTTTTTTTTTTTTTTTTTTTTTTGCTTATAGTAACAAAGTTGAAAAAAAAAAAATAACGAAAAAAAAAAAAAAAAGAAAAAATAGTAACGAAAAAAAAAAAAGAAAAAAATAATAACGAAAAAAAAAAAAAAAAAATAGTAACGAAAAGGAAAAAAAAAAAAAAAAAGAAAAAAAATAGTAACGAAAAGGAAAAAAAAAGAAAAAAAGAAAAAAATAGTAACGAAAAGGAAAAAAAAAAAAAAAAAATTGTAACAAAAAAAAAAAAAAAAAAGAAAATTTCAATAGTAACGAAAAAAAAAAAAAAAAAAAAAAAGAAAAGGAAAAATAGTAACGAAGGACTAAATCGGACATTTATCAATAGTTCAGGGACCAAATTGAGCCGATTGAAAGTTCAGGGACCAAATCTGGCATTTATCAATAGTTCAGGGACCAAATTGAGCTGATCGAAAGTTCAGGGACCAAATTGCACATTAAGTAATAGTATATGGACCATTTGTGATACTTTCCCTTTTCTTTTCTCCTTACCTATTCGTGCTTTTCATTGCGACATGGTCAAAAAAAAAAAAAAACACACACACACTCACACACAAAGAGTACAAGAGTTAGAAGACAGAGAAAAGGTAGTTTTTTTTTTTTCTTGCAACGAAAGAATCACGTTTAGTAACGTGGTTGGATATCCAATGGTGTTTTTTCAATCAACTAATTGATATGTTCGGATTGAGTTGATCTTTTAATTTTTTTGCAAACTTTGCGACGCATGCTTTTGATTTTTTTTTTTTTTTGTCAATTTTACCACCTGAAACTTTCATGTTATACACATAAATATATATACAGCAGATTTTTTCTTTTTTATATTTGAAAGAATACTTTAGTATAGAAAGTGAAAATGTTGATTCTTAGTCAAGCCAAAATAACAGGCTCGGGTGAGTTTTTTCCTTTTCAGAGTTAAAGGAAAAATTGCCACATCATTTTCTTTTTAATCCACTAAAAATTGTAAGTGAAACATTCGTTATCATGATATTGCTGGAAGTGTCGGGATGGAATAGGTAACTTCGTATGTATTTGTATAAATAAAAGAGGTCCTACTTGATCATAATTACTTTTTCTTCCTTTAAAAAAAAAAAGAAGAAAATCTCGAATATCAATTGACAAAGACCTAAATGAATGATTCCATATTATCTTTCATGTAATTCTATTTGAATCTGATTTATGTTTGAATCTGATTTATGTCACAAATAATTCTATTAAAAAAATGTCAAATCTTGAAGTAATTTTACCATTTCGCATACAAGTGTTCAATTTCTTCATATTATGTAAAAGTATATCGCGAGTACTAAAACTTGACATGAATAGACGCTTAAATGCCAAAATTTTCAAAAGGTATACTTAACTGACACTTTTTTTGCAAATTGGAAACTTAAATACCAACTCCGGTAAAAGTAACTTGAAAGTCGACGTAACATTATTATAAGAATGAACGTGGTCTATGTGACTTGCTAGAGTTGTCTACTCAGTAATCAATGTACAAAACGACATTATTTTGGGCTTATTTAGTCACATTAGCGTCACGTGGATATTTTTTTTTTAAAAGAAATGCCATGTCAGTAAAAACTCTCTCCAAAAAAAGTTACGTCAATAGTTTGGCCGGAAATTCTTACTATTGACACTTAAGTATTCATTTATTCTTCGATTTTGGCACTAAAGTATACACTTTAGAAATTTTGGCATTTAAGGCTCTGCATGGCAATTTGCCAATTTCTTTGGTCTTTTGTTCATTTGTTCCTCGGAATAAAAAATGAATATAAATTTATTTGATAACGTCAACTAATTTTTCTACTCCTCGGAGACTAGATTTGAAACAAAAATAAGAAGCAAAAAAAGTAGCCTTTTGCTTATAGAAACAATTTCTAGAAATTAGACCTTTTTTTTTCTTTTTTTTCTTTTCTTCTTCTTCTTCTTCACCACTTATCGTTGTCATCGCCAATGCCACTACTAGTTGTTAGGGCGCATTTGGTAACATATCTGTTCCAAGAAATAATTTATTTTCAGAAATAGTCATTTTCTATTTCTACTCTCTAGAATAATTTCTGAGTAAAAAACACGTTTGGTAACTATACAAAATTTCTATTCTTGAAATAATAAAAAAAAAAAAGAATAAGAATGGGTTTAATATGACCCACAATTCTTTTTTTTTTTTTTGTAACGTAAAATTTTTCTTTAATTATTAATACTTTTTTTAGTTTTTCTTTTTTTACCTATCTTCTTCTTCTTGGTCCAACAACCAATGGCGGCAGTGGCCAGTGGAGGTAGGCAGCAACATGCGGTGGGGGCGGTAAACAACGAGGAAGAAGAAAAAAATAACTTATTTCTAGAAATTGTTCCCGAAATCAAGAAGTTACATTTTTTCTACTTCTTATTTCTATTTAAAATCTATTCTCTGGCTACTTTTTAATTTTGGGAAATAAAAAAATTAGTTGACATTACCAAACGGATTTTTGTTCTTTTTAAATTTCGGGAAACAAAAAGAAAAAAAGAACAAAAAAATAGGCAAGCTACCATGTAGGACCTAAGCAACTCATGGAGATAGTTAGTCTAGGCCATGCCAGGAGCATCTTTTCCTAAAGAAAGCCGTCCAATGTATTTTGTAGTTGTCTGATTGTGGACCTTTGTCTTTGGAACTTTATGTGCATTTTGAAGGGCTGTAGCATTACCTTGGACGACTCAATTATGCAAATCAGTTGCTGCGATTGCAAAGTATGGCTTAATTTAATTTGTGTTGTTGCGTAATAAATGTAAAGAATTGGTGGCATTACACTTTAAATCTTTATACAAACGAGGTCTTAGCATCTCCATGATTTTTTTTTTTTTTTACTGTTGAATGAGATGTGTTCAGATTATTAATAAAGTGCCTTTTTGACTCAGTGCTGTTTGCTTTAAAGAGAATGGCAACTTGCCAATTTCTTTGGTCTTTTGTCCTTTTGTTCCTTTGAAAAAGAAATAGAAATCCGTTTAATAACGTCAAATAATTTTTATACTTCTTGAAATAGAAAGGTAGTCAATAAATAAATTTGAAATAAAAATAAGAAGCAGAAAAAGTAACTTTTTGTTTCTAGGAACAATTTCTAGAAATAAGTCATTTTCTTTCTTCCTCTTTTTTTTTTTTTCCTTTTCTTCTTCTTCTTCTTCTTCACCACTCATTGTTGTTGCCTCCAGTGTCGCCACTCGTCGCCAGGGTGCGCTTGGTAACATTTCCATTCCGGGGAACAATTCATTTTTATAAATAATCATTTTCTATTTATACTCTTTGGAATAATTTTGAGTAAAAAAAATGTGTTTGGTAACAATACAAAATTTATATTTTTGGAATAAAAAAACAATAAGAATGAGTTTGATATGAACTATAATTTTTTCTGTAACATAAAATTTCTTTTAATTTTTAATAAGGTTTTTAGGTTTTCTTTTTTTTTCCTCTCTTCTTCTTCTTGGTCTAGCGACCGGTGGTGGCGTGGCCGGCGAAGGCGGCAGCAACATGCGGTGGTGGCTTTAAACGGCGAGGAAGAATAAGAAAAAAATGACTTATTTCTAGAAATTGAAGAAGCTACATTTTTTCTACTTCTTATTTCTGTTCCAAATTTATTTTCCGGCTACTTTGCTATTTCGAGAAATAAAAAAATTAGTTGATATTACCAAACAGATTTATGTTCTTTTTTAAATTCGGAAAACGGAAAAGAAAATGAACAAAAAAATAGGCAATTTGCCATGTAGGACCTAAGTAACTCATTAGTCTAGGCTACACCGGGCACATCTTTTCATAAAGAAGGCCGTCCAAGGTATTTTATAGTTGTCTGATTGTGGACCTTCGTCTTTGGAACTTTATGTGCATTTTCAAGGGATGTAAGACTTTTTGCATTACCTTGGACGACTCAATTACGCAAACCAGCGGCTGCGATTGTAAAGTATGGCTTAATTTAATTTGTGTTGTCGCGTATTAAATGTAAAGAATTGTTGGCATTACACTTTAAATCTTTATACAAATGAGGTCTTATCATCTCTATGAATTTTTTTTTTTTTTTGACGGTTGAATGAGGTGCGTTTAGATTATTGATAAAGTGCCTTTTTGAGTAGGTGCTGTTTGCTTTAAAGAGAATGGTCCACTTTCCTGTTCTCACTCTCTTTTTAAAACAGGGCATTGATGGAAAAGAGAGCCCAATGGTTGCAGCTTATTCCCTCCTTTTTAAGACTAATCGCAGGTTTTCACTCATGACCCACTTTGAAAGATCCCACATCTTGTGGGCACTAGATCTTTGTCGACAAATCACATAGACTTTGCGTAAAAAATACATATATTAACAAAAAAGAAATGGAAAATAAGGGGGAGAAAAAAGCAAAGATACAAGAAGAGAAAAAGAGAAGAAGAAAATAGTCGAAGGTTCCAATTGGGTCATGAAGGAAAGGCCCTGATCCAATAAGCCCGGTTCGCTTGGCCCACTAACCCAGGTCCACGAAATCAATCCATTCGCCCAATCAAAGATCAGAACTCATTAAGGCTCGGCCTGGCAGGTGGCAACCTTTTGGGATTGTTCAGCCTCTCTTCATTCCGGCGGATTCCACGTTTCTCAGTTCTGTTATGTTCCAACGAACGCACCTACTCCTTCCTGTTCAGTTCTTCGATTACTGCAATGGCATGGAAGTTAAGTCACCCTCTTCTTCTCTGATTTTCCATGCGCGATTCAATCAGTAACATTGATTTCTCCATGTTCTTGCTTGTGTCAGCGGGGTATGCCTCAACGCATCTCCGATTCTAATGGTGCTATCTACTCAGGAGCTCAACTCCAGTCTCAGGATCCATATTCCTTCTTTGCCGACCTTTTTCATTCGATTATTTTGGAACTTCCTAGATTGTCACTGAAGTCTGGTCTCTTCAGATTGTCAAAGATCTCGTTGAATGGGGCTTTCTTGGCTCTGCTCTGTAAATCCGATCAGAGTGCTCGAAGCACTCACGGTCCGTTCAATTCTTCTTCGCTGGCTTCAATCATCATTGCCAACGCATCCATGGCCTCCTCTGACTAGTTGAACGACCGAATGTGACCTATGATCGCTCCTAGCTAAGGTGAAAGCTCTCTGCTCTGTTTTTAAGTGTTACGAGTATAAGATAGAACCCGAGGGCTTCGTTGTTGCTAGCATGAAAATTGTTCACGATCGAGACTATATTAATGAGTTAGAATCTAGCTTGATGATCTTTATTGATTGGGTTGTGATTCTCACTATCTCATTGTTACGTTGTGCCTTTCGATTGAATGCTCATTAATTGTTTGGTGAAATGCCTGAGTCGTATTAAGTATGAACATGACTTCGAATTTGATTGTGATCATTCTGTCTGCTTGATTGATTCTTTATACTGGTTGCATAGGTTAAGTAAATCTAATTGATGTCACTTTTGAGTCCATTACTGAAGGTCTCAGTCTTGATGCGCTTCCGGTGTTCGCAGGCAATGAGTTTGACTTTGTCAAATTAGCTAAAAAATGTTGATGTGCTGAATTGTAAATACTCATTGATGGTCACTGATGCATCCATGAGGCATAAACTCACCATCTGGACTTATACATTGGAGCTCAGATCTCATTTGCTATACATATCTTTTCCTGAGAGGGAATTCCGGATCATGTCTTTTCTGTGAACGAATGTGCTGAGATCTTGTCTTCTGTATTTTGCATAAAGTATTTTAGGATGATTGTCGAGAGTCGCTTGAGCTTACATGTACTTTAGGAATCATGGTTGACTATGTTAATAAATAAGCCTCCTCATTAGTGTATTGACTTTATGCTTTGAAAATCATTTCAATATTCCTCCCTCAGCTTGGTCGGTTCTACATGAGACCAAGGCTGCTTTGATATTAGTTGTTTGTTATTAAAGCTCTAAGAGCATATACATGAGTATGGATACCCGCAACAATTGATAGACATCTATTTCTCGTAAAATAGGATCATTACTGAACTTGAACCTGCTAGAATTAAATTTGTGGCTTATTGGTCGTGACTGTTTTGATGTCAATTTAGTTCCAATTCGGTCTTAATTTGATTACGCTTGCATGTAACTTTCATACAGTGAGTGGGCAACGAATGGGTGTGAAGAATACATGTCAATTTTGAAGAAATAGGTACATGGCCATGTTTGATTATGCTGGAATGAAACTTGGACTTGCTGGCTTAAATAATTGGAGTACAATTTGGACTTTTTGTGATGCCATTTTTATCATATGAACACGTATGACGATTTAGGAGAATGTTATGGTGAATTGGTGATGATTTTTTAGCAAATTAACCATGATGCTGTGCCTTGAAACTTGCTGGATTTTTATTCATGACTGCTATTCTTGCTTTCACCACCTCAATTTGATGATGATCTGATGGAAATTGGCTCTCATCTTGATTGCACTGGCTCATCATATGCTTTTGGAGGAAAACATTACATCGATTACATGCTAGTTTGTTGTAAAATGATTTTGTGTCTTGGTCATGAATGCCTTGATCAGTGCTGGATGGTTGCTGGACATGACCAAACGTCATTTATTGAACGTGAATTTGGATAAACTTAGCTCCGCTCGACTTTTGAGCACAAAAAAGAAATTTAAGAAATGACTGAGGGCTAAAGTACACCGCAATTACCAAAACTTGATACAGATGGATACTAAGTACCAAAAGTTCCAAAAGGTACATTCAAGTTTTTTTTTTTTAATTAAGATACAAATCTGATGTGGCTTATTTTAAAAATAAATGTAGTCTATATAGCTCACCGGAGTTGTCTACTCAGCAATCAAAGTGCAAAACGATATCATTTTACCAAAAATTTGATTTTTAATATAAATATTAATAAAATTAAATTAAAAAGGAGGGAGGGGGCAGCATTCGGCCCTCGCCAAGATCCTCGTTGTTGCCACCGCCCCACCATTGTCGAAAAGGCTCACGACGATGGGGTGATGGTCGGCTAGGTCATCGGGCCCCGACAAGTAGGTGGCAACCCTGGCTGATCGCCAAGCCCTTGCCTAAATCTAGGGCAAGGGCTCACGACCCTCCCCTAGATTTGGTGAGGGTCGCTGGCCCTCACCCAGTTGGGCCAAAGGCCACTATTGGCTGGGGTGGGGTCGCCTAGCCTCGCCATAGCTAGTGACGGTCCTTAGCCCCTTTGGGCGAAGGCTTGTAAGCCCTCGTTGGCAATTGGCCAGGGTCGCCGGCCATTGGCCGAGGCCCAACAACGTTGGTTGACCCTTGCCTCACTGTCGTTGGCCCTTTTCAGCGATGGTGGGGCAACGGCAACAACAAAGGCCATAAAAGGCCCTCACTTATTTGCTCCCCTCCCCTCCTTTTTTTTTTTTTTTTTTTTAATATTTTAATTTAATTAATATTTTTATTAAAAATCAATTTTTGGGACAAATCGACGTTGTTTTGAGACAAGCTAGCAACGTTAATGTCACGTGGATAATTTTTTTTTAAAAGTAATTGTCACGTCAGCGCCGCATGAATAATTTTTTTAAAATATTTGCCTAGTCAACAAAAAAAGTCGTTAAAAAATGGGACGTCAATATTTTAGCTGGAATTTCTCGCCATTGGCACTTAAGAGTATTTTCTTCTTCAATTTTGGTACTTAAGTGTATCTTTTGGAAGTTTTGGTACTTCACTGCTCATTCGTGCCAAGTTTTGACACTTGGAGTGTCTAGCACTCAATAATTGAGAGAGGCATTTAATTTACATAGCATATACATTAAAATTATTATGAATTGATTTGGTTAGTAATTTTCTGAGATCGTGCAACAATGTGAGTTAAACACGGTAGATATAAAAGCTTAAGGAAAAAATACATTACGTTAAAAATGGAGAAGGAGCTCCATCAGATTTGTTCTTAACCCCGAAGTGAACTACAGATTTGTATGAGACCTGATTTGATTCAATGTAAAGTTTGAGCCTTCGTTCAACCCAGGTAAAATAGAAGAGTAAAAGTCATGGAATTTATTTTGTTTACAGTTCATTAACATAAATTAGGCTATTAAATTAGCCATTTGAAATAGCTATTAAATTAGGCTAGTGAGCCGCTTGAATAAAGTATTATGAAGCTCAATCTCACCTTAATTCAAATAATTAATGTAGCTTTTCCGAATAAACTTGTGATCATTTGCTTGGTTCAAGTTAAATGTTACCAATCTCAAACTTGATTACGATTGACTTTTATATTACTCAGACTCAAACTTTTCGTCTTTCAAATCATATTCTGATGTATACTGTACGAAATGGCACTTAAATTTATTGGAATATACTACTTTTATTTGACTTCACCATTTCCAAAGCCTAAGCAAGTTTCAGAGCTAAAAAACCAAGGTTAGAATCCACATGAAGCATTTTTTTATGTGGGATATAATTGTGTTTTACTTTGACATAAAAAGACTTAGGATTTACTCATGCAAAATATGTTCTACACTCAAATGAAACGAGGAGTGCATCCAACCATTAGGTCAATTGTATGAGGTAATGATACAAAGAAGTAAAGTGCATATATATTACTTCTATCGTCACGAATGAGGTAATGACCATAAAGAAGTATATAGAATAAGGCAGATCATAACTTCATTTGGCTCCACCCACCCCACCCATCTCCAATATTGCTATTCGAAAGGTCAAGCATGAGCAAAATACTAAATGAAAGTTGTTAAGAGTGGAAAGTCGTTTTCCATGTTTACCAAAAAAGCCATCTTAGCTCCAAAAGAAGATTCTCAAAGTCGTCACAAAAATCAAACTCTTTCACTCAAAGTAACCTTAGATTTGGTAGAGCAACAAACTCTTTGGGTGTAAAGTTGCGGCTACAGCCACTTGAACTTAGGCTTCGTGCTTCTACATCTGGATTTCTCTACCAATAGAGACTCAAGATAATTGAGTTCATAAAACTTTAAACTCTTGAAGAGCTATAAAGAAAGGAAGCATATGAGCTGGTAAACAATTTCTCCAATAGGGAACCAACCTTAGCACACACCTTCTCCCGAGTTGACTTAATATTTTCATTCATATGATTAACAGAACATTTAAGCTCCATTTGGTTGGGAACTTAGTTGTAATTAATGCCATTTCGCTACCTAATATTATTCATTTCAAAATGTTTATCAGGTAATTTGGATTGATTCTAAATTTATTCACTAACGTGTGAGGTGATCATATAAATGCACAATCATTAAAACAACAATCAGCAACTAATGAAGCATTAGATAAATTACAAGAAAAACAAGAATCCAACACTAAAAAATAAGACAAATGCCATCTCTAACTAGACTAAAGGGAAACCATAACCAACATATTTAAAATGCACAATCAATATATTTAAACCCAATTATAAAACTTTTAAAGCTTATTCAATTTTGAGCACAATTTTTTTATCAAAGATTTTCACACATTTTAAGAAAAAACTACTCAAAAATAATTTTAAAGGTTTTTCCTAATTTTAGAAAAATATATCTTTTTTTGGAATTTTTTAAAATTTTTTAAAAAAGAAATTCTGGTTTTTTAATCTGGAAATAGGGACCCGGGTCGGATATCCGGATCCGGTATCCGGCCCGGGTTGCCAGGCCCTCATACGGACTGGGCCTGGTGTACTGGGACGTGAAGTCGCGGGCCTAATTTACGGCCCGTGTCCAAACCAAGGTCAGGTTTGGGTTATAAAAGGACATGCTTCAAATGGGCCTAACATTGGGCCTATTTTAATTAAAACTTCACAAGCCCACTCTCTTCCTAAAGCAACACCAAGCCGTTACTGAAGCCCTCCTTTCAGTTAGTCAATCCAAGCCCGGAAACACCAACCCAATTATAATTAAAAACCACGCCCACCTCCACTAAAATCCATTATGCCCCTATCGCCTTCCACGCTTGCTCCGTCACGTCTTCTCCAGCATGCCCCGAAACCAACGGCGCCCATTAAACCCAGAACAACAAAACGCCAAATATCCTTATATTAAATCAAGAATCACTCGATCCTCCAACGACCACCATCGACTATTGGAGCGTCTTCATGAGCGATTTGTGCTCGACAGACCCGACTCAGACCAAACCGTTACGGACCCTGACTCCTCCATTAGTCGAAGTCCGAGCCACACGGAGTTGTCCTCGGCCAAGCTGACTCCCAGCCCCTGTAAACGTTACCCCTCCACGAACCTGTCACGACGCAAACAAAGGATGCGCGAAAAGACCTATGTTTCCTGAAGCAAATCGAACTCAAGAAAAAGTTTGAGGATCTAGTTGAGGCATTTTCACAAACAGGCGACGTGCGATACTGGTAATGGAGTTTTCGACTCGAACGGGACTCGACCCCGCGCTGGGTTCTCGACGGAAGACAAGCAGATACTAATGACAACTGATCATAGGACTGACGGGGCCGGAGATCGCGTGAACCGGACGGCCACGAGCTCCGGCCTGGCGCAGTCAAAAAAGGACAATAGCAGAGCCGAGGCTTATTTGTTCGGCGCCGGGAGAGGTCGTCGGACGGGTCCGCGCGTGGCCGAGATGTTTAGAACCCTCACTCTCTCTCTGTCGCCCCTTGTTATAAAAAAAAAAAAAAAAAAAGAAAGCTCTCCTCTCTCCGTTTCTCAAGCTCTTCCCGAAACCCTTTTGGCTGATTTTCTTTCTCTTCAAAGACTACAGGCAGGCGCACATGGCTTCTGCCGCCGCCAGCCTGCCATGGCTGACTGATCCCTGACCCTAGGATTGAGCCGTGGCCTGCTCTGCCTCTGTTCCTGCTGATATGCTTCTGTATGTCGCTGTTGCGCGACGTGAGGAAAGAACAAGACCCGCGCGTGGGCCGGGCCGCGTGGGGGAAATGGAAAAGAAAAAGAAAAATGAGCCAAGCTAGGCCCCATTTTTTAAAATAATAATAATTTAACTATTTGGGGTTTCTTGCAGTGACCACCACCCTTTCAACACGTGGGCGGGAGGTGAGAGGTTTGAATTCTCACATTCTCGGGGTTGGAGTGAGAACGATATAGTTTCGGGAGTGGGTTTCGACTCCCACGTCCCGTAAAGGAGGTAGAGCGAAAGTCGAGAGTGAGAATTAGAGTAGAAATAGAGTAGACCGACAAAAAAAATAAATAATAATTTGTTATTTTTTGTAAATTTTAACACTAGTAATGCAAATACTTTTAATAGCTATATGTGACATTGAATTTTGGTAAATTTTGTAATTATTCTACCACTCATAGCACTGTACCTTCCATTTTTTTTTTTTTTACAATTGATATACTTTTTAACCGTAACGATCACTTTTCCAACAATGTATTAATGTGGTGGACACATGATAGTGATGGGTGAACATGTGTAGTGACATGGCATCCGAAAAATTAGTCATATTTTCACCATGTCAGCATTTTAATGGAAGATTTCCAATTTATGCAGAGTTCAACCAAAATGCATCATTAGATTAAAAAAAAAATAGTAAAGTTTCCTACTCTTAATGAAAGAAATCAAAATTCAATGGCTCGATAGCAAGTACACTAAGGTTCAGTAAACGTCCATAAAATTTATGTTGAAATTCCTCAAGATATTTGTACTAAGAAAGTTAGATAACTTCCTAGAAGAGATCCTGCGCCCATCCGCGTTCTCCCAAAATTTTGTACAGGCTTACAACGTGTATCGACTATAGCCCATCTTGATTTAAACTTTTGTCGAAATTTGGCGTTGACACCATTAGATGTCTTGTAACCTCTCAATAGTCAATTCGACCACTTCTTCAGGGCTGCGGCAATACACAAAGAACGAACAGTTCACATTAGTGACTCGAAGAAACGTAACCTGAAGGTCATTTAACTCATACACCAAAGAAGAGACAAAAAAAAAAAGAAAAAAAAACAAGAACTTGTGGTCTATTTTCGCCCACTCAATGCCTCTGGCTATGACGAACTACAAGGATCTGCTTGAAGGGATCATTTGCCATTAGCTCTTTGACAAACAAATATTTAAAATCCATGGATCTATTCGAATTAATATGTTGATTGCTACAGAACTTGAATTACGAGATAAGCAAATTAGACACGAGTTCCTAGCAAAATCTTGAGAAATCAAGAAATTTCACCAGAAATTGCACCTGTCGGTCTTATATATGACCCATGTAACTTTCTTATTATGAAAGAGTCCATTCTAGTTACTTTCAACTTCTTCAAATTTCCAATTGAATCTGGTAGATTGACCATCTTTAACATTACAAGTCCAACTGAAACAACAAGTTTATTCTTCACAAGGGTATGGAAGCTCCTTTATCACATGGCACCCACATCAACACAGTTGTGTAAGCTTTAAGCCCTTGAGGAGAGTGTGGAGGCTCCTTCATCTCCCAGCATCCCCTTAACGACAAACGTGCAATCTTCACTAACCTCCTAATAGAGTGCAGAAGTTCAATAATTTTCTAGATCCGACACATGAACAAGTTACTTGAATTTCATTTTAATCTTCCAAACAACATACCAAGCATAAGAATCTTAATCAATCTTCAATTTAAAATGAAATTTCTTGTTCCGCCACAATTAGAAAACAAATGCAGTTCTAGAGAACATAATTTCGTGGAATGGATCAATGGAACACCATTTCTTTTTTCTTCGTCAATGAACCAAACAAAGGATCAAGAAACAATTTCCTTACGGATGGTATCAGCTGTCACTGATCTTCAGCTAAACTATAGTCAAATTCTGAGACTGACATTCATCGGATGATTCAAAATCTCTGCAATAATCAATTCAACCACTTCTCCGGGGCTGCAGCAATGCTTAGAGACAGAAAAAAAGTTCATAATAGTCCGATGGAAAACAAAGTGATGCAAAGTGACTACCTAATTGTTGATTCAATGTCTCAAACGAACTTAAGCCGAATATCTTTTAACTCATACACCATAGAAGAGAACAAAAAATTAATAATAATGGAACAAACCCTTAATGTCTTTCATGGTACCGTTTTGCAACTCTGTTTCCCCACACAATGGACTATATGGATTAACTTCTGTGGACATATCTAGGGCAGGGGCCATGTAGTGAAATAAATAAATAACTTCCATGAATGTTTTTGAAATTACATGTTCAGGTTCGAAATGAAATATCGAGAAACCCGGGATCATTCTTACAAGCTATTTTTAGAGATATCCTAACAAAAACAAATTAATTGGTAATATTGTATTATCATGTTTACCTATTCTATACATAATGAAAAGAGGTTCTCCTATTGTACATTTTCTTTGTCTTCACATTCAAACTAGTAGAATACCCGTGAGACACAGAATTTAAAAGTCCTTTTTGTTACTGTCGTCAATTCAATCAATGTTTTCCATTCGCATGTGTCCTGTACATAACTTTTAAAGGTATTTACTGCATTTTCACCTTAAGTTTCTCTATTTAATGCCTATTCTACCCTAATTTCAAATTCAAATAGACAATAAGCTGAAGTACAGAAAAGGAAGTTTGCCACTATTATTTAATCTTTTTATTGATTAAAAGAAAGAGAAACCTAGAACATAAATAAAACTGCTGGGGTAGTATAAGCGACAACAAAAGAATGACTTCAGATGAAAATAATGAGAATCTAAAACCTTCAAGAAACCCAAAAGTAATACTACGAGGATAAGACTGATTTGAAGGAATATGAATGCTTTGTTTATTTTTCTTAAGTTAAATTAGTAAAATAATTACTAATAGTGCTAATGAGCCATAATAGACAAATAGCGAAAATTTCAAACAATTGAATTTTTTTTTCTTCTAATGCATTTACTTCCAGCCAACACAAAAAATATCTTTTCTTTACCTCAAATTTCTTCACCCACCTAAAAAACTCTCCCTAAAATAGCGTAAGAATCAACTTGAGCGTTCTTGAAATTTTTTAAGGAAAAGTTTGCATTGCAGTGACTTTGAAAGTCTACGGTGGTAAAGTTCGGTTGAATGACATTACCTCATAATTTAGTCAAAATAGCGGCATTACCTGTTAGTTTTAAGGTCGAACCCCCGATATCCGTAGCCTCTTCCCATTCCTCCACTTAGTTGCCAAATTTCCACCTGCGCCGATCCAGGGCATTATGTATAAATCGGTTTGGAGCTTATCATCATCAATCTCCACATAGTAGAAAATGGGTCAAATTCTTTTTTTTCCCATTTGTCTTTGATGTGCAATGTCCCATGTGGCCTAGTCCACGGAACCGCCACATAGCTTTTAGATAAGATAGGTATGTAGATATGGCAGTGGTCAACCACAGGCAGAAGCCGCTTAGCAATTGCATCACCACATCTCAATTGAACATTGTTTGCAAAAAGAGGAATTACACTGCCCACCAGGTTCTCGTGAAGGAAATTGACGATGTTATAATTAGTGTCCGGTGGCCTAAAAGTCAGGAATGCCTTGTACTAAGCGGCACTGCGGGAAAGCCAGGTCCATGTCTTGCCATCCAGCAATCTTTCCAGAACATTGTAGCCCTGATTATCCAACTCCAAGCTTTCTAAGCCGTTGAGACCTTCGACGGTTCTTATCTTTGGACAATCTTCTATCTCAATCTGTTGTAACTTATCTAACTTTGATAAGTTGGGCAACCTTTCTATCCTACAACAATGGGAAATATAGAAGTATCGCAAGGATTCTAGTTCCGACAAACCACGAATCTCAACCAAACTTTCTAATCTGTTCAGATCCAAGCACCGTAGACTTTTCAAGAGTGACAGATTAGCAATTTCCACCAGCAATTTGCATTCACTTAGTTTCAATTTCGTCAAATGTATTAGGTCTGGCGAGACAGAGAAGTGTGACATTTGATATTCAATGACACACAGATCCGCCAATTTTTCTAACTTGGAAAAGGGTGGCAGTAGACTGATGCCCCTAAATTTCAAGGTTGACAAACCAGATGGAAGCAGATGGATCATATGCTCTTCTGGCAAATTGTTCATCCAAGTTGGGCTAGGTTCCTTTGTTGAAGCAGTTAATCTATAAAATTCTAGATAATCTAAACTGAGGAGCCTTGAAAGGTCAAGAATAGATGGGAAGTGATGTGCTTGCATGTGAAGGTGTGTCAAACTTAAGGGAAGATCAAGTATTTCTTGAAGGTGACTTGAACCAAATTCAAGTGTATGGAGACAAGAGAGACAACTCAGCGTCGAAGGGAAGCTAGATAAAAGAGTATATGATAAGTCCAATATCCTCAAATGGGATAGGTTCCCTATTTCCTCCAGGTTTTCATCTGTCAAATGCCGACAATTCTTGGCATGTAACTCTTCAAGCATCTTCAACCGTCCGATAGTATTGGGAAACTTTCTTATCTCTGTATAACTTACCCCAATCACTTCTAGTTTCTCTAGATATCCAATGGAATCTGGTAGTTTAACTATTCCTGAATGTGATAAATCCAACTTAACCAACATTTCCATTTCTCCAATAGACCATGGAAGTTCCTCTATACCCACACACCCACGTAAAGATAAATGTGTAAGTTTCAGTAACCCTCCAATAGAGTACGGAAGTTGGATGATTCCAGGGTGCTCATCTAATATAAAACTTGATAAAGATTTGAGGTTGCCGAATGTCTCAGGAAGCTTGAAGGGTTGAAAATTCTGGGGCATGATAATCTCTATTAAAGATTGTAGAGAACCGATTTCTGCAGGCAAACCGCAAAGCAACTCGCATCCTTTGATATTTAAAGTTTGTAGGCGTTTTAGCTTGCCAATTGACCTGTGAAATCCGGTTAACTTGACACACCGGGTAAGAATTAACATTTCTAAAGACAATAAATTGGAGACGTCAGGTGTCCTTTTTAATTGTACGCAACCCGTCAAATTTAGAACTTTCAATTGAATCATCTGTAGAAAAAAAATTGAAGTAAAAGAATAAATGAGAAACATCAGTGCACATGGTAGTAAGAATAAATGAGAATCATCTGTAGAATAAAAGATGTTGAAAATGACCCTCGTACTTTAAACTTTTCAGAATAATAGCCAACTTCATTCTTTTTTTAATTTTTTTATGGAGAAAGGCCCCTGCTAGGAGGCAAATTTATACCACGGGGAATATACGGAGAACCATCCCACCCTTTTTGTCACATCTTTTATTCCAAAACCCACGGTGTGCAGCTTAGAACAAAAATCCATATAAACATATACTAAAATACTAAATTAGGCCAGTAAGCCGCTTGAATCAATATTGTCAAGCTCAAGCTCGCCTTGATTCAGATAATCAACTAAGCAATTCCAAATAAACTTGTGGTCCTTTACACAAAATAAGTTGGGTGTTACCAATCTCGAACTTTATGTCATTCAAAGAATATATGATGCATACTGAAGCAAAATGGCACTTACTGCTGTGGAAATTCACCATTTTCAAAGCCTAAACAACTTGCAGAACTACGAAATCAAGGTTGTACAGCACAAAGAGAAATTTTTTAGGTGGGACATAATTGTGCTTTACTTACGTGTATAACAGGACCTAGAATGGTACTAATGCAAGAGATATTCTACAATCAGATGAGGTAACGATAGAAATAAGTAAATTGTATATATTGCTTCTATCATCGCCTCATTCATCATGAATGAGGTAATGAAAGAAAGAAGTACATTAACTAAGGTATATCATACCTTCATTTGGCTCCACCCACCCCAACCATCTTCAATATTGCTATCTGAAAGGTCAAGCATGACCAAATTATGGAAGTGAATGTCATTTGCACTAAAAATCGCTTGCCACCTTCGGGGAAAAAGCCATCTTTGCTTCAAAAGAAGATTGTCAAAGTTGCCAAAAATACTAATGCCTTTCACTCGAAGGAACCTTAGATTTGGTAGAGCAGCCAATTCTTTGGGTGCAATGTTGCGGCTATCGGAAGTCAAGCTTGGTGCTTTTACATCTTTATTTCCCTGCCAATAGAGACTCAAGATTAATTGAGAGCACAACTCTCAATACTATTCCAGAGCTATAAAGAAAAGAAGCACATGAACACTAGTAAATAATTTCTCCAAGAAAATACCTAATATGGCCCACACCTTTTCTCAGCAAGTAGACTTATATGTTTTCGTTCACACCATTAACGAAACATTTTCAGCTTCTATTGGAAGATATCTTATAAATCATTTCTCCATTTCCCAAATTCTACTTTTCAAGAAATATAATTAGCATATCAATTCAAATCTTCATAGTTTTTTTTTCATTTTATCCATAATCGTGTTTGGAAGTAATTTTAAATTCTCCATATAGCTAGTTTTCTTCTGACTTTACTTTTATAGAACGTGAAACTCGTTGTTTCAGAATTTCGAGAAAACTATTTTGCATTCTACAAAATCTAGACAACAATGCTAACTATCAGGCAATCTATCTATCTGGTCTCGCAAAACAAATGGAGAGTTAAACAAAGCTAACTATAGAATAAAAGAGAAAATTCAAGAAGTTTCTCTTTCCAGATTAAAATTATGGGTCATACTCTTCCATCTTACCTCCTTACTCTCCAACAGTTTAGCAACATCCTCATGAATCCACGCCCTACTAAATTTGCGAGGATATTCTTCAAGGATGATGTACCTTCCCAGATCTCGAATTTGGTCATGCATCCGAAACTTATTGTCATCTCCAATTTTTATCAAGGACCGTTGGAGGAGGATAGATATTGCAATGTGATGACTGTAATTACAATTATCCCACATGATAATTGGATGTGTTTTATCCTCATTGGTGAAAAAGCAAGCAATATCTAGAAATACTTCTTTTTCCTCATTCTCCAATCCTTCATAACTTATCATTAATACATCCCGAACATCCTTAAAAGGACCTCTATCTAACTTCTTCAACGTGTCTTTCCATAGGTTTCTCGAATCAAAATGTGGCTTCAGGGTAGAGCCGCAGCAACGGAGAAATGAACCGATCACCTCAACAGCCAACGGAAGCCTATCCACTTTACCAACAATAGCTTTTGAAAGAGCAATATAGTCTTCCACAGGAGAGTCATGTCGAAAAGTATGCCTAGAAAACAACCGCAGTGCTTGATCAAAGTCCATTGCATGAACTTCAGAGCCCAAAATTCCTTCGGGTTGACTTAAGTCCTCTTTACTGGATGATTCCATTTGAGTCATCAAGATACCTTTGTCCCGGGTTGTGATAATGATCCTGCTACGAGAACCAAACCAACTAGATTTCCCAGCTAGCTTTTCGAGTTGCTCTTTCTTGTCTAGATTATCGAGGACAATGAGGACTTTTTTAGTATGACATACTCTCTTCATCCATTGCATCCCATCTCTGATGTCTTTAATTTGTTCTGCATTCCTAAAACCACCAATACTTGATAATAACTTTTTCTGCAAGTTTATAAGACCATGTTGCGCTGCTTCTCGAATGTCATTTAGGAAACAAGCACCATCAAAGTCAAAACATAGTTTGTTGAACACAACCTTTGCAAGTGTTGTTTTGCCGATACCCCCCATTCCATGTATTCCAATGAAATGCACACCACCAGAGTCAACATCCAACTTCTCTATTATGGCATTTATCTGATGACGATCTTCAACCAAATCTATAGGCAGATCCACATATTTGTCACCATTCTTACGCAGGACCTCTACAATAATTTCTTGAATTACTGGTCCGTAGCTGCAGCAAAGCAGGAAGAAGTTGTTTCAGTCAAAGGCAAGAAATAGAGTGCATAGATAATGTCCTTCGGCTTGGCACATGCATGCGTGGAAATTTGTGGAATTATGTCGCTTATTAGTTTAACAAATTTGAGATGTTTAACAATGCATGAGCCGACAAAAGGAGATATTCTTGATGGAATGAACGGAACAAGATTCATAAAACTGGACAGGGTAATTTGTTTTACTAATGCTAGAATCGACTAACTAAAATAATGCAGTGACATAAAATCCAAAAAGAAATAAGCACGATACAAAGATATGCCCGTGGCTCCAGCAAAATAGGAAATATATTGTTTCAGTCAAAGATATGGTTAAATGTATTAAAATATGTCTCCAGTTTGAACCTTAAAAAGGAAAATTTCATAATTCAAGTATATTTTCTATTTTGAATAGATTTCCTAATTGGAGAAGGTTTCCTAAAATGAGGTTTCACATTTCAGATCCAATTCTTGTTTTATATATAAGAAGTGGATGTTCTTGTGACAACTATCAAAAGAGGAGCTTTTGCTTGTGAATTGCACCATGAAGATATCCAAGGGTCATTGAAGTGCCATTTTGTCAAGTGCTTGATAGTGGGCTTTCTTTGTGCAATTACACCAAGAGCTTTTATGTGTTGAAGCTGATTAAATTCTTGTGGTAAGAATTTGTGTATAATTTTTTCGTGAGATTGAGAGATTATTTAGTGAGGAATTTCAGAGCTAAACACTGCATGAGTTATTGGGTGTAATTAAGCTTGGGAAACACTGAGAGTGTTTAAGTGACTCGAGTATGGTTGTAATCTTCGTTGTATCGCTTGAATTGTAGTGGAATTCGTTGCTGATCTCCTTGTGGATGTAGGTCACTATGACGGAACCACATAAATCTAATGTCCAATTTATTTTCTCGTTCTATCTATTTTATTGTTCAATCACTCGTTTTCCGCAACAAAATAAGCTGACTATTCCAATGACCTCTCATGCAAATCAAGCATCATAATCAGTTGATATGTCCGTTGAGATTTGCATTTCATGGAAAGGCCTCCAATTTCAAGAATTAAGAAGAGAAACTAACTTTTTAATATGTCCACAAATAGAAAAGGTGATGGCTTCAAAGTAGGCTCATGACATACACGACATTCCATCTCTTGTCGTAATTTGAACTTTTTCAATAGTTCTAATATTTTCTTTTTACATAGCAAGTAAGGTTGACTAAACCATCAATCATTTCAGTTAACGGAATGATGAAATAACATAAGTGATGTCATTTTAAATAAATGTGATTTGCAATATTGGATAATAACATCGAAGTGGGAACATTTATTATCTAAGGTATGAGAAAAGTACAAAATTATACTGTAAGTAAATTTTTAAGGGTTAATCTAAAAAAAATAAAGTGGAAAAGAAAGGTTAAGCTTATAAAAGGACAAGCTAGTCAAGGTGGATTCTCAGGCTCTCTCTCTTTGTATCCCCCATCAAGCTTAAGACGATGTGAAGAAGATATTTTATGGAATGGACGAATAAGATTCACAAATTAAATTATTTGGGAAGGAATACGTTTTTTTATAGTAATACCGAGGTTGACTAACTAATTAAAATGTAAAGTCATAAAATTGATATTGGATTGTCATAAACTTATACTATTGTTGCTGTGGAAGTTCTGTAGAATTCTTATATAAAACTACAATATATGGGGTCTAGTGTAATAGCAAAAGAAGCACGATTCGTGCAAGGTAAAAGTATTTTCTCGTTTCAGGAAATAAAGTATCTTTTTCTCGTTTTCTAAGTTAGATCAAAAGAAGCACCATATATTTATCACAATAGGGCGTTTTTTTTCCATGTAAGCATTTTAAACATTAAAAATTTAAAAAAAAACAAATGTACATATCTGAGTAAATGAAAAATACATTACTTCATCTAAATAGTAAACAAAATAAATCATAGAGAGATCAGAATGATATAACTTATTTCAATATAAGGCAACTAGTGTTATGTTGCTGTACATAGTTTTTGTTTTTCAATCTGTTTAATAATGAAGAAACTAGATAAAAGTCTAACCTCTTCAAAATAAAAATGTAAGGGTGGTTCCGCTCTTTTAGTGATATGGTTCGTACTTCGTAGCTCTGTCCTTTTTCCAAAACAAATGAACTTCTCCCTATTTGTTCTCGACCGCTTTCAGGGTGAGTAAGTTAAAATAAGAAGTGAGCAGTGAGTGATTTATATGGTCTCTAGCATCATCAGCTTTTTGTAAATGGCTAAAATGGTGATTTCCCAATTATGCCTATGTAAAATACAATAAAATAAATCATATACAAGTCCAATACAATTGACGATACATGCATTTAATCTAATTATATAAAATTGACAACAACAATATTGTAATCATAAATATAAGCTATCTTATTTCTTAGTTTGTCAATTTGTTTACTTAATATTAATACCTTTTCGAACAATTGAAAACATTGAATAACGATCCAACTTGTTCAAAGAAATTTAAATCTATTTTGGTATGCAATTCATTGCACATTTTTTAACTGCACTTATTCATAAACGTACCCACAGAAATATATTTAGCTACAAAATGATAAGATAATTCATTATCCAAATAAAATTTGGCTAAAAAGACAAACAAAAGGTGTAATTAGTGATAACTTATAATACATCATATTATATTTAGTGATTATAATACAACATATTAACTCAAGCAATTTAACATAAATTTCGATATACCAACTTCTCAACTGATAATTGCTATTTAATTGACCATCATGTAGTTTCAATAATAAAAAGTACTAAAGTGACATCTGATTCTATATGTAAATTGTTTATCGTCTCAAGTTTTACAGCCTTGTTTTGGTGTGCTTATTATAAATACACAAGAAGATTGAAATGTCAACTTATAATCTTACTTAATATCTTAATTTAGATTTCAAATTTCTAGATACATATTTGATTTAATGTTTTGGAACTTCATTTAATTTTAGAATAAATTTTTGTAGACAACTAATCTAATTTGCTAAGAATAATGTAATGACTAAATTTATTTGATATAAAGTTATGTAAAACTTGTGCTTATTATTTTAAAGTTGGCATGTCTTTGCCAAGACAAGTTCGTATGAAATTCTAATTTTGGGCTCTAGCCCGATACCGCCACCACAAGAATTTGTTAAAGATTAATAAGTAGATTGCTAATATGTAATTTTTCTTTCTCTTAGAAGTGTCGTCTACCATGTTCTCTTAAAGGCCAAAATATCGCTTTGCAAGTGCAATTGCGGCCGCGCACATGAGATCAGATTTGTACTACAAAATTAAGATTAAGGTGTGTTATGTGCTAGAGCGTATTTCTTGGTGCTTTTAGGCCTTTACAATGGAAAAATTTATTAAAATGACAATATTAAATCTAACCAAGTTCTTCCATTAAGGAAAAAATATACAAGTACAGGGTGAAAGTAAACATATAGAGACTTGTAGCAAGACTGCTGTTTTGCCAACGAAAACATTTTGGTACGTTCATTTCACGGAAAATAAGTGATTTGAAAAAATATTTTTCTGAAAAATGATTGTTTATATCGTTTGGAAAAATTAGTCAACAGAAAATATTTTCATCGTCGATGACAATCTATGCCTAAATATTTTCATGGGTGGTGAAATTTTTTTTCATTCATTTATTTTTCTAAACGATATAAACATTAATTTTTCGAAAAATATTTTTAAATCACTCATTTTTCGCAAAACGAATGCCTCCTCTTATTCTAATGCATTTCCTCCTTATTTTGATAAGGGTTGTCTATTACGATAGTAATGGAGAAAAATAAAATATTGACTCAAAACTTAAGAATAATACTTTTGTGATTGGCAGCTAAAGCCCAATATCACCAGGTCAGGTGCAACGCCCATGGTGGTCTAACAGTCGTACAATTAAACAAAATCCCACCAAAAATAAAAAATAAAAAATAAAAAATAAAAAGAAAACAGAAAGGGGCAAAACTGATATTTCGGGAGGACTTTAACAGAATATTCCATGTTTTAACGGCGATAGAGGGATATTGGCTAGATTTGTCTCAAATTTGAAAGTACTTTACTTTTTTTTTTTTTTTTTCTGACTTATAAGTAAACGGTAAAATGGTTTGGTTTTTTCTACTTTTGACCTATTCATGCTTTTCAGTGGGACTTGGCCCAAAAAGTGCGTGAGCTAGAAGACAGAGAAAAAAAAAAGGTTTTTTGTTTTCCTTTTTGCAACAAAAGAATCACCTTAAGTAATGTGGCTGGATAAGTCCGAACAAAAAAAAATTATACATATGGTGGGATAATGAATGTTGTTTTTTTAGTCCGCTAATTGGCTTGTCCATCTTAACTTTCATCTTTTACCTTTTTTTTTTTTTTTCAATTGTGCGAGGTTAATTTTGATTTTTTTTTTTTTCAGTCTTACCTAAAAATTTCGAGTTATACTATTATTGACATGTAAATTTAAATTTAATATTTGAGTAAATACTTTTGTTTATAGCGAGAAAGTGAAAAAAATTATATTTGCCTTTTTATGCCAAAATGAATGAATTTGGGTGAGTCTTTTACTTTTCATCTAGAAAGAGTTTAGAAAAAGTAGGCACACCCTATCCATTTTAATCAACTCACAATTGTAAAGGAAACCTTCGTCATAATTTTTATTGGTAGTGTCGGGATATAATCGATAACCTTATCTATATTATTATATAAATCAGAGAGGTCCATCTTGATCATAGTTATTTTTACTTCCATAAATTGGTTATTTCATAAATGTTCTATTAATGAACAAATACCTAAGTTAATAATTCTATTTTATAAACCACGTATTTCAATTTTAAATTTTAATTTTTTTCTATTGTAAAAAATAACTTTACTAGAGAAAAGTTCAAATCTTGAAATATTTTTCTCTTTTCACATATATGTGTTCGATTTCTTCATATTAAGTCAAAATTTGTTTCATTAATCAATACTTCTAACTTTTTATAATAGGGAAATTTGTAATATCTTTTTAAACGTCCATTTTCTGCATACAAGCATCGTGCATGCACTTTTGCAATGTTAAATCATGCACCTTTTCAGGGAAAAAAAAAATCTAATCATGTCTTGCTATAGTTATAAAATTGCAATATTCCTATTGACTCAACAATCTAACACGAGTTCGTTATTGTACGATATTTTCTGATGACCATTGGACGCAAAAAATACACAGAATCGCCAGAATCGCTTGTTTGCACTACGCTTCTGTAGTGATGACGTGATTAAGTAAAATAGTCGATTAAGTAAGAAGTTGGTGTTACCTGTCGGGTCATATTGGGATAACCCAAACAAGAATTGGAAAATGCCTTGCTGGGTTGGGTTTGACGGTTAGTTGTCCTTAAAAAGAAAAAAATCGGCCATATTCTATTTTCTACTGTGGGTTCTCGGGTGTTCGGTCTAGCTTCAATTAACTTCTAATGCCAATCTTAACAAAAAAAATTGCCAAAATGTTTGGAAATTTCAAGGGACCAACTTTCATCCAATGAACTGTAAATATTGTGCTTGCTAACCCAAAAAGTTCAGGAAAATTACCTTCTGCCTTTAAGATCCCATCCCTTTATATGTGCAACCTCTACAAGGGCATTTTCCCACCTCTTCAATTCCTCGGAGGAAAACTTCTTGTGCTTGGACATAGCTTTCTTGTATAATTGGGTTTCGAGCTTAACATCAGCAGGATCCACATCGTAGAAGATGGGTAGTATCACTATCTTCCCATTTGATTTTGATCTGCGTTCTACCATGTGTGAAACCTCACGGAGACACCATGAACTAGTAGCATAGCCCTTGGAGAAAATAGGTATGTAGATTCGAGACCTATCAAGAGCTTTTAAAAGCTCTCCGCCAATTTCTTGACCGACTCGGAGTTCTTCATCGTCTCTGAAAACACGGATTCCAGAGCGTATCAACGAGTGGTAAAGGACATCAATGAAGTTCAAGCGCGTGTCTGGTCCCCGGAAACTCAAAAACACATCGTACTCGTCTTTTGGCTCAATTTCCATGCTTAGGATTGCCTATGAGCTGCTCTTCGATTTTGGTCAATCGTTTTAGAACCCTGCCAATAATTATAGACTGCAGCCTAATGAGACTTGGAAATAGGAATACTATCAAACAAGCACAGCCAATTGCATCCAGCAAGTTTCTTTGCCATGCCTCAAGTTCTGTTCGAGATTTGTACATATTCTCAGTAGTTATTTAAATTTGAAGTCAAGTATATTACATACTTACCGTCGACCTAGCACGACGAAGTTCAGTATGTGAATAAAGCGACACCTCGATGTAGTTCAATTTGCAGCTGATCATCTAAGATGCATTCACCAACAATTTAACCACAGTGTGTAAAAAGAGCTAATTGCGACAAGGTTTATTGAAAGAAGATAGGTAATGGCTTCTCAAGGACATGTGATTTTTGGTCTGCGATTGCTCTCAATATGAAGAAACATCAAGAAACGTGGGGAGGATGAGGGTGAATTTCTGAGAAAGAGAGGAACAACAAGAGTTAGGAGGCAAATCACTGGGGAAAAGAAGTGTAAAAATAGAATATAAGTTTGAGCATGAGTTTCGCTTATCCTTTAACTCTAGAATAGCGTTTGTATTTATAGAGTTTATCTACTGGCTGCTATAATAATTATATGAGATATAAATGAACTAATTTAAATATTTTAAATTAATAAATGGACTAATTTAAATATTTTAAATTAATCATTACGATCTACGATAATAACTAAACTAGATAAGCATTGACTAATTCAAATATATTGAATTTGAACGAGTCATGCGTTGTTATCCTTGACAATTTGAGATATAAATGGACTAATTTAAATATTTTAAATTAATCCGTTATAGTCTACAATAATAACTAAACTAGATAAGCATTGACTAATTCAAATTTTTGAATTTGAACGAGTGATGCGTTGTTATCCTTGACGCTTTGTCTCTAGTTGCGTTCCGCACTAACGCACTATTGTCGGTGAAGGGAGTGCATCAAACTTTACTGAGTCAAGCTCGAACTCATGAAGCAAGTTCCTAACTTTTTTTTCCTAATTTGACCATCCTTGGGCTCCGCTAATTGAGTTCGGCCCATGTTTTCTTTTTTCTTATCTTATCTTTTTCCCCCTCATTTGACCATCTGGTGCGCATCAAGTGGATGTAAAGGCTATCAGCTAACGTCAGGTGCATGTCCGGTCCCCTGAAACTCAAAATACATGATACTCGTCTTTTGGCTCAATATCAATGCTCAGGATTGCCTTCGAGTTCCCCTTCCTCTTGATTTTGATCAGTCGTCTAAGAACCCTGCCAATGCTTATTGACTACAGCCTAATGAGACTTGGGAATAGGAAGACCATCAAACAAGCACAACCAATTGCATTAATTATATGTGCAAGTTTCTTTGCCGTGCCTCAAGGTCTTTCAAGATTTGGACATATACTTAGCACTTATTTAAATTTGAAGTCAAGTAAATTATGTACTTATAGTCCACCTACCACGACGTAGACCTCATCATCTTTCGATCTCAATAAACATATTTTCACTCTTGATTATCTTAGCGAGTCGTTGTCATACGAATCATAATTACTACAATTTTCCAAAAAGTATTACGGCTTAATTAATTAAGGCAATTGATTTCGATTTTTACCTCCGCATCTTGAAACTTTATGACTTGTTCACATGTCACAAGATTATTATGTTTTGTCCAAATATTCGGTAGCATAATTTATTGTCCTGATTGTTTATTCATAAGAGATGTTAGATTCAGATTATTCTATATAGATATTACAGAGAAATTGATTATGGATTTTTTCAAACTACTATGCATTAGAAGGATGATTGAGGCACAAGTTTCACGGCGTTTAATGACTTGGTCCACCTGCAATATTTTTTGGTGTTTAAACTCTTACTTAAAAACAAATAAAAAAACTTCGCAAGTCCTCGCAATTTCTCGTGCATGAAAGTCATCGGTGATTGGACAAGCCATGTGAACAGATGAATTTCGCTCCTCGGCAGGTCCTAATCGAAAGTTTTTCCCGGTCCTTTGTTTCAGTTGCGTCTTTCGCACTGCCCCGCTATTATTGGTGGAGCAAATGCATGGAACTTTACCGAGTCAAGGTAGAACTCACGAAGCAAATTCCTCTCTTTTTCACTCATTCGACCATCCTCGCTAATTGACTCCAACCCACGTGTTCTTCTTCTCCTTTTCTTTTTCTAATTGGACGAGTTTTAGTTTCCTTTAAGGGTTTGGTCAATTAAAATGAACAGTTTTCTGGTTTAATTGAGAATTCCCGAGAGCTAAGCAAGCCTTAATAAATCATCAATTCGTGCATGTAATCGAGTGATTAGTAGTGTAATCGAGCTATTAACACAAGATTTAGAGGGAAAAAAATTCTGTTTAAAGTCCCTAACAAACATGTGTGAGGGGATTAAATGCACAAGTTAGGTTAGATTTTTTGCATGATCAAAAGTTTAACATGCCTTGTCTTGACATATACTTAGCACTTTTTGTGAATTTGAAGTCAAGTAGATTACGTACTTACAGTCCACCTAGCATGATGGAGTTCAGAATGTGATTAAAGCGACACCTCGATGGAGTCCAATTTGTGGCTGATCATCTATTCACCAACAATTTAACCACTGCATGTAAAAAGAGCTAACTGCGACATGATTTAGTGAAAGAAGATCGACTAACGCTTCTCGAGGATTGGTGATTTTTGGCTCTGCGATTACTCTCAATATGAAGAAAACATCAAGAAACGTGGGGAGGATGAGGGTGAATTTCTGAGAAGGAGAGGAAAGACAGGAGTTAAGATGCGAACCGCTAGGGAAAAGCAGAACGATATTAACTGGGCAATTGGGCATTTGAAAAAATATGTAAGAGTTTGTGGCATTACACTATAAAATTGTTACGTATTTGCATACTCACTCACCTAACCCTGCTCTAAATAACCTCTCGGTGAAATCAATTTTTAACTCCTATAGAAATTGGTCTCTAACCTCTCAAACAAGGCGAATGAATATTTTACACCTAAATCTGCACTCGTTCGAACTCTGCAAGAAGTATAGATAGAGGTTGTTTCTATCAAAGTTCGACTAAGTACAAAGAAACAAGTCACCTTAAACTTGAGAAAGGGGAGCGTGTGGTGCTTGTGTTGTTGTTGTAAGAGTGCACAAATAAGTTATGTAAGAAAAGTCTCACATTAGAAAATTGATATGGTGTAGAGCGGTTAATATATCCTAGTCGGTTCATTACTCATTGGCTTAAATTTTTGAGTGAAACTAGTGCCAACTCCCCTTAAATGAAGATATCGGGCTTCTAAGGAGTGAGTAAATTATAGAGGTCTCATCCGTTTGTAATTTTCTCTGTTGAAAAATAACATCTAATCTCTTTCTTTTTTCGCACATCAATGCTACGCCTGACAAGTAATATCAGAGCTTTTCCGATTCAACAAGTAATATTAGAACTAGACAGTAGAGACTATCTACATGTTTTAGACGTGCATATAAAGCTACCTACAATATTCAAAATCCATTTAAGAAATATAGAGGCATATTATTTTTTTCAAATGAAATAGGCATTACAGGGAAAAAAAGAGGCAAGTGAAAGATACCGAAATCAGTAAATATGCTTTGAGTTGTAACTAATAAGCCATGCTACATACGTGCGATTAATCAAGAAAATACGCAAAATAGAGTTTGAGAAATAAAGCTATTAGGTGTTTTTATTAGAACAGCTAGGATAATATGATAACAATTCACTGGTGCAAACATTTTGGGCAACGCAAGATCAACTCAAGAGTTAAAGTTTTTAATGAACTGTACGTCAATGCATGCATTACCATATTTATCTGTCTACGCTTCTTGAATAATTGTTTGCTATATATATATTACCGCCTATGTATTATTTGCGGCCGCATTTTTCTTTTTCGTTTTTCAACTTTGGAGCTATACAAATGAACTTTGATCATCCGTGCACGTCGCATAGTCTCTAATAAAAAAACTCGATCGAAAATTGGAGTAATAAGTACGACAAAAGGAAAGAAAGCTTGCAAGAGATCAGCCACGGACGATGAGAAAAATTTCCTTATCAAGGAAAATACTCATTGGTTTTTCCATTGATTATTAGCTCAAAATATAAAGAGTGCAGCTAGCCTAACGGCACCATTACACTTAATTTGTGACGGTGCTCTCGTGACCACAGTTCTCATATTAGGCCAACTGGACTCATTTTGGCAACTGGAAAATAAAACTTGCAAAGCTAATTGTCAAAAATGGCCTTTGTGCTGTAAAATCACATAAGCTAAACTCGTTATTCATATTTATTTTAGGTCTCGTGCTTTGCACTAAAATTAATTAGTAAAATATCGTGCACAATTTTCAGAGGGGAAATGCAAATGTTAATTAATTTTAAGAAGTAAAAAGTTACATCAATGTATTGCTAGCTTTGTCACGTACTTCACATATATAAGGATGGTACACTTTTCATATCGGCAAATAAAAAAGCATAGCCTAAAAAGCAAGACAAACTATTTCGTACATTTGAATTTATAGTGTGACATCCCAGATTTTCAACTCTGTTTTCTACTGAATAAATCAGGCATTTCATTGACACGTCTATAGGGCTCTTCTCAGAGCTGATCACTCTTGAGATAACTAGGTTAGCTGGGGAAACTAATAAGGATTTTAAGGCAAATAGACTTGAGAATTCGACTAGGAATCGGCTTTTCGACCGTGTCTATCTTTAGAGGCAATTGTGGCAAAGTATAAAATCGATTTGAAATCAGAGATGGGTTGGTTTGACAAAGATGTGTGGCCAATCGTAGATGATATCACTAAATTGAAAAATTCTCGTCGACCGACACTAGACTGATTTTCTTATTGTTTTGGTACTCTATGGCTGTATTTGAATTCTCGAGATTTTCACGACAACCGAGAGTCGGCAACGAGTCGAGTGGATTTATAGTGGCTTGAAGAAAATCGACCACGAGTCATTTGCACTAAAAATGCCTGAAAGTTACCTAGTAGCCTAGGTCACGCTAAGAACGCGTCGAATGGAAATTAACCGTGAATTCAAGTCCGATTTCAGAAATTAAAGATTCTGTCATGTCACGATCAATTCTAAAAAGGTCAACTTAGTCTCGAAGATTTTTCAGAGACTCTGCGATTTTTACGGAAAATGGATTCGGACGTTGCGGAAAATTAGCAAAGATTCAGATGGGCTAAATCGATGGAAATTGGGACTTCTAAACTGAGCATGTGAGTGTCGGGGATTTATAGAAGATTGTTCGGGACTTTTCTTCATTGAAATTTGGACCTCAATTTGGGAAATTGAGTGATGAAATTGATCCTAAGATTGGGAAATTCGGAATAAGGTGTGAGTTTGAGGGGGAACCAAGCATTGAAGGTTGTGGCTAAGTTTGTTGACTTCAAGCCCCATCAGCATCTTCTCGGGCAAGCTTCGCTTGCCGACATCCCCCTTCACGCTTTTGGCTTTCACCTTTTCCTTCTTCTTCGGTTTTGCTTTAAATTTTTCTCACCGAGCGAGCTGCCTTCTCCACGTTTTCCTCACTCCTTCGGCAACTGCAAGTTCATCGAAGCCTTCATGTTTCTGCACCATCACCGATTCTCCTCCACCGATTCACCAGTCGAAGCCACGCGTCTCCACAGTCAACTCCAGCGCCAGTTGAAGACCACCGATTCTTCATTTTTGCCGCTGCCAACACTCTCAGTTTCAGCGTCCATCGATCTCGCTGCCAAGACCGCTACACCAGCTGCTTCTGTTCTCTTCGTTCGTGGCCCACCTCCTCTCTTCCGGCCCAGCATCATCGAAGTTGAAGCCCACGTTCCTCTACTCCACCGTTTCTGCCAGCCACGTGCCAACCCCACTACCATTGGTCTCCTTCGGTCAAAACTTCTCCTGCTGGTCTCGGTTGTTGACTGAATAACATCCGCGAGCAGCAGCTGCTAGCTGAAGCTCCTTCGTTGACCCAGCGTTCGCGTGTCTTCCATCTTCGGCCAGCAGCTGCTCCCTCCGTCTCTACCACGTCCCAGTCAACCGAAGCAGCGTGAAGACACCGAAATTGCTCAGCACCGGACGAAATTCCCCTGCCAGCAAAGCTCGAAGCAACCGAAGCAGCAAGTCCACAATTGAAGACGCTGCAGTTGATTCCTTCAGCTTCACTGGTCTGCGCGTCTCCCCTCAGCTCCAGCAACGCTAAGCAGCGCTCGAGTAGCCAACGCCTCCACGTCTCCTTCGCTGCTCCCTCGTCCTGCAACGTCCACCGAAGAAGCCAGCCCAGCAGTCTCCTTTTCTTTGTTGCTCGGCCCAACAATTCCATAGATTGCCGCAGCCCAAGAAACCAGCCCAGCTCAACCCATCTCTACAACAACAGTTTGGCCCACTTGAAGCCAACAGGTTCTATTTCAGCTCAGTCCAGCCCTAGTGGATCAGCCCATCAGCCTGCGAAAATTTCAGAAGCCCAGTTTAGCGAAGCCCGCTTGGTTCAGTCCATTTTCAGCAGGCCCAAGCCCAAGTTTAAGCCTGGAATTTTTGTGAGCTTGCGAGGCTTTTGTGCCCGGCCGAGTATCCCCTGACGTCGCCGAAAGTTTGGATTTCGGCCGCCGTCGCGTCGCCGTTGCAGTGTTTCGATCTTCGTTTTTCACAAGTGAGATTTACTCACTAATGCTTTCTTAGTTTGCTAATTATGCTTAGGGGTTGTTTAGATTTATTTAATTAGGAATTAGGTGGTTAGTTAGGTTAAATTAGAAATTTAATTATTCAATTATGCATGTTAGGTGGTTAGATTAGATTAAGCGAGGCCTAGAAAAATTATGCTATTTATCTAGAAGGGTCCGGGAATTTTCGGGTCCGTATTGGTATTTAATTTAATGATTTTGGCCTAGGTTAGTATTTTTAGAAATTATATTGAATTAATCAATTAATTTTCGAAATTAATTAATTATTAACCGGGATGGCCGGTGACCGGAATTTCATGTTGATTGTCGTGGTGCAGTCCGTTTATTTATTTGAGTTTGGAATTGTGCTGAATTAAATTAAATGTGAATTTTTAGGATATGTTCCTAAATGGTTGTTTTTGATTATTTGACTGGAAAATGATTGGGTATCGATGCTTGGTATCAATAGTAAAGTGGTGATGGAGAATGGCATCTAAAAGGGCACGTGGGTTTGGTGATTTGATGCATCACTTTGGTAAACAAGTACCAGAGAAGGCACGTGGGCCATATATTTCAGTATGGCATCTAAAAATGGCACGTGGGCTCGATGATCGATGCGTCATCTTGGTGAGTTAGCACCTAAGAGAAGGCACGTGGGCCTGGGCATCGTAAAATGGTCACATGGGCTCGGTGAATTGATGCATCACTTTGGTGAACTAGTGCCTAAGAGAATGCACGTGGACCTTAGGATTTAAGTGTGGCATCTTGGAAGAGACACGTGGGCTCGGTGATTTGATGCATCACTTTGGCGAACTAGTCCCTAAGAGAATGCACGTGTGCTCGATAATTAGATATACATTATGTGGAATGCATGGTCCGAGTGACATGAAATCGACGAGTTTGATTGATCGATAGTTCGATCCGTATGGTTTAAATGGGTGCCGATATTAAGTTGTACTAACTTGCAGGTGGGATCTGAGGCTAAGGTAAGTCCTTTGACCTGTGCGTGTTTAGGCAGCCCATAGCGTATTAGTTTACTAATCGGGTCTTGGGGGTAGAAATTGTTGAGACGTAATCTCATCCCGGTTGTGGGATAATATTTCAAGCCCCTAGATCACGTGAGGATGAGCCAGCATCTGGAACAGAGGATGAGCTTAAAGAAGAAGATGAAGAGTTTAAAAGAAACGAGCTGAGTGGAGAAGAATCGAAGGAGGATCAGGATGATCTTGAGTACGATTCGGATGAGGACTAAGATCCCATCCTCTTTTGTGAACCCTGTATATGTGTGGATAGAATGAGACTAAAAAGTTGTGAATATTTTTGTGAAGCACTTTGAATTATGCTCTGTATAAAAGTATGGTTGTGGATTTTAATATGAAAAATATGGTCTTGCTTTTCGATCCCATCGTTTTATTGTCTGGGGATTTATAACTGCTTCCGCATGCGTATTAAAATGAAAGGGTCGGCGATACATAGTCCTGAGATATCGCATTCTAAAATCGACCAAGTAGAAGGATGGGTGCGTCCACGAGGATCGGGGCATGACATATAGGGTGAAGTATTTGAAAATGCATAGAAACTAGTAAAAGATCAAATTTGTTCAAGTAAAATTGTATAATGGATGTAAGGACCCGGGCCTCATTGTGTAATATTGTCCGCTTTGGACACTAAATCCTCACGGCTTTAAAACGCGTTGCACAGATTAAAGGGACCCAAGCCTTATAAAATAGCCTAGGACTCCTCCCCTAAGCGATGTGGGACAAGAGATGGACCCATTCCCTGCGCACGTCTAGGGACCGGGGCGCGGACGCACTGCCATCCCTCCTCCCTGCACACCGTCGCTTGGGCTGTCACACTCTCCACCGCTTAGGAGCAAAGCGTCCTCATTGTGGCCCCACACGCGGTCGGGAGTCGGCTCTGATACCACTTGTAAGGACCCGGGCCCCATTGTGTAAGATTGTCTGCTTTGGACACCGAGTCCTCACGGCTTTAAAATGCGTTACATAGATTAGAGGGACCTAAGTCTTATAAATTAGCCCAGGACTCCTCTCTAAGCGATGTGAGACAAGAGAGGGACCCCTTCCCTGTGCACGTCCGAGGACTGAGGCGCGGACGCACCGCCATCCTTCCTTCCCGCGCACCGTCGCTTGGGCTGTCACACTCTCCACCCCTTAGGAGCACAACGTCCTCACTGTGGCCCCACATGCGATCGAGAGTCGGCTCTAATACCACTTGGAAGGACTCGGGTTCCACTGTGTAATATTGTCCACTTTGGATATTGAGTCCTCACGACTTTAAAACGCGTTACACAGATTAGAGGGACCCAAGTCTTATAAACTAGCCCAGGACTCCCCCCCTAAGCGATGTAGGACAAGAGAGGGACCCCTTCCCTACGCACGTCCGAGGACTAAGGCGCGGACGCACCGCCATCCCTCCTCCTTGCGCACCGTCGCTTGGGCTGTCATAATGTAGGGAGTCAAATTCGCTTTTTATTCCAATCATGCCCCCTGAGTCCATGTTGCTTGAGTTTGAATTGTTGCTTTTGTAGACTAGCTAGTCTCGCCAAAACTTAAAGCTAGTAACACAAGTTATAAAATTGTGAAATTGAGGTGATCATGACTAGAGCAAATAATATTGTGTTAGGGATAGTTTCGAGTGAGGACATTTAAACATAAGGTATAATGTCATGTAAATGATTATGTTGGCTTATATATATTATAATGTTTCAGCAACATTACAGAATGACACAAATCTTGGTGATTCTAATCTAACAAATATTAAGTAGAATAAACTTTCTTAACTCGCAGAAGGATTGTCTATGATTTACTATTTTTTTTTTTTTTTGCATAACTATGCATAATTATGGATAAATAAACTGATGTTTTAAAGACGGCCACTTCCATAGAAACCGGATGAAAATTCATTTCTTCTAGGAAATGATTTTATGGTCAGAGTAGACCGTCACCTTCCATAAGGTGACAGCACCGTCTTCTTCGCATTTCTCAAATATAAACATCGGTAGCTTGTGGAACGGGTAACAAAAGAGAAATGTAAACATCAGCAGGTTCAAGTCAAGTTGGAGCGCAGAGAAGGAAAGAATCTTATGTGTAGATGTGTGTTAGTCATTTGATTGTTCCTAAATATTATGTGTTACAATGTTTACTCATGTAACTTAGCGGCATGTTAAGTTTACCAACTTTTGTATCGTTTACCAACTTTTATTTAATTGTTTCAAAATTAGCAATCGTTCCAAGACTTACAAAAATTTATTTGCTACAATGACGATCGTATTAAAGTTATCAACTCTTAGAGCAAATTATTAATATTAATTTAAGTGATTTATTAACTTTTCGCAGATTAAGTTATCATCTAGTTTTAGCTTTATCAATATTTGATTGAGGTATCAACATTTATTCAATTGTTTCAAAATCACCACTTATTTTGATAATTTATTGACATTTATTTGTGGATATTTCTGCATGTTAAAGCTACTAGAAAATTAATAACTCTTACTTAAATCCACTTGCCAAAGGTTACTTGTTTGTTTCAAAGTACCAACTATTTCGATAATTTATGAAAACTTATTTTGGAGATTAGCAATGACTTAAAGTTACCATTTCTATTTGAACATAGTATAATGTATTTAATATTTCATTTCGATTAATCTCCAGTCAAATGTATGTAATGAGGACTTACAAATCTTTAAGCTTGGTAATTGTTTCCGCAGCGGTGTGTTTGAGAAGAAAATTCTAAACGTAACAAATAATGATAATAATCAGAGCAAGGGCGGTGAATTTAGTAACGATAGTCGACCAGAAATGACAGCCTATTTCTTCAGTTTCCCCCACCATCCCCACGTGTTTTTGAGTCTTACGAAGTCATCGGATCTCGTCGTGTGCTTCCCAAAGTGTTGCGTCTTTCTCAATAAAGTCGATTCTTAAAGGGAGTAAATAAGAGAGTTCTTTTGGTCAAAGGGGGAATGTAAGAGTTGCAAGAACAAGAATTAGAAGAGAGAGAAAGAGTAGGTTTTTCTTTGCTACAAAAGAATCACGTTAAGTAACGTTGTTAGATACTCAATGGTGTTTTTTCAATCAACTAATTAGTATGTTCGGATTGATTTTTATATTTTAATTTTTTTTTAAAACTTTGCAACACGCTTTGAACTTTTTTTTTTTCAATCTTACCATATGAAACTTTCATGTTACACAAATATTGATAAGTCATTTTTTAATGTTTGAAAGAATACTTTAGCATTTGGCGAGAAAGTGAAAAAGTTGATTTTTACTCTTTTAAGCCACAATAAATAGGCTCGGGTGAGTTTTTTCCTTTATAGAGTTAAAGGAAAATAGCCCCATAATTTTTTCTTTAATCAACTAACAATTCTAAATAAAACATCCATTATCATGATATTGCTGGAGGTGTCGGGATGAAATCGATAACTTCATATATATTTATATAAATCAAAGTGGTCCTACTTGATCATGATTACTTTTTTCTTCCTAAAAAAACTCGATTATCAATAGACAAAGATCTAAATTCATAATTCTATTTTATCTTTCATGTAATTCAATTTGAATCCTTTCTACGTACAAACAATTTATTAAAAAATTTCAAATCTTAAAATAATTTTATCTTTCCACATAAAATATTCAATTTCTTCATACTATGTCAATAATTTCTGTCATTTATTTAATAACTCTAGTACTTCATAATAGGGAAATTTTGTAAGATCTATTAAATGTAAATTGGTTGCGTACATGCATCGCGCGTGCACTTTTGTAATGTCAATTGTGCAGTCTTTTAGAAAAGCACCAAAGAAGCTAAGTAATTTATTCATTTTCTAGTGAAGATGACCAGTCTAGGCCAGACAGGGCGCATCGTTTCCTAAAGAATGACGCACGTGGTATTTTATGATGTCTGGTTGTGCACATTTCTCGTTGGAACTATATGCAAACCGGTGCTGGTAGGAGCATTGGGGTTGGAAAGAACGACTTAAATCAATTTGTGTGGCTAGACTGGGAGCACCTTTTTTTGATTGTTGAATGGGGGCGGCTAGGTTAGCAGAGTGCCCTTTTTTTAACTGACTGCTAGGTGCTGTTTGCTTTCTAAAGAGAATTGTCAAACTTTCCTCTTCTTATTCCCGTTTGAAAACACGGCATTGAGCAGAAAAGGAGGCCGATGGCTGCAAAATCCTTTCTTAGAAAAATCTCTCATTTTTAAGACTAATAATAATGGCAGATCATTTACTCAACTGTCAATTCCCATTCTATTCCGACAAAATTGCTCCAAACTTGTTTTGTCTAGAAAAATCACCAACTAATCACCCTAGCCCAAAATCTCCATCCGTTGGCCCTTTGTCAAAATATCTAAAGGTCAGTCCCAGCCACATGATGCAGGCTTTCACTCATGACCCATTTTGAGAGATTCTACATCTTATTGACACCTGAATCTTTGTCAATGCATCAAATATACTTCGTGTAAAAAATACATATACTAAAAAAAAAAAGGAAAAGAAGGAGAAAAAAAGAATAGGAAGAAGAGAAAAAAAAAAGTTGAAGGGTCCAATCATGACGGAAAGGGCCTGATCTAATGAGCCTAGTTCATGCGGCCCACTGACCCAGGTCCACGAACTCAATCCATCGCCCAATCAAGATCAGAATTCGGATTGTTCAGCCTGTCTTCATTCCGGCGGATTCCGGCGTTCCTCAGCTCTGTTCCGACGAATGCACCTACTCCTTCCGGTTCAGTTCTTCGATTACTGCAATGGCATCGAAGCTAAGTCACCTCTTCTTTTCTGATTTCCATATGCGATTCGATCAGTAGTATCGATTTCTCCATGTTCTTGCTTGTGTCATTATATCTCCGATTCCCTCTTTTCCCAGCTTTGCCTTTGATTCTTTTGGAATTTTTTAGATTGTTGCTGAACTCTGGTCTCTTCAGATTGTCAAACATCTCGTCGAATGGGACTTTCTCGGTTCTGCTCTGTTAATCCAATCAGAATGTCAAACACTCACGGCCCGTTCGATTCTCCTTCACTGGCTTCAATCATCATTGCCAACGCATCCAAGACCTCCTCTGGCTGGTTGAACAAACGACCGTGACCGATGATTGCCCAAGCTAAGGTAAAAGCTCTCTGCTCTGTTTTTAAGTGTGATGCATGTAAAATAGAATCCGAGGCCTTTGTTGCTGCCAGCATGAAAAAATTGTTCACGATCGCCATTATATTAATGACTTCAATTCAATCTTGATGATCTTTACTGATTGGGTTTTGATTCTCTCCATCTCATTGTAACACTGTGCCTTTTGATTGAATGCTCATCAAGGTTTGATGAAATGCCTGAAGTCATATTAAGTATGAAGCATGACTTCGACTCTGATTGTGAAATGCCCGAGTCGTATTTTTTTTTTTAATAACTTACAAAAGCCAGAATAATACAGGAAATTGATTTTCATTTTTGTCCTTTGGTACTCCTAGTAGATCTGGGAATCTTAAGTTCGCGGATGAAAGAGAAAGATGTGTAAACCTTGTAATGCACAACTCTCATCACAGGGTATGGAAGCTCCTTCCAATATAGAGGGTAGTATTATTACCATATATATTTTTTTTCTTTTTGGCCAAATAGAGTGGAAGTTCAATGGCGTTCTATTTCTTACACATGAACAAGCTATTTCACACTTTATGCTAATCTTTCAAAAAAATAAAATAAAAAAACAAAGTACTATGCATTAAAATGACAAACATAAAGAACACCGCTTTACAGAAATTTATTACATGGAACGGAAACTCCTTTCATTTGTTGCAGAGCATCTATGTAAACGCTGATGTTTGGAAGCTCCTCCATCTCCTGGCGTCGCTGCAAAGACAAATGTGAAACCTTCACTAACCCTCCGATGAAGCATGGGAGTTTACTGATGTCCTCATCCAGACAGATTTGCTAACCTTGTATATGATGCACCAAAGCATTAAGAATCGTAAACCCATTTCATTACAAAATGAAAGTTCTAGATCCTCCAAACGATTGAAACGTAATGTAGTTGTACATAGTTTTATTACCAAGACAGCATATCCATTCATCGTTTCTTTGACAACGAACCAAAAGAAGGTTTCAGGTAACAATGCCTTCGCTCAAAACCACTGCAACAGCCTTCCGAATTAATTATCCTTCGTGGCTGCACAATGCACAGGTAAAGCACAGTTCATTTTTGTCAATGGACAGAAAATAAAAGGATTTCAAAATGACAATTGAAATGTTGATTTTGTCTCAAACAAAAGAAAAGAAAGAATCAAAAGGTAGACGATAAAGATGTGTTGCTATACTGCCATCATTTCTGTTTGACCTTAAGAATTCCACCAGATATGATAAACTATAGGGATTAGCTTCTGTGAATAAAATTTGTAAAAATGAAACTTAATAATTTTATGACCCCAGTGGTTATGTATTAGCAGCCATTAATATTCAGCTATACCAAATTTTCATCAGATATTAGTCATTTGAATAAATTAATATGCTCGAGAATTCAGGAACTAATGCGAAGTAGACATTCTAAATGGAATGGATAAATTTGGATCCACCTACCAAACTTTAGGAGATAATTGATCGTCGACAGCATTTAAAAATACAATGAATCTATCTGAAAGGACAAGTCTAACGCCAAAGAAAATAATTGGTAATATTAGACGTGGGTTCCAAGCGAAATCTGGAGAAACCAGGGCATATTCTTACGGGCTGTTCTTATGATTTATTCTCAAGAAAATATTAGATAGTATTAAATTAACGTATGATGAAAAGAGGTGCTCCTCTTTGTTTGAGTATTTTCTTCATCTTTACATTTAAACTAGGAACAGATTTTTTAAAAAAAAACATGAACTCACGTTCGTAGGGCAAAAATATCTCCACTTTCAAATGACCCAAAAAGTGCACGAAATATTACTTAATGGACAAAAAAGTTCCACCATTAATTTTTTCGTTCATGCAAGACGTGGACAATGGCGTGGACATGTACAATAGACATTTTAGTAAAACAAACATCAGAGAGGCATAGCAACCTCGTTTCTGGCTAATCAATAATGACATCGTTTTTGGACTTCTATGTTAATGTCTCGTTTGTTTCAACGAGAAATGAGAGGAAACAATGAGCAGATTAAAATTGAAAGAGTTTGTCAAAAATGAAAAAAAAAATGATAGAGTTAGGCTTCTTGAATTGAGTTCGTTTTGCCCCAAATAGAAAATTACCATTACAAATTGACTATTGGGAGTGAATTCATTAATTTGGATAGGCGAAAAACTTAACAGTGAGTTTTTTCAATCATTAAGTATGAAATTTATATATTTTCATTGAGGTCATTTGGAAAGTGGGGATAGTCTAATGGGTACAAGTTCATGCATTTTTTTGAGATTCGTCTTCCGAGTTAGTAGAATGACTATGCTAAATAGTAAAAATCCTCCCTTCTTTTGCACTTAAAGATCATAAAAGTGTTCTAAAGAATATGAATCTACTTGAGGATACAGCTATTTGGATGCAATAGGCTGCACTAAAGTGACTTTAAAATTTGTATGGTGTTTTAAGTCAATTGAATGACCTTTATTGTCATGATTAATTGAAACGGAAGCAATTACCTGTTAGATTGGGGCATGACAATCCGCGTCAAAGAATGTAGAAAACCAACTTCATCTGGCAACTCCACAAGAGAGCTACACCCCTCTAGATTCAAAGTTCTTAGGAGTGTTAGCTTACCGATGGAGCTATCGACTGTGGTCAAGTTGACACACTGAGCAAGAATTAACTTCTCCAAAGTCATGAAGTTAGAAAAGTCGGTGTTTTTTTATAATTGTTTGCAACCTGTCAAATCTAAAACCTTCAATCTATTCATCTACCAAAAACAAAGTTGAAGTTAAAAGAATAAATAAGAAACATCAGAATATACGGGAGGACTAGTTATATCCTCATTATTCATAGGTCGTTATTTACAATAATCAGTTTGAATATCCCAAGTCTTTGTGGGGATGTTGCATATAACGCTCGTACTTCAAAATTTTTGAAAATAATCCCCAAACCTTTTCTCTCTGTTTTTTTTTTTACTACACTTCACATCCTTTATTTCCAAAACCCACAGTTTGCGTCTGAGAACAAAACTCCATAACCTAAAGACTAGAGTATCGTCGCTAAAAAAATAAAAATAAAAAACAATTCTATTTTGAGTCCCCGACGTGAGAGGGGATTAAATGCACGGGTTGGGTTACATTTCTCACATCATCAAGTTTAACATGCAATGTTCTGTCAATCGCAACATGAAAAAGTTCAGTAAATTTTAAATAAGCCTTTCAAATAAAGTATTACCAAGTTCGAACTTAGTCCATTTCATATTTGAGCAGCCTAAACTTGAGCCTCTCAAATCACTTGTGTTGAAATCTGAATTTTTACTAGTAAATCGAGCGCAATTTTCATAAAATGGCAAGAAAGATGGAAATAAAATAATAATAAGAAGGCAAAAAGAAATATATGGTACAATAAATAAAGAAATAGACAAGTACATAAAAAAAAGAAGTAAAAGAGAGAGTCCCGATATGGGCTGTTGGCCCATCACCTTAGTCTTGGCGCTTGTAAACCGGATTAATTCGATTGAGCCCAGCAGTTCAGGCCCATCAGACTTCAATTTATGATTCAATCTATGGTTTTCAAAGATTCAGGTATTGAGGTTGAGTCTAAGTCCGTGTTAGGCTTCGTACTTCTCTACCCATGATTCCATGAGCAAGCTTTTCCTTATTTCTCTTCCATTTGTTAATGATGTATATGTTTGTAATTCGGACCATGCGCATGGGCTTTGTTCAAACTTGAATTGTTCCAGTTTACTTGTATGACAAAAAAAAAAAAAAAAACTGGAATCATCCTATTATTGAGAACATATTGAAATGGAAAGCCTCGATGACAGATATGTGAAACTTGTAGGTGTGATTGGTTACGAGAGAGTCAGTGCCTATAATGTGCTTGATGAAATTATTAAGTCAGCAGCGTGTTTGGCTATTGATTGTTTGTTCATATAGCATGTGTGCTTGGCTGTTGTCAATGACTGATATGTATTCATAATCCATGTGGTATCGCTGCTTTATTTTGGTTTGTATGTTTCTTATTCAGCCATGAGATTTCCACAGTTCAAGCTTGCTTTGTTTTATTCTCATTTCATCTACACGTTGTGTCTTCGACTCTGGTTCACTTTGTTACTTTCTCTGCTGTATATGGATCAATATAGGAAGCAAGTAAAAATGCCACGAGTTGCATTGTATAACTGAGTGAACCATTGAAACATGTGAATGGAATCGAGATTCTTGTATGCTGGGAATGATTGGGAATAGATAATAGAGATTAAGCAAGAGTTCGTTTTCTGGAACTGAATGTCTAAGTATTTGTCCCTGGAGGTGTTCAGTGTGAAAGAGAGAAGGAACAATAGAAGTTTGTGAGAGCTTGGACCTGAGTGTGTTAATGGAGGTTTGTTCACATAATATGTATTCATGTTCCGGAAATGAAAGAGCAAAGGAAAGCTTAGAGTTAGAGGGGAATTAGTGTTCTGGATTTAGGGGCTTTCTTTGTTTGAACATAAAAAGAAAAAGAGTAAAAGAAAGGAAAGCGAAAAAAAGAGAAATCTGCAGGGTCATTGTTCCGGAAACAGTGGACCAAAGAAGAAAGGGAGAAGTGCCAAAAAAGTCCTAAACCTTTTGCCTTTGTGCCGATTTAGTCTAAACCTTTTTTGGTGCCGATTCAGTCCTAAACCTTTTTACGTTGTGCCAATTCAGTCCTTTCCAGCCAATTTTGGCCGGATTTTGCTTGGGACGCCCGGCCGGGCGCGTGGCACGATCGGTCGCGTGGACAAATTTTAATAATATTTTAATATTTTTGAATTTTTTTATTTTTATTTTTTTATTTTTGTCTTTTCCCTCTAGCCGGTCACCGAGGTCCGGCGGCCGGCGAGGCGCGGCGCGGGCGGGGCGAGGCCGACCTCACCGGCCACCTCGCGGCGAGGCCCTCGCCCATGGCCGGCGAGGGCGAGCCTCCCCCATGGCCGGATCGGCGAGGTCGAGCCTCGCCGGCCATGGGCGAGGCTCGCCGCGTCGATCCGGCGAGGGCGGGGCCTCGCCCATGGCCGGCGAGGCTCGACCTCGCCGGATCCGGCGAGGGGGGCCTCGCCCATGGCCGCGAGGCTCGACCTCACCGAGATCCGGCGAGGGGGCCTCGCCCATGGCCGGCGAGGGCAAGCCTCGCCCATGGCCGGATCCGGCGGGTCGAGCCTCGCCCGCCATGGGCGAGGCTCGCCTCGTCGGATCCGGCGAGGGCGAGCCTCGCCCATGGCGGGCGAGGCTCGACCTCGCCAGATCCGGCGAGGCTCGACCTCGCCGGCCTCGCCCATGGCCGGCGAGGCTCGACCCTCGCCGCGAGGTGGCCGGCGAGGTCGGCCTTGCCCTCGCCGGCCGTCGCCTCTGGCCGGTCGCCGGACTTCGGCGACCGGCTGGAGGAAAAAGACAAAACAATAAAAGAATGAAAAATAATAAAATAATAAAATAAAAATAAAAATAAAAATAAAAATTCAAAAATATTAAAATATTAAAATATTATTAAAAGTTGTCCACGTCAGCGCCGATCAGGCCACGTCAGCCGGCCGGCATCCAGTCAGCAAAATCCGGCCAAAATTGGCCGGAAAGGACTGAATTGGCACAACGTAAAAAGGTTTAGGACTGAATCGGCACCAAAAAAAGGTTTAGGACTAAATCGGCACAAAGGCAAAAGATTTAGGACTTTTTGGCACTTCTCCCAAAGAAGAAAAGAAAGACATAAAGAAAGGGAAATGAAAATCTGATTGTGCGTGCGCGTCATGTGTTTGGGCGCAGGAGAGAAATAAAATTTTAAAAATTTTAAAAATTTTAAAATAATAAATGAATATCCGTTTAGGAAATCTATATATATTGTGAAATAGGCATAGTGCACGGGGAAAAAAAGAGGCAAGTGAAAGACAGTGAACTCAGCATTTGTGCTGTAAGTTGTGACTCGCAAGGCGTGCTACATACATCTCGAGACTAATCAAGAAAATACATAGAGAGTTTGAGAAATAGAGCTATAAGGCGTTTTAGTTATAAGAGCGAGTCTAAGATGATAAAAATTCATTGTTGTTAACATCTTGGACAATGCAAGATTGATACCTCTTATCAATCAAAAAAGAAAAAGAAAAAGATCGATACCTCTTATAATGAACTAAAAAAGACCACTCACATTGTAATAGAGTTGTCATAATTTCTTATTCCTATCTTTCCAAGCATGATATAACTAAGCATCAATTCCAAGCAAGTTTCAAAAGAAAAGAGGATAAATACTCCCGTTTCGAGCAGTGAAACTGTCCATTATAGTTACATACTCTTAATGGTAGTTTTTAGTGACATTATAAGATATGTTGGATTCAGATTATTATGTATAGATATTACGAAGGATTGGTTATTGATTTTTTTGAAAATAATAAACATTTGATGGATGGCTGAGACACGATGTGTTTCGTGGCACTTAATGACCTAGTCCACCTACAAACTCTTGGTATGTGAATTCTTTACTTATAAACAACTAAAAAGGCCTCGCACTTCACACTTTTTCTTTTCCAGAGTTGTTTCATTTTATGCCCGGATAGAAGTCGTTTTTTAACCCAAAAAACAAGACAATCAAATCATAAGTTCGAATTTAATTACTCGTGAGTGACAATTTTCGACACAACATGCACACATGGCTTTTTGAACACAAAAAGAAAATTTTAGAAATGATTGAGAGAGGTATTTAATTTACAAAGCATATACATTAAAATTATTATGAATTGATTTGGTTGGAATTTTGGAGATCGTGCAACAATGCGAGTCAAACACAATAGAAATAAAAGTTCAAAGAAGAAATACATTACGGACCAAAAAAAGAAGTTATATGACACTAATTAGCCGCTTCATTCTTTCACTGACCAAAAGAAGGCTTCAGGAGTCGACTTCTAACAATTTCCTTGCTCTATAAACCTCTTCAATAACCGATTGAAGAACTTCTTCGTAGCTGCAGCAATGCACAATTGAAGGACATATCATTTTAATTGGAAAGACAAAAATTCAAAGGATATCAAGGATACCACAAGTGTCGTAACTTTTGTACGGTGCTCACTCAATTATTATAACTGTTTTTTCGACCACTTAAGTGCCATAACTTCTAATAAACGTTCACTTGATACTCATAACTTTCAATCAATCATTTAAGTACAAAATTTTTAAAAATGTTCACCCAATTTCCAAAAATCCAACGTGGCATGACACTTGTGATGAACATTTTTAGAAAGTTATCATACTCACGTAATCGAAAAAAAAAATTATGATACTTAAATAAGCATTGTAGATAAATTATGACACTCAAGCGAGTGTTGTACGAAAGTTATGATACTTTTATGGTGTCATTTTCCCTCAAAATTATAATCTAACTGTTGATTTGATTTCTCAAACTACTATAACCTGAAGATCTTTAACTCAGACAACAAAACAAAAGAAAAAATATATATGTGCGTCTTTACCAGTATGTAATTTTGTTCTGTTTGACGACGAAGTTCCACCGAAGATTACAAACTAGAAGGATCCACTTCTATTCTATAAGATTGAATTTGCTTGAGTGGACAACCATTTGTTTGCAAAAGGGTTGCATTGCAGTAACTTTGAAACTCTTTGTTGGGAAAGTTCAATGGAATGACTTACCTACCTCATGATTTAGTGGCGAAATAGCAGAATTACCTGTTATTTTTCAAGACGAAACCGCTCATTGTTGCGACCTCAATTAGAGCCTCTTTCCATGACTTCACTTCGTTGTGGTCAAAGTTTGTCCAGTGCCTATCTAGGTCGCCTTTGTATAAATCGGTTTCGAGTTTAACATCATCAATCTCCACGTCGTAGAAAATGGGGAGGATTCTTCTTTTCCCCTTTGATTCTGACGTGCATTTTACCATGTGGCCAAGTTTGCGGAGACACCATTGACTGGAAGCATAGTTTTTAGAGAAGACGGGTATGTAGATATTGGAGTTAGCGAGTGCTTGTAGAATCTCTTCCCCGATCCCTTCATTGGACCTGAAGTCATCATTGTCACTATAAACAGGAATTCGATCTTGCCACATCCGTTCATGAAGATAATCAACAATGCTATGATGACTTTCTAGCCGCTTATAATTCAGGAACACATCAAATATGGGTAATCTGTGGGAAAGCAAGTCGATCTCGAGATATTCAACAATCGTTCCAGGATAATGTGGCCACGACTATCCAGCACCCAGCTTTCTAAGCCCTCAATGCCCTCAATGGGTCTTAAATTTGGACAAGCTTCTAGCTCTAGATGTTGTAGCTTGCTCAACTTAGCTAAATTGGGCAACTGTCCTATTAAATCACAACTGGAAAGAAGGAGGTACTGCAAAGATTCCAGTTCCGACAGACCTTGAATCTCAACTAGCCTATTCAAGCCCTTTAGTTCCAAGTGCTCAGATTTCTCAAGAGGGATAGACCAAGTATTTCCTCAAGGGATTCACATCTTGTTATGTTCAGTTCCCTCAAATGTGTTAGACCCGGAGCAACAGGTAGGTGTGATATTAGACATTCAATTACATGCAGAACTGTCAAATTTAATAAGTTGGACAAATGTGGCAGTGGACTAATACTTTTGAGTTTCAAGGTCAACAGTTGAGATGGAAGCTGATAGGACGGTTGCTCCCTCATCAAAGTTGCTTTAAGTTTTGAGTCATAGTCCTGCCTAGTCGAGTGATATCTACTTCTCAAATTGCTGAATCTATGTAATTCTAGATGTTCCAAATCAGTGATGCTTGAGGGTTGGGGGACAAGAGAGAACTCCATAGCTTGAACCGCAAGGACTTTCAAACTTGATGGAAGAGCCGACACTTGTTGAAGCTCAATCGAACCCACTTTAAGATATTCGAGATGGAGACAACTTATCTCTGGAGGCAATCTAGAAACATTGGTAAATGCTAAGTTCAATGACTTCAAATGGAATAGCTTCCCAATTTCCTCCAAGTTTTTATCTGTCAAATCCCAGGATTTGTTGGCATATAAACCTTCAAGCATCTCCAGTCCTCCAATAGTACGAGGAATCTCCTTTATCTTTGTTCTACATAAACTCAACACCCTTAGTTTCTTTAAATTTCCAATAGAATTGGGTAGTGCAACTATGCCCTGACGTTGAGACATCCAACTCTACCAACATTTTTAACTCCCCAATTGAGCTTGGAAGTTCCTTTATCCCCATGCACCCACGTAAAGTTAAGTGTGTAAGATTCACAGCCCTTCCAATTGAGTCTGGGAGTTGGCGGATTTTAGGGTTCTTGTTTAATCTAAAACTCGACAAAGATTTCAAATTGCCAAATCTCTCCGGAAGCTTCAAGGGTTGAAAATTTTGGGGCATGACAATTTGCTTCAAAGATTGTAGAGAACAAACTTCTTCAGGCAACTCCCCGAGAGAACTACACCCTTTGATATTCAAAGTCTCTAGGAGTTGAAGCATGGCAATGGTGGGGTCAATTGTGATTAAGTTGGAACACCGAGCAAGTATTAATGTCTCCAAGGACATGAAATTAGAGAAGTCGGGTGTCCTCCTCAACTTTATGCAGTCTGTTAAATCTAGAACTTTCAATTTTTTTGTCATCTGCAGAAAAAGAAAATGTCGAATTAAAAAGAATAAAACACATCAATCATCCTAGGTTTTTTATGGAAGTAATAATTCTCATTTGATAATTCAATCTACTCCCTCATTTACCTGCAATGGCGCAACTAGGTGGCTTCTAACACTTCCTTCGGGGAAAACGGAATAATCTTCATTTATGGTAAACATGTTTTGTCAATGTAATTGGAAACTATTAAGTCCTTTTTCTATATATATATATAATTACTACTTATAACTAAATCTTAGAGGTGAAATAGTAAGTTAGTAGTGAAATTCATAAGCTACAAGAGATTTATAGTGGTTAAACAGTTTGTTTGTAAAATATCACTTGTAACCGATACAACTAATGAAGTATATAAGTGACTAATTCATACTCTACAAATGGAAAAACCTGCTCATTTGTAAAAAAAAAGAAAGGCTGTTCATAATCTATTAGGGAAAGCCCAGTAAATCTATTATTTGTCTAGTCTTTTACTGATTCATAAGCGTTTGTACTTGTAAAATCAAAATAAATCTAATAATCTACTACGATATTATAGTAAAAGGATAGTTTTCTTGTTTATTCTTTACAATCGTTAACCAACACTACTAGTAAAGTACGTCAGCAATTCATAGTCTACCAGCTAAAAAACGCGCTCCCTTGTCAAAGCAAACGACGATCTGTAGTCTACAAGGGTATTTCAGCTTGATAACTCAATTATTACGGTTGTATGCTACTAGAAAATAAAACTCGGTAAAATTGAAGTGTTGGCCATAATCTGCTAGCCATTTACCATGCTAAATAGTATTTTGTTTGTAAGTTATGACAGTTAAACAAAACTATTAGCAAAGTACGTAAGATCTTTTCTAATGTGAGCTACATTAATCATAGTTGTAATTTACAGTTTTACAAGCTCTGTCTAATAAGGCAAAATATAAAAATTCTTAATTAGCCTAATATTTGGCTGGCTTGTGCAGGCTATGGTATTGGAAATATAGATGCTGGCTCACATGCATATGATAACATACACAATGTGTAGAGCGTGATTCATTTATGGCATGTAAAAGGTTTGACATGTATTGATGAATGGACTAATATAATTGGTAGGATATATGATTTTAGTGACAAATTACTATTGTTTTCAAGTCTAAAATTACATGCATATAGTAAATGTGAGATATAAAGTTTATATCCATGGTGTGAGAGAGTTCCATAAATTTAATTGGGTACACTTGATTAATTCTAAGAAATATCGATCTCCTATTGTGGTAGGATATCTCCCATTTTAATGCATAGTCATACTCCTAAATAAGGTAATTGTTTATTGGTTCATGAGGCATGTACAACATAAAGGTGAGGAATAAACTAATCTAGAGATTCATACACCCAAAAATAGTGAATTCACGATGGTTGAAAAATATTCTCATGATCGTGGTCATATGGATAGTATACAATTGTATATCATATATTCTGCCTAAATGTGATTAATATGATGATTTATACAACTCTCAGGATGTGTATTCATATAATACTAATAGTATACATTGCTTATTTTTCAGCCACATTCTTTGTAAACAATAATTCCATTCCAATTGAGGCTTTTACTAGTTGAAATTTTAAGAAATGGGAGAGAATTTTTTTTTTGGGATCAAGCTAGTGAATGTTCATATTGCTTTTACTATAGATAAGCCGGCAAGTCTTACTAACACCAATGCGCAAGATTGAAAAGCACACTTTACTACCGGGAAAAGAGCAATTGGATTTGCTTGTTGTCTATAAAGAGATCCATTCAGGAACACTTTAAGAGTAGTTTGTCAGTTGACTACACTACTAGAGAGATAAAGGCAGCTTGGAGGCTAAGAACTGCATCTTGTCTAATGATAAGATTGGGACACTTCTGCAAGGACTCTTAAATATGAGGTATGATAGTTCTGGTGAGGTTAGAAATTACGTCCTAAGGATCGTAGGCCTACAAACAAAACTTCAAGTTCTTCAAGTTAGTATTCATGTTATTTGCATTGTGCATCCAACCCTAAATACCATTCCACCTGATTTTGGATCATCAAGACTCTCAAAATGAGGCATAGTCAATTAATGACTTGATAGCTAGGGTGGTAGCTAAGGAAGAGAAATTGAAGAAAAAAGAGGGCATCTTATCCTATATGCTCTAGTTCTAGCAACAATAAGAGTACGAAGGTCCAAAATCGTACTCATAAAGATACTCATGAAATCACCAATCATTCTGACAGTTTGGGTCATAAGAAAAATTCCTTTAAGAAAGATGGTGACCACTGCTTCTTTTGTAAGAAGAAATGTCACATAAATAAAGACTGTTATAAATGTAAAACTTGGCTGTCCAAGCATAAGCCTACAGGTAATGATTCTTTGGCATTTGTCTGTGAATCCAAACTATCAAAAGCCCCATCTAGTTCATCATGGTTAGATTAGCGATGCAACCAATCATGTTGCCTTCACCATACAAGGATTCATAAACCAGAGGAAGCCAAATCAAGACGAATCAAAGCTCACCATAGGAAACAACAATAAAGTCAACATTGAGTTCATGAAAGATGTCATTTTAATTCTAAATTCTAGTTTTAATTTGATTTAAAAAAACTCATTTGATTTACCTCACTTTAGACGGAACTTAGTTTCCATATCATGCCTGAACATGTGTGACTACACTTTTGAAATATGGAACAATATTATTTCTATGTTTTTTTTTTAATTCAAATAAAATTGAGTGCTGCAATATGTCTAATGGATTATATAAATTGTCTTTAACTCCCAATGATATATGTCGCTTATATAATTAAAAAAGTTGTTTCCAAAAGACCTCTACCTAAAGAACAATCTTATGTGTTATGACATAAACAACTTAGTCATGTCTCTAGGGAAAGAGTAGAAAGTTGATAAAGGCCAACATCTTGTATACCCTTTAAAATGACCTAGAGACTTATGTAGATTGTCATAAGGATAAGATGACTAAAAAAAAAAAAAAAAAGAAGAAAAATGCAATCTATGATTCTTACATGTTGGAAGTCATTCACACTGATATTAGTGGACAATTTACGGCAACCTTGTGCAATTTTTTTTTTTTTTATTTCTTCACATTTATTGATGACTATTCCAAATATGGTTATTTGTACTTGATTAAGGAAAAGTCTAAATCTTTGAAAAGTTCAAGATTTTTCAGACTGAAGTCAAGAGATAGTCGGGAAAAGTCATAAAGGTTATTAGATTTGACCAAGGTAGTGAGTATTTTAGTAAGCATGGTAATGATTGAATAGATTAAAGGGCCATTTGCTGAATATATAGAGGATTCTAGAATAGTATGACAATTTATTACGCTAAGGAGTCCTAATCAAAATGGTGAGGCTAAGAGACTTAATCACATTCTTATGAATATGATCAGGCATATGATTAGTAAAACCAATTTACCAAGTTTTCCATGGGGTGATGCTTTCAAAACATCCATTTACATTCTAAATCATGTTTCTATCAAAGCTATTCCATTGACTCATTTAGAGTAATAGATTGAATATAACCTAGCTTGACCTTTATCCCATAAAAGTGAGGTTATATAATTCAACATTAAATAAATTGGACTCCAGAACGACTTGGTATTACTGCATTTCTTATCTAGATTATTCAAAGGGATATTGGTTTTATAATCCCAACGAAGGCATGAGAATTATGGAATCATAGACAACAAAGTTTCTAAAGTTTAATGTGGCTGAAGAATGTAGCTACTCACAGACTATTGAGGATAACAATATGGTGGGAACCACTGTGTCTTTTTCTCTAACCTATATAGATGATTGTTGACCTCCCACACTACATACTAAATTTGTCAAGGTCCAGGATCCCATTATTGAAGTAGCTCCTAATGAAGTTCCTCAAGCCTCTCGAGGCAAAATGAGGTTACAGTAACTCCGCTCATGAGATCTACTAGGTAGAGATGATCAGCTATATCACCACATTATACAATCTATCTAGAAAAGCATGACTATCATATCTGTGTAGTTGATCCGATGACTTATGCGGATGTTGTTTTTTGTCCTTAGTTAGGTTTGTGATTCAATGCAATGAAAGACGAGATGCAGTCCATAAAACATAATGTTGTCTGGGAACTTGTTAAATTATTTTAAGGTTACAAGCCCATCAACTGCAAATGGGTGCATAAGACTAAAAGGGACTCAAAAGAGAAGATTGAGAGGTTTAAAGCCAAACCGGTAGCCAAGGGTTCTACTCAAATAGAAGGAGTAAACTATGAAGCAACTCTTTCCCCAATCATTTCTAAAGATTCTTTCAGAGTGATCATGGTATTAGTATCTCATTTTAATATAGAATCACATCAAATGGATGCTAAAACTATATTTTTGAATGGAGACTTTGATGAAAAGGTCTATATGATGCAACTCAAAAGCTTTGCAGCTGATGATTCAAGTAAGCTTGTGTATAGACTTAAAAAGTCAATGTAAGACCTTAAGCTAGCTTCTAGACAATGAAATTTAAAGTTTCATTGCGTTGTTACTTCATTTGGTTTTATTGAGAACAAAGTAGAATAGTGTATATACTACAAGGTCAATGGAAAGAAATTTCTCTTTCTCATACTTTATGTAGACAATATCTTACTTGCGAGTAGTAATCTTGGATTTAGCATGCGACAAAGCAGATGTTGTCGCAGAAATTTGACATGAAAGACCTTGGTGATGCGTCTTTTATCATTGGCATTGAGATCCATAGAGATCGTTATCACCATTTTTGTTTGTCTCAAAGAACATATGTTTAAAATAATTCAGTAGACAACATTGTAAGGTAAGAATTGCTTCTGTTGTTAAAGGTGATAAATTGAGTATGTCACAGTACCCTCTTTTAGATATTGAGATAACCCAAATGAAGGATGTACCTCATGCTAGTATACTTGGAAGTATCATGTATATTTGAGTTTGTTTTAGACCAAACGTTGCTTTTGCAATAGGACTTCTAGGTAGATTTCAATCAAAGCCAGGATATGATCATTAGGTTGCTGCCAATAAATTTTGAGATACTTAAAGAAAATAATAGATTATATGCTGACTTACAAATATTTTCAAGACTAACAACTACCAACATATTTGGATGCAAACTTTGATAGCTGTTAGGATAAGTTAGAGTTGACGACATGATATATCTTTATGCCAGCATAAGGTGTAAGATCATGAAAAAGTGAAAAATAGAAATCTATGTCATCATCTACCATACAAGCAAAGTTTATAATGTATTTTTTGGCCACTATTCGGGCTATTTGGCTCTAGAACTTCATTGGAGAGTTGACCATTTTTGACTTTGTGAATAGCCTCATGTAGTTATATTTTGACAATAATTATGCATTTTTGTTTGGAGAATTACCAAAATGGTCGTAAATCTATTGCAATTATACCAATTCAGTCATAAACTTTTTTTTGGCCAATTTAGTCCTAAACCTTTTATAATTGTGCCAATTCAGTCCATTCGGCCAAAATTGGCCGGTCGGCGTTGACGTGGATGCCGGCAGGGGACAGCCGGTCGGCGAACGCTGATGTGGCAATTTTTTTAATATTTTTAATATTTTTTGAATTTTTAAATGTTTTTTTAAATTAATTCTTTTTTTCTCTTTTTTTTTCTCACATTCTTCTTCCTCTGGCCAGAGGCGAGGGATGACGAGGGCGAGGCCCCGCCAGATCTGGTGAGGTCAGCCTCGCCGGCCACTGGCGAGGGCGAGGCCCCGCTAGATCCGGTGAGCTCGGCCCTCGCCAAGGCTGGGCGAGGCTGCCGTCGCCAAGGGCTGCGGTGGAGGCGAGGAGGGAGAGGAGGAGGAGAAAGAGGCGATGGAGCGGCTGCGGAGATGCGAAGAGGGGTGCTGCCCCGCTGGATTTGTCAGGCTCGGCCTCGCCCGGCGCGAGGGCCAAGCTTGCCACATCTAGTGGGGCCTCGCCCTTGCCAACGGCCGGCGAGGCTGACCTCGCCGAATCTAGTGGGGCCTCGCCCTCGCTAGTGGTCGGCGGGGTAGACCTCACCAGCCCTCGCCTTCGGCCGGCGCCGGTCGGCCAGAGGAAGAAGAAGGTGAGAAAAAAAAAGAAAAAAAGAATTAAAAAAATAAAAGATATTAAAAATTCAAAAATAAATAAATAAATAAATAAATTGCCACATCATTGTTCACCGGCCGACTGTCCCCCACCAATGTCCATGTTAGCGCTAGTCGGCCAATTTTGGCTGGATGGACTGAATTAGCATAAAAGGTTTAGGACTAAATTAGCCAAAAAGAAAAGTTTATGACTGAATTGGCACAATTGTAATATGTTTGGGACTTTTTTGGTAATTCTCCCCATTTTTGTTTATCAACAATAGAAGAAAGGTCTAGACATATGGTGGTCAAGTTTTTAACCATAAAAGAAATAGTTCAAAATGGTGACATAGCAGTAGAGCATATTTCCACATATGATATAAATGTAGATCCACTAACTAAAGGTCTTCGCACTTGTATGTTTGAACATATTATTAACATAGGCCAAGGAGCATCATAGAATTCTGTTATTTTGTGAGAGGTGATTTATTTTTGCTTTTGTAAAGTTTAATGTCTTTGCTACATTTAGTAACATTTTAATATGTATCAATTTTTTTTTTTTGCATTCAATAAAGCATTTATGGATGTATGATTATCATGTTGAATACATATATGTAATGAAAATCTCAAGATATTTTGTAAACCTTCAACAAAGGTTAGGGGGATTCATTTATTAGCCTTAAGGATATATCTTGTTATATAAAAAGTAAAGTTAACTATAAGGATAATATATATGTAGGTTTATTGGAATTATAAGGATATTCTCTAGTGGCACATCAAGTTTTGTGACACTTAAGGAGAGAATGTAGATTGCAAAAAGGATGACATATAAGGTATCACTTTATATGAGGTGTTATCCATTTGTTACACTACCATATTAAATTCATATCAGTAAAGTTAAAAGTATTCATGACTATGAAAGGCTCTGTATGTATTTATGCAATTACCGCCATGATTTGATTTTTAAGACTTTATGGGATTGGATTGACAGTTAAGAATAACCTCTAGATCAACACAAAGGTGTGCACATATTGTACAATTTCAATTAATATAACCCAAGTAAGATAATGAAAGAGTTTTACATTAATTGATATTGTAATTTACAATTTTACGAACTTGGTCTAATAAAATAACATATAAATATTCTTAATTAGTCTAATATAGGAGTAGTTGTGTAGGCCAAGTAAAATCAGGCATGTGATAAGATGGCTTGTGGCTAAAAATTCTGTAAATAGTGCTCATATCTATCCTCTAACTCTAATGCACAAATAACCTCATAAAAGAAGTAGCTACAAAATGTAACATGTGAGGAGCAATCTTGTTAAGCTAATGATATACAGAGGATAAAAGAGGAGAAGCACTTGAGCTCTAGATTATAACTATTTCGCATCAAGAGTGATGAATTCTAAATCAGGTGTGCAAATCTGCTTACCTCTGTTATTGTATTCTAGTTTTCTAGCTATGAAAATCTCGGGTTACCATTTACATGACTTACAAAGTATCTACGCAAATCATAATCTACTAACCAATGTAGGTGACCAATTGTAATATTCAACAAAAATTGTTAATCTAGTATGAGATTTGATGATGGTAACATTGTTAGCTTGTTGATTATTTATCAACAAAAGTTGCCAATCAGTTCTTTTTTATCAATGATATTTCAAATTTACCATTTACCATTCAAATTTATAATGTATACATAAGTTTCCTTTTTGATAATCAATTCATAGAAATATGCTTGCAAATAGCCCTTGAAGTTTAAATCTTCCCATGGTTTAAAAAAGTTACAAATGGAACTATATTTTGAGTCTCTCGTAAAGCATCATGAAAGAAAGTTATGTTGTTACAATATTTTGTCGTGATCAAGTTTTAAAAATATTGTAGTAAAAGAGATGTACAGTACAAGGTTGCACCATAGGAACACCAAAGTTTGATCCTTGGTTAAAATGTTCTAGGAAAGACCCCTGGAAATTGACCATAGCACGTGGGGTTGGAGGGGCATAAACAGAAGGGATAGTGGTGGATCTAATATCATATTAAAAAGTCCAATCCAAAAATTTAAATTTATGGATGGAGGGAGACCGCATAAATACAAAGAGCATATAAGACCCGTTGTCAAGTGATGTTGGACAATATTTTAATATTTAGCTATTAGAAATGCTACAGCAAGCCATAAGGCATCTAAAGTCCAAACTCCAAAGTAGGTCAACCTTGAATTCTCAAACCAAGGCCATGATAGATGCTTGGATAGTACTAGAGATAATGACACAAATGGTTCAAGAACTTTGGACTAATGTGCGCTGTGGTCCCTAAACTTTGATTCATGCTTAATCTAATCCCTAAACTATATGAAAATGTTCAATGTAGTCATTCTATTTTAAAGACTAGGGATAACATTGAATATTTTCATAAAATTTAGGGAATAAATTTGACATGCATCAAAAGTTTATGAACTATATTTAACAAATAAAAGTTTAAGAACCACATTGTAAATTGGGTTAATGTTCATGAACCACATTGAATAAATTAAAAGTTCATAGACCACATCGTACATTGAGCCAAAGTTTAGAGACTATTTATGTCATTTACCCATAATAATATGGACTGGGAAGCACAACTAATGATTCTTGCTAGTACGGATTTCTCGCAAATCATATTTATCCGTGGCTCGATTACGAAAGCAGTCTAAAGTGAATGGATGAAATATAAAACGATAGTTATATTCCGCTCCTATATATCATTTACTTAGATGATATATTGATGCCGTGTTTTTCTATCGCTTCCTCTCCGTCTTTTACAGATGAGTTTAGTTGGTTGTAGTGGATTCTAGACGTTAGGCTAGCACAAAATAATTTGGATCAGGGGAGGACGCCATCTATGTGTACTGTGCATCGAATGATTCATAAAGATGGAAGGTGAAAAGAGCAAGGTATTTAGTACCTGAATTTGGCTCCATCCACCCCAGTCATCTTCGATATTGCTCCTTGAAAGGTCTAGCACAATCAAACTAGCAAAATGAAAACTCTCGGCGTAAAATTCCTGATGCGTAATTTCCCAAGAAAACCATCTTAGCTCTGAAAGAAGATTTTTGAAATTGCCAAAAAAATCAATGTCTTTCACTCGAAGGAATCTCAGTTTTGGTAGAGAGGCTAGTTCTTTGGATGCAATGTTGTGGCTGCGGCCATCGGAAGTTAGACTTAGGGCTTCAACATCTTCACTTCTCTGCATATCAAAGACTCAATTGAGCATGCAACATACAGTTCACAGAGCTACAAAAGAGGGGACGCAGAAGCGCTGCCAAACAATTTCTATAATGGTTGAGCTCGCCAGATATGCTTTTCAGAACTATTGCACACTCTTTTCCCAACAAGGAGTTGTTTCCTCCTCTTCTACATAAACTTCTTTTCGAGTCTTAAGTTCTTGATAAAGCAAGTTTTCTCTTTACCTGGATAACAATGAAACTGTTCTTTGTATTCTACAATACTTACTGCTTTCCTGGAACCTAAAAAGTAAAGCCAACTATCAGGCTATCTCTTTTGGATCTCTCTACAAATTTTGAGACATTTGACCTGAAGGTTTGATAGAGATATGTAACCCACGCAAGACAAAAGCGACGTTAAACAAAGCTATCTATCGGATGCATACTTTAACTAAAATGCTGCTTTAATTGAGAAATAAAAATTCCAAGAATTTCTTGCAGCAAATATTTCCAAACATATGCAGTTTCCGTTTACCTTTTTCCCCTCCAGTAGTTTCAAGGCATCCTCACGAATCCACACCCTACAAAACTTGCAAGGATATACTCGAAGAACGATGTACCTTCCAAAGTCTCGAACTTGATCATGCATCCAAAACCTATTATCATCTCTAATTTTGATCAAGGACCTTTGAGAGAGAACCCTCATTGCAATGCTAGGAAAGTATCCCAAATCCTTCCACATAATGATTGGATATGTTCTGTCAGCATTGATAAAAAAGCATGCTATATCAAGAAATACTTCTTGATGCTTATCCTCTAATCGTTCATAACTAATCATTAATGTATCTCGGACATCCTCAAAAGGACCTTCTTTAACTTCTTCAGCGTCTCATCCCATACTTCTCTTTTATCCGAATGCCCCAAATCTTTGCCCCAGTCAAAAAGATTCAATCCTATAACCACAACGGCCAAAGGAAGCATGCCCACGGTACAAACAATTTCTCTTGAAAGAGCATTATATTCTTCTACAACAAAGTCACTTTTGAATGCATGCTTATAAAACAGATGAAGTGCTAAGTCAAATCTCATCTCATGAACTTCATAACGCAAAATTTCTTTGGGTTGGTTGAGGACCCTTTTACTAGATGAGCCAACTTGAGTCATTAGGATGCTTTCATCCCTAGTTGTGATAATGATTCTGCTACCAGAACATAACCAGTCAGATTTTGCGGCTAGTTTTTTGAGTTGCTCTTTCTTGTCTAGATCATTCAGAACAATGAGTACCCTCTTATTACTTAATGTTTTTTTAATCATCCTGACCCCACCATCAACATCTTTAATTTGGTTAGCAACCCCAACACCGGCCAAATCCGATAAAAGCTTTTTCTGCAATTCTAAAAGACCACCATGAGGCTGTGATGATGCTCGAACATCTTCAAGGAAACCACAGTGTTTGAAGTGATTAGAAAGTTTGTTGAACATGACTTTGGCAAGAGTTGTTTTTCCAACACCACCCATGCCATGGATACCGACAAAACGTACACCACTAGAGCCAACATCCAACAATTTCATTATGGCTTCCAACTGAGCAGTATCTTCAACCAAATGTTCAGTCACAATCCGGTGTCTTGTATTAAGCTTACGGGAAACCTCTTCAACAATCGATTCAATTTGTTCTCGTTGGCTGCAACAAAGGATGAAAATTTGGTTCCAATAAGACATTATAGACTACAGGACTCTAGGGAACATGTAGATACATAACTCAACTATTTCTTCTACTCAAACAAACGAAAATCAAGAATTATAATCAGTGGAACTGGAAATTTTTGAACGCAGGTTGGGTTTGACAGTTTTCTGCGAGTTCGAGAAAAGCTTTTCACGCACACCTCGTTACCTTTTGTAGGTTCTCGAGCACGATCTTAGTCAGGATTCCATTCCATTAACTTCAGCGTAATGCCCCTTTGATATAAGTTCGAAAATTTGGACACGCAAAGTTTCTTCCAAAGAAAAAGTGCAGGAAAATTCCCCTCTGCAAGAGCGTTCTTCCACTGCTTCAATCCATCAGGGCCAAGCTTCTTCTTGTGCATGCAGAGGCTTGTCCGTAGACATTGGTTTTAAGTTAACATTACCCCTTCCGTATAAATCTTGTAAATATATTTCACTTTTCCCGTATATGTGTTGAATTTCTTCATACTATGCCAATAATTTCTTTTCATTAAGTTATTCATTCTAATATTTCATAATAGGGAAATTTCGCAAGATCTTTTAAATGTCCCCCTTTTTTACATAGATGCATCGCATGTGCAATTCTTCACTCTTTTTAGAAATATTCTAATCATCTCTTGGTATAATTTTCAAATTGCATTACTCCTATTAATTTAACAATTTCACAGGATTTTATTTTTGTACAAAATTTTTCATTACCACCGGAGGTGAAAAATACAGACAATCGCATGATTTCTACTATACTTATTGTGGTAATACGGTTAAGTAAAATAGTTGATTAAGTGAAAAATATGATTAAGTAAAAAGTTGGTCTTACCCATCTTGTCATATTGGCTTAACCCAACATGAATTAGAAAAATGCCTTGTTTGGGTTGGGTTTGACCCAACTTGTTGTGCTTTTAAAAAAAAATTAGCCATTTGCTATTTTCCATTGTGGGTTCTCGGTTGCTTAGGTCTAGTTTCAATTACTTCTAATGCAAATCTTAAATAAAAATGTCCAAATGCTTTATGTTTGGGAATTTCGAGGGACAAACTTTCATTCAATTAAATGTAAATAATATGCGTAACCATAAAAGGTCGAGGAAATTTACCCTTCGCCTTTAAGAACCCACCCCTTTATACGTGCAACCTCAACAAGGGCATTTTCCCACCGCTTCAATTCATGGGAGCTAAACTTCTTCTTGTGGTTGGTCATGGCTTCTCTGTATAACTTGGTTTTGAGCTTGACATCGTCAGGATCCAAGTTGTAGAAGATGGGAAGTATCTCTTTCTTCCCATCTGATTTTGAGGTACATTCTACCATGTGCGCAACCTCACGGAGACACCATGAACTTTTAGCATAACCCTTAGACAAGACAGGTATGTAGATTCGAGAATTGTCTTGTGCTTTCGAAAGCTCTCCAGCAATTACTTTACCAACTTGGAGTTCTTCGTCGTCCAAGAAAACGCGAACTCCAGCATCTCTCAAGCCATTGTAGAGGCAATTGGTGAATCCATTACAAGTATCCGGTCCACGAAAACTCAGGAACACGTCATACTCTTCACAAGAAGCATCGTCGGTTGTCGAGGTTGACTCTGAGCCCTTCCTTAACGCCTCCTCCTCTTCTCCAGACCCATCATCTGTTCTCGACTTTGAGTCCCTACTTCTCCTTGAGTTCGCAGGACAAAAATTACAGACTTGCAATCTGATCAAGACATAATATAAGGAACGTGAATTGAACATGTAAGGGAGCAAAGTTTTATCTTATTGTGCATTATCTGTCAACAGGAGATCGAAAAGAAGTGAAGTTAGAGCACTTACACTCTCGCTACAGCCAAAGCGAGGATGGTGATTAGAGCCGGACCTCCGTCCGATCCCATCTGAAGGCCAATCCACTCAGCTGTATTCACCCAAAGAAGAGAAGCGTTCTGTAAAGAGAGCTAAGTGGGATGGTTCAGCGAAGGAAGATCGACTATAACTTGTCAAGGTGAAGACAAGGAGGCGAACAGAAACAGAGAGGAGTCAACAAAAAGAGGGCAAGGGCAGAGTCCTCCTGGGGAATGATAAATTACAGCCCAACATCACCAGGTCATGTGCGACGCACGTGGTCCAACACTAGTAGAAGTAAACAGCAGATAGTTGAAGATTAAAAAAGGGAAAATTCCCGCAAACAAATAAAACAAGAAAACGGGAAGGAGGAAAATTGAAATTTCGAAAGATATATAACAGAATTATTGCACGTTTTAACGGGGTTAGAGGGTAGCCAAAAAAAGGGGGTTAGAGGGTTCCCCACCTAAACTAGAGTTTTGGGAAAATGTCACAAATGGTCCCTATACTATTATTTAATGTGCAATTTGATCCATGAACTTTCGATCGGCTCAATTTGATCCCTGAACTATTGATAAATGTCCGATTTGGTCCATGAACTTTCGATCGGCTCAATTTGGTCCCTGAACTATTGATAAATGTTCGATTTAGTCATTCGTTTATGTTTTTCCTTCTTTTTTTTCTTCTTCTTCTCTCTTCCCTCCGCCAACGCCGGAGGAGGGAAGAGAGAAGAAGCAAAAAAGAAATAAGAAAAACAGTAACGAAGGACTAAATCGGACATTTATCAATAGTTCAGGAACCAAATTGAGCCGATCGAAAGTTTAGGGACCAAATTGCATATTAAGTAATAGTATATTGACCATTTGTAAGATTTTCCCTAGATTTTTTCCCATGGAACCTATGCCATGATGCATTACCCACAATAGAAAACCTCTGCAGGAGAAGAGTATTACCTATGCCCGCCGTGTAGATCAAGTCCAGAAACCCCCGAACGCATGTTCCTCTTGTGCCCCCGGACGAAATGAAATTTGGGCGAACTCCACATTACAGACCCGATTTCAAGTCACGGCCTCTCAAGCATAGATCAGTGGCTCTTGATTTCGTTCCAAAACCGGATCCGCAAGGAGTAGTAACAGCGGCCCTAGCCTCATGCATTTTGTGAGAGATGGAGTACAAAGACCAAGAAAAGCCGCGACAGATCAGAGCAAATTTACCTCCGAATTGACTACCGCCTGCCGTGCGGATCTCTGAAACTCAACGTCGACGGCACCTTCCTTGAGAATTGATGGTTTTATTAATTATTGTGATGGGCCTAAGTTGGCCCGTCCGCCCATGTTGGGCCTAAAAGCCTGGCCCACAAGATTAGGGCCCATGGATGGAGGGATACGTTGAAGAGTTGTAACTTTTGGGGACGTCTTTTGCCGAAGGGACACGTCCTTTGGAGAGGACATATTTAAGGGGGAAAAAGAGAGAGGAACACACCTTTTGGATTTACGTACGTTCCTCCTCCCTCTCTCCCTCCAAAAGAAGAACATTAACAAAAGAGACGCTCTCTTCCCTTCAAGGCAAATTGACGTCATCGGATCGAACGGGATCGGTTTTTCTTCCTCATATCGGCGTCGGTGTTTAATCGTGGCTAACAAGGTACGTTCGATTCGTGATGTACCTTAGGATCGGTGATACATGTGATTTTCCCGGCTCGTCTTCCGCACTTGTTTTAGGGGTTCGATTTAGTGTCGAATCCGGTTTTGGGAATCCGATATTCCCGACATTGGTATCGAGCCATTGTTCATGTTTCCCGATCCTTTTCATGTTTTCCGATCCCTTTCATGTTTATGAATGATTTTTGATTGAATTTTCGTGAAAAATCGGCCGACATCGATCGGGGGAGGAAAAATCCCGACACCCGAGCACTGTTCATCCGTTTTTTCGATTTTCTGTAAGTCGAAATCAATTTCTGATGGCGTAGGGTCGAAGGTCTTGTCGAGACGAGCAAGACGAGTGGCGGATCGCCGCCATAGACTGCCGGACACGCCCCCACGCGCGGCCGGAACGAACCGGCGTTGCACGCGCCGATTCGAAGACACAGGCGTGTGCGTCGCACGCGCACGCTGGCCGACGCGCGCACGTGCGACGCACGTGCGCGGGGGCCGCCGAAGGCGTGTGCACGGCACGTGCCAGTTGACGTCATCGTGACGTCAGCTACGGACGCGTGCCGCACGTGTCGGGTCGGTCCGTCCGACCCGGCCTGTCCGGTCTAACCCGACCGCCCGTTGACTCCGACTCGGTTGACCGTTGATCGTTGACTCGACCGTTGACTTTGACCGTTGACCAGACCGTGACCATTGACTTTGATCGTTGACCGTTGACCAAAAAAAAGAGAAAAAAAAAAGAGGAAAAAGAATGTGTTTCTTTTTCAATTATGTCTTTGTGGATTATATGTAATCCATTTTTGTTCTTCATTTGTTGCGGGAACAATGCCTCCCGTAAGCCATGCGCATACGTGCGTACAATGTCGGATGAACAAAAGGAAAGGCTTTCGGGGTTGATAGCCGATTTGAATGGCTATCGATGGGAGAGTGACGACATAATTGATCATGTTGTAGAGGTCAACAAGAAAATTCAAGAAGTCATTTGGAACAGTTGTCCCATGCCAGATACTCAGATGGTGCGATTCTTCATGAACACTCTTCCACCAGAATGGCAAGGAGTGTTGAATCGCCTATGGGAGGTCAAAGGATTTACTAGATATAAGGAGCTAGTAATGGAATTTGTAGATGAATATCATCGGGTTGGAGCCACAAAGACCGCGACCCAAGGAATGACTTCGATTAGGCGGGGGATGAACGTGCGTAGGAAAAATCCTAAGGGATATCCGTTTTTTTTCGTGGCTGTCAAGAATGCCTGAAAATTTTACAAGAAAAAGAAATTGAACCAAGTAGAAGCTTTCCCTGTTCGTACTATAATGCCTTGGTTTTAGATGTTTCGAGATATTTTTTTTTTTATTTAGTATGCTTTATGGACAATAAGTTGTTGTTGGTGTAGCAACTGATATGTTAGTTGTATTATGTGAAAGCATTATTATTCTATCATTGTTGGATGTCAAATATTATTTGCTTTCTGTTATTGTTGACTCTTTGTGGGTAGTTCATAAAAGTTTTTGTAGCTTCATAGAATTTATTTTGCATAAGACAATTATATTAATGATAGTTTTAAGTTAGGATTTTGGAGGATGATTGGAAACGTAGTGACCTTTTGATTCTGAAACCTTACTTGAAATTGTTCATTAATATGATGGGTCTCAGTGCAAAATGGATGCATAAATGATAGGCATTAATTATTCGTGCATATATATCGATGTGTTCGAGATCAATGGCTTCAAAGCAACTAAGAACATGATCGCTGATTTGAATAAAGAAGACAAATTGAACGGCGAGAATTGTGAAATATTGAATATGAAAATTCAATATGTGCTTGAAAAGCATGAAGCACTAAAAGCTCTTGACCATGTTATGGAAGAACTTGAGGATGCTATGCGCCACCTTGAGCTAGGAAAGGACCTCCTCAGGACGTTTGAGCGGGATACAGAAATTTGCTGTGTTGCTTTCAGCTCAGAAGGGGCTTCGAGCTCTAAGCGCAAGTGCATTGATTCGTTCAATATGTGGAAATGCAAGGGATCAAGTCCTTCTTGCAAGAAACCAAGAGCTAACCAACATAAGAGAGGAAAACGTCCTCGAGTGAAGAGTATTTCAAGGGTGAAGTGTTACAACTGTGACCAGAAGGGTCACTATGCTTGCGACTGTCGTGAGCCAAAGAAGGTAGTCACCCATTGTACTCTTAAGAACTTTGCTTATGTGTCAAGTTATGTATTCTTGACTGAGTCTAATCCTTTGTGGACTGTAGATTCAGAAGCGACAGACCATGTAGCGAAGGATAGAGGATCCTTTGTGGAATTCCGACGAGTACCAACTGGAACTAAGTGGATCTATGTGGGAAACAACTCCAGAGCTGAAGTTAAAGGGATTGGCACCTGCCAATTGAACATGCGTGGTGGACGCACCTTATTCCTACATGATGTTTTATATGCTCCGGAGATTCATCGAAATTTAGTGTCTGTTTTAGTGTTAGTCAAGCTAGGTTTTAATATGAACTTCCATAATAGAGGTGTGGATTTTTTTTTGGATACAAATTTCTATGGTTGTGGTTATTTTCTGGATGGTTTCATTGTATTAGATATTGACTATGTTAATGCAAATGTTTGTTATTCCCTTCTCACGTCACCTAATTCATATAATAATGATGTGAATGTGTGGCATGCTATACTTGGTCATATTGGCCAACAACGTATGAATAGACTAGCCAAAGAGGGCTTGTTGGGCAACATTGAAAAAGTCGATTTGCCCATATGTGAGCATTGCCTAGTAGGGAAAACGACAAGGAAACAATTTGGAAAAGGTAAAATAGCTGAATTTCCTCTGCATTTAATCCATTCTGACGTCTGTGGTCCAATGAATGTGAGAGGAAGGCATGGGGCTGTTTATTTCATCACTTTTATAGATGATTATACTCGATTCGGATATGTCTATTTGATTTCTCATAAATCTGAAGCATTAAGTTGTTTCAAAAGGTTTATGAACTTGGTAGAAATTCAATTAGACAAGAAAATAAAAGCATTGAGATCCGATCGAGGTCGAGAATATTTATCTGATGAGTTCAGAAAATTATGTGATGAAAAAGGAATAGAAAGACTGTTGTCTATTCCATATACTCCTCAACAAAATGGTGTTGCGGAGAGAAGAAACAGAACCCTACTGAAAATGGTTAGGTCCATGATGGCGCATGCTAACTTACCTATAACTTTTTGGAGTGATGCGTTGTTAACTGCTGCCTATATACTTAACCGGGTGCCTTCCAAATCAGTTACTTCTACTCCACATGAGTTATGGACAGGTAGAAAACCGGACTTAAGTTTTCTTAAGCCATGGGGTTGTGTTGCCTATACTCATGAGCCCTCTCACAAGTTTGGGAAATTTGGTCCCAGAGGAAAGAAGAGTATTTTCATAAGATACTCCGAACACTCGAAAGGGTATGTGTTCATAGGTAAGCAGGAAAGTGCGAGTATAACTGAATTTGAATCACGAGATGTCACATTCTTAGAGAATGAATTTCCTAAGAAGGGCGAAATAGGTGAAGATTACTCCTTATTTGAAACCTTGGATCAAGATAATGATATTAGTGGAGTTCGTCCAAGTGGGAGTAATATGAGAAGTGATGAATTGAATTCAACTCATTCTCAATTACAACCACATGATGAAACGACATCATTATTATCTAATCCTAGTGGGAGCATAATGGGGAATGATGTGCAAAGTGTACAATCTCCCATACGGCGAACAAGTCGCAAAAGTATTCCCCATCGACGTTTTGACATTGAAGGGGAAACTTTATGATTGCCCCACAAGATGAGGATGAGCCAAGAAATATACATGAGGCTCTAAGTTGCCCTAGTAAGGAAAAATGGATGCATGCAATGGGAGAGGAAATGGAGTCAATGAAGTCAAACCATGTTTGGGAACTGGTTGATCTTCCAAAAGGACGCAAAGCTATTGGGAACAAGTGGGTTCTCAAAATAAAGCGTAAAGCTGATGGCTCGATAGAGAGATATAAAGCTCGCCTTGTGGCGAAGGGGTATAATCAACAGGAAGGAATTGATTATGAGGAAACATTTTCTCCTGTTGTGAGATTTACCTCGATTCGCATTATTCTGGCAATAGTGGCAAGTATGGATCTTGAATTACATCAAATGGATGTAAAGACTGCTTTTCTTAATAGAAAATTGGATGAGGAAATATATATGGAACAACTTGTTGGTTTCATTACAAAAGGCCAAGAAGAAAAGGTATGTCGACTTTTGAAATCGATATATGGCCTTAAGCGAGTCATCAAGACAGTGGTATATACGTTTTCATAATGCCATAATGGCATATGATTTTACAATGATTGATGAGGATCATTGTGTATATATCAAAAGATCCAAAGATCAATTTGTGATCATATCATTATATGTTGATGATATACTAATTGTCGGAAGCAATATGGAGTTTGTTAATACCATCAAAAGTTGGTTATCTTCCAACTTTGAGATGAAAGATATGAGTGAGGCTGCATACATTCTTGGAGTTAAGATTTCAAGAGATCGTTCGAAGAGGTTGTTATCTCTTTCGCAAGAAACATATATAAATAAGGTTCTTGAACGATTTCATATGCAAGATTGTAAACCCATAGACACTCCTATTGCAAAAGGTGAAAGATTGAGCCATAGGCGTGTCCAAGGACTCCACAAGAGAAGGAACAAATGAAACATGTTCCTTATGCTAGTGCTGTTGGGAGCTTGATGTACGCTATGATGTGTACAAGACCTGACATATGTTTTGTAGTTGGAATGGTGAGTAGATACCAATCCAATCCAGGTCAAGCACATTGGAAAGCCGTTAAGAGAATACTGAGGTATCCGAAGGGAAGCTGCGATTACAAGCTGAATTACCAAGGAAAGGATCTGCGACTTGAAGGTTATTCAGATGCTGATTGGGAGGAGATTTAGATGAAAGGAAATCTACCTCTGGATTTGCTTTCTTCTGAACAATGGCGCCATATCATGGAGCAAGAAGAAGTAAACGTGTATAGCCTTGTCCACGATAGAAGCTGAGTTCGTGGCATTATCAGCAGCGGTACAAGAAGGAGTTTGGCTTAAGAGATTTTTGGATCATTTAGGTGTTATTGAGAAAGCTGTAAATCCATTATTGGTTAACTGTGATAGCCAAGCAGCTATAGCATACACCAAAGATCCAAAATATCATGGCAAGACCAAACATATAGATACCAAGTATAACTTTGTTAAAGATATGGTTGCACGAAAGGATGTGAACTTACGGTACATATCTACGCATAGAATGGTAGCAGATCCTATGACAAAGCCAATACCTAGAGATGTGTTTTGTGGTCATGTAAAATCTCTGGGATTGCCTATGAATCTTTGTTTGATCTTTATGCATCTTAATGCTCAGTGCATTACATTAAGTTGAGAAAGTATGTCGGACATATATAAGATTGGCCCACTCACACGGGTAATCGCCTCTATTTACTATGTGATAAATAGAGATGAAACGGTTTTTAAGCTTATTATCTAGGTGATAATCGAGAGCTCAAGCTTAAAATATATATATGTCGCCTTAACTAAGTGTTAAGATGAGGACATGATATGTACTATGTCCGAAAGTAAAATACCCCACATATTTTACTTTATCTGTCTAAGATGCCAGATGTGAGTTCTAATGAATTATGTGAATGAGTAGATACGTGAACTCAAGTTAGACATTGGGTATGTCTGAACTATCATCTGTACGGTATTGAAGGTGTAGACATACGCTCCATGGGAAAGGAGTTAATACCGTAATACGTATTTCATACTACGTATGCATGAGACGACCAATAAGAGTGGCAAAAGTTTGATCTCAACTTTTATGCTGTGTGAGACTCTTGAGGAAAAGAGTTCCTCAATTTTAGTGCCCTCATGACTTTTACTTATTCTCAAGATTTCTATTTAGTGTTTGCTATCTTAGGATGTTGCCAATGGTCATGAGTTGATTCGATCTAATGGGACATTTCTAGAAAAGCAAGCTGAACGAAATTGAGAGTTTGAAGGAAAGAGGAAGATCGAATTTGGAGAATCACATTGTAGTTTTGTATTCACCGGTCGACCAATTATGACTGTCTTTGGGATAATCATAATTGTGAATACAATATATATATATATATATATATATATCATTATTTAAAAGAGATCAAGAGAGATATAAATGTGATCGATCGATCTAGGGTACTTGCATGCTAAATCTACTCGAGTGTGATGCCCATTATGAGCTGCTATATATTCCTAACAGATGTATGGCAACGAGCTCTCAAAGTATCTTTGGTCGCACGGATTATTCACCGGTATGAATGTTGAAGAGAGGTAAAGAGGATCTGTTCGGCCCACCATGTGCAAGTGGGAGATGATGATTTTATTAATTATTGTGATAGGCCTAAGTTGGCCCGTCCGCCCATGTTGGGCCTAAAAGCCTGGCCCACAAGATTAGGGCCCATGGATGGAGGGATACGTTGAAGAGTTGTAACTTTTGGGGGACGTCTTTTGCCGAAGGGACACGTCCTTTGGAGAGGACGTATTTAAGGGGAAAAAGAGAGAGGAACACACCTTTTGGATTTACGTACGTTCCTCCTCCCTCTCTCCCTCCAAAAGAAGAACAGTAACAAAAGAGACGACACTCTCTTCCCTTCAAGGCAAATTGACGTCATCGGATCGAACGGGATCAGTTTTTCTTCCTCATATCAGCGTCGGTGTTTAATCTGTGGCTAACAAGGTACATTCGATTTTGTGATGTGCCTTAGGATCGGTGATACATGTGATTTTCCCGGGCTCGTCTTCCACACTTGTTTTAGGGGTTCGATTTAGTGTCGAATCCGGTTTTTGGGAATCCGATATTCCCGACAAGAATCAAACTCCGGCGCCGTTGCTGGTGTATGCGGGGACTCAACAGGTAAGCTGATCGGGGGTTTTGCATGGAAGGTGAAGACACGGTCAGCCTTTCAAGCTGAAAGCCTGCTGCAAGGTCTTCGGTATGCTTCGTCGCAACCTTATAAAAAAGTGGGTCGTTGAATCTGACAACCTGTCCTTAGTTCAGCGAGTACTTGGTGTCGAGCAACCCACGTGGGAGGGGAGACAACTGCTCAAAGAATGCAGCAGTCTATTGACTCTTTTGCCCAACCTTAATGTTGCTGATTAGGCCGTAAAAGCTAAGCTCCACAACACTTCCTTTAAATTGCGCCTCATTTCACCCGCTCCCTCTTTCGGACTTGTTATGTTCTGAAGCACATTTTATGTATCCATCTGCGTTTCCTTTTTGAAATGAAATGATTTTTTACCAACCCATAAAAAGGGGGTTAGAGGCGCATTGGCTAGATTTTTCTCGAATTTAAAAGCACATGTCTTCTTTTCTGCCTAATAGTAGATAGTAAATGGTACAGTTTTTTCTTCTTCCGACATAGTAAGGCTTTCCACCGTGACTTGGCCAGAAGGAATTACAAGAGATTGAAGATGGAGAAAAGGCAGGCCGTCCATTGCAACAAAAGAATCAGCGTAAGTAATGTGGTTGGACAATAAACGGTGCTTTTTCAGTCAAACAGTTGGTATCTCCAGATTGACTTTTGTTTTTTGGCGGTGCTATTTCCATTTCATATATCACTAAATCCACTCAATTTTCATCAAAAAGACAAAATTACCCTTCATCATTCAATTGCAAGTTAGATTTGTGATCTCAAATTTAGTTACTTTCTTTTTTTTCTTAATTGTTCTATATCTATGTAAGATCTACTTACCAAAATCAAGAATTTCATATGTCTAGTTTTTGTTTATTGTAGATTTTTCATGTATATTAAAGGCACCCATTTTTTTTATTGTTAGAATTACTTCCATAAAAATTTGTTTTGTCTAAAAGAAAATTTCCAAAAATCTAGTTCTTTCTATGTTGTTGATCATAATTATGGATAAATCGCTAAGTGGATGAAATTTAATTAAATCAAAACATTGCATGAAGTAATAACTTTTTTTTGGAAATGCCAATAAAATATTGTTATTTTGGATTGACAAAAATTAATATAATTTGTGAATTGGTTACCAATATATATATATAATCAAGACACCTCATTATGCATAATGTTTGTAGTGTTACATGCTATGTATGAAAGTATCTCAACAGTATAATAAGGAAAAAATATAAATTCTTTAATATAGTATATAAAGAGACTTAATGTACATGGTTGACTAATGAAATTAATATAAAGTTGCCAGAAAAGTGAGCTTTTGAATTAAGAGAGAAAAAATCGATAAGTTGTTAAAAGATCAATGATGAAAAATAGATTTTTTAGTTTTATACTATATCAAAAGTGTCTTTTTTCCTTACTACTAGCAAATTGATTTTAAGTGGAATATGTAAAATATTATAATAATATCCAAGAATGCATTTTTCCTTAATACGCTATAAGCAAAACATGTGAAATGCTTAATTATTATAACTATCATTAATAGAAAAAGAAAAATAGAAAAAGGAGGAGCCGGGCCATCACTTTAAACTGCAATTGAAAAATTAAAGGCAATTTTTTTCTTTTTGGTATTAATGAGGGTGGATGTAGTCATTTAGGGTTGTAAAAATAGCACCGTCCTTATTTTTTTGCGGTGCATACTTTGATTTTTATTTTTTTTTTCATTCTTGAGACCTGAAAATTTCAAGTTGTACAGATATTGACATGTAGATTTTAATATAATCTTTCATCACTTTTCAAGATTTACAAAGATACTTCAGTTTTTGGCAAGAAAGTGAAGAGGTTGAATTTTGCTTTTTTAAGCCACCATAAATAAGTTCGAGCGAGTTTACTTTCAGTCACACCTTTTTCCCTTTTTATCAACTCAAAATTGTGAACAAAACATTCCTCATCATGAAATTATAAAAAGTGTCAGAATGAAATAAATAATTTCATTTATATTATTAATGAATCAAAGAGGTGCCACCTGATCACTATCACATTTTCCCTTACCTAGAATAGATAAGACAGTGAAACAAATCTCGAGGATTCGGTAGTAAAATACGCAAAGCACTAAAGTCGAAGCTCTGGCGACCACCCGGCTGGTGGTCAGAGCGTTCGAGTCTAAAAGAACTAGCAAATTGATCTATACAGGAACCGTGGCCATTTCTAGACAGTTTGTTATCAACCGTTGGATCCACTGGTTCAACTTTCAGCTCTGGAAGGAGGACAGACGGAAACATAAAAAAAAATGGGAATGAAACCAAAGCAGGTTAGACAAAGCTCTCGCTCCAAGCTAGTGATCACCCGGGGGAAGTGCGAGGTTCGGCGTGGAAGACAAACTCAAGTTTGGATGCTGAACCGTCATATTTTTTTATTACATGATGCAATTAGCAATGATTAGTATTTAAAGAAGGGCTCTAGTCAGGGCCATATGCGCTGCATGTTCCTCCTCAAAGCATCTTCAGGTGTCCGAAAGCATCACCTAACTTTCTCATCGCTGATGAGGAGTCCATCCTAGTTTCCTTTCGACTTCTTTAAATTTCCAATCAAATTAGGTAGGTCCCCTATCTTTAATCATTGCAAAAATTGTCCATGTCAACACTAGTTATTTCACGTGATATGGTTGGCATCCATATCAGCAATTTCGGATCAATAATTAACAAATTGTCACAAGGTTTATAATTAAATTGGCTAAATTGAAAGGTTTAAGATTGAATTGACATCCATACAATAGATTATGACTTTTTTGGCAATTTTTCCATTTTGCTTTTGTTGCTTATTTGTCTAGCGTGTATTTCTTGGTAAGTTTAGGCCCTTGCAATAAACAGATTTACTAATATCCGCAAGATATATGCAATCAAAATTAATATAGCCTAATTCTTACATTAAGGACAAGATATATAGGTTTTTAGCAAGGTTATTGCTTCTTTGTTTATGCCAACAAATCTTTCTAGTCATTTACGCCAAGGCAGTTTTTTTATTGCTACTTTGTAAAAAACTTTCTAATATAAATGCATTTCTTCCTTATTCTCATAAAAGTTGTCTATTAAGAATAGTACTTTCTTGATTCGCAATTAAAGCCGACTATGACGGATTCATGTTATGGGGAATCGGTTCCTACCTTGAAATCGGGGATTAGATTAGACAAGTTAATTCCCACCCTTTGGAAATAAGTGTAAGTTAGGAAAGATTTTAAATTTTAACTTGAAGTACATGAATCATAATATAAAATTAGAAATGTAGGTAATCGTTGATAGAATATATATGAAATAGCCAATTGAAAATGTTTTAGGGAAAAAATAATTATTATGAAATAACCAATTCAAAATCTTACATTGCAATCCGTAGCTGCATTGTCACTCATCTCTCTCTCTGCTCTATATAACGTCCTAGTGAAGTCAATTTTTGACTTCCCCAAGAAGTTGGTCTCTAACCTCTCAAAGAAGTTAAGTGAATAGTTTACAACTATATCTGCACTTGTTTCAAACTCCACAAGAAGTGCTCTTGAACCTCCCCAACAAAGTTACCTCTACATGAAGTTATATGGCCCCAAACTAGTATAGATACAGTCTGTTTCTATCAGATTTCGACGAAGCACAAAGAAGCAAGTTACCTTAGACTTGCAAAAACAAGAGAGTGCGGTACTTGTGTTGACGTAACCTGAGTGAGCAGGAAAAAGAGTTCTTATGAGTGTGCCGTGTCTATAATAGAATGAGTGAATTAGATGTGTGCACGGCGCGAGTTTGAAGTGCGAGGAATAAGAGAGCTAGTCTGTGAGTACTTTGTTTTCTTGAGAAATAAAATCAAACTTTCTTGTTTTTGTGCCCGTCAATGCTACACTCAACAAGTATTATCAAAACTTGTACAACTCAACTAGTAATATCAAAATCAGACATTTAAAACTGTCTCCATATTGTTAGACGTGCATATAAATCTACCTACAACATTCAATATCAATTTAGGAAATCTACAGGAACAATTATTTTGTCAAATGAAGTAAGCATAGTGCATACAGGAAAAACAAGCGAAGATAATGATACCGAAATTAGTATATTCTCTATGAGCAGTAACTCGTAACTTGTAAGCCATGCTACACAATATGATAACAATTCATTAGTGCAAACATTTTGGAAAGGCAAGATCAACTCGACAGTGAACAAGTTTAGGAACTTTTTGTCAATGCATGGATCACCATTACTTATTTGTCTATGCTTTTTGGAATATTTTGCCATTTATGTTATCGCGAGCGCCACTTTTCATTTTACTTCTTCAACTTTCAAGCTATACAAATGAACTTTTATGATTCGTGCACGTAGCATAGTCCGATGAAAGATTCGATCTAAAATTGGAGCACAACTACGATAGGAGGAAAGAAAGCTTGCAGGAGATCAGCCAAAGACTATGAGAAATACTTTATTACGGAGGAAAATACTCATGGGTTTTTCGATTGATTATTAACTTAAAACATGAACATCAGGGACTTGTCGAGCGCGTAAAAAGTAGATAATATAATTAGAACTGCGATTGTTGACCGGCAAATGTAAACACATCAACAGGTCCAAATCGAAAAAAAAAAAAAGAATCTGGACTCCTCAAAATCAGATCCAGAAGGTGGACCAAAAAGAGGAAAAAACAAAAGTGGGTTTGGAAAATACTATGAATTATTTAGCGTGTTTTTTTAGGAATCTTTCCATGCATTTAGTTGAGAACAGCCAAGCACAGATGGTCATGACTATCAATGTCTATTGAGCAAGAATGTTCTCTTAGGGCCCCATTTGCAATCATGGTATATTAATTTTGTGATAAATTCGTCTTTAAAAATGAACGAGATAATCTCTCTTGAAAAGACATCATGAACAACGAAATAGAAATTGCCCCGAACATATACTATTTTGCATACGATTGCTTGGTCAATCGTACAATGTAGACCTCATCATCTTTTGATCTCAATAATAGATTTTCACAAGGAAAATTCCAAATAAAGGCCTAAAGTACTCTCCACTTTCTCAAATAAGGGCTTAAACTAAACATTATTTCAAATAAAAGCCTAGAGTGTTCTTATTTTCTCAAATAAGAGCCTAAAATATATGTTGTTTCAAATAATGGGTGACCCTTGTCGACTAGAGACGAGGGCTAGCAAGCCCTCACCAAAAGCTGGAGAGGGCGGCAAGGGTCACTCGCCCTCACCTAGCACCCCTATACTTGGGCCGAGGTCCAGAGGCGCTGGACAAGGGTTGCCAGGCCTGTGCGAGGGCTAGTGACCCTCACCCAAATCTAGGAGAGGGTCGCCGCCCTCTCCTGCTTCTAGCGTGGGCCTACTGGCCCTCAACTCTAGTCGACAAGGGTTACCGACCCTCACCTAGGTTCTAACAACCCCGCCAGCCTTAGCCACCGCCCCCACTGGCAATGGAGCGATAGCCAGTGTTTTCCATTTTTTTTATCTAATTTAATTTTAATTTAACTTGAATTTGGATAAAAATATCACTAATAGGCTAGAATATTTTGCCAGCCAGCGAGGCTAAGTCCCTATTTGAAATAGCTATAACTATTTCAGGCTCTTGTCTGAGGCAATGTCCACTTTATGTCTTATTTGAAAAAAATAAGAGCATTTTAGGCCCTTATTTGGAGTTCTCTTGATTTTCACCCTTGATTATTTTAATGAGTTGTTGGCAAATGAATCATAATTACTACAGTTTTTAAGTATTATGGCTTATTTAATTAAGGCAATTGACTTTGATTTTCACCTTTGCATATTGCAGCTTTAGAACTTGTTTGCAAGGCACAAGATTATTTGGTATTGTCCAAGTATTAGCTAGCATAGTTTATTGTGGTTGATTATTGATAAGAGACGTTAGATTCCGATTATTACGTGTAGATTGTACAAAGAAATTAGTTCTTGAACCGTTGAAAATGCTATATTATTAGAGGGATTGTTGAGGCATTTTATGTTTGATGGTGCTTAATGACTTGGTCCATCCATAATATTTTTTAGGTATATAAATTCTTACTTTTATAATCAGATAAAAAGACTTCACAGTCCACGCTATTTCTTTTTATGAAACTCATCGGTGATTGGATATCACCAAGACGTTGTTAGTGCGTCATTATCCTAGATATTTTTATTAGAACCGAAGTTTTGTCGGAGAGACGAGACCACAAACCAATGTCCATCGACCAGCCATATGAACACATGAATTTCCTTCCTCAGCTTGTCTTAATCAAAAGTTGACTTGACTTGGCTTTTTCACGGTCCTTCGTTGTCAGTATGGCTAATTTAGTTCAACCCATGTTTTCTTTTTATTTTATAAGAAATAAGTTTTATTTTCCAGGAAAGCAAAGGGTTTGGTCAATTAAAATAAACCGTTTTCAGGTTTAATTGAGATCTCCGAGAGCAAAGCAGGCCTTAATAAATCACTAATCGTGCATATAATCTAGTGATTAGTGATGTAATCAAGCTATCAAAATTACATTTAGTGAGAAAAAGAAAACGATTCTGTTTTGCGTCCCCAATAGATGTGTGAGGGGAGATTATATGCACGGGTTGGGCTACATATTTCACATTATCAAATGTAACATGCGATGTCCGGACAACAGCGACATGTAAAAGATTAATAAAGTTTAGAGAAGCCTAACAAATCAAGTATTTACCAAGTTCGAGTTTAGTCCATTTTTTACTTTAGAGGCCCAAGCATGAGCCTCTCAAATCACATGTTTTGACATTTAAATTTTTGCCAGCAAATCGAATGTCCATTTTTGTAAAACAGTAAAAAAAATAAAGATAAAACAATTGTAAGAAGACTAAAAAAATATATGATACAATAAATAATGAAATAGACAAGCACATAAAAAATAAATAAAAGATTGAGCCCCCATTTGGACTAGTTCGGCCCATCACCTAAGTCCTAGCCCTTGCAATCCGGTTTAATTTAATTGAGCCCAGTACCCCAGGCACATCAGACTTCTCTCCTTCTGTTTAATTTAATTTTTTCCCACGCGGTTTAACTCAATTGAAAAATCGAAGTTTGCGTTGCTCTCACATGCATGCGAGCTCACAACTTCAATCTATAATTCAAAAGATCAGATAGCATTTCCTGTTATACAAATATGGTCTGTAGTGATTCGGGTATATTAACGTTGAGTTTGAGTTCATATTTGGTTTCTGTCTTCTTTGCATGTGAGTCCATGAGCACGCTTCATGTTGTTTCTCTTCCATTTTTTAATGATGTGCGTGTTTGTAATTCGGGTCAAGCACATGAGATTGTTCAAACATGAACTGTTGTTTTCTGATTTTTAAAAAAAAAAAAAACCTGCAATTGTCCTGTTATTGAGAGCAAATTGAAATTCAACTATCAATATTTCAGAATCGCTTAACTTGATAGTGAAATTCGTGATTTTGTTCAATTAAGTCTATCAAATAAATTCTTAAGTCAGCAGCGTGCTTGGCTATTGATTTTGCTCATACCATTTGTGCTTAGTTGTTGCTAAGGATTGATATGTGTTCATAATTCACATGGTATCACTGCTTTGGATTCTTTCTTATGTAGCCATGAGATTTCCATTGATCAAGCTTGATTTGTTTTAGTCTCATTCCATCTACGCGTTGTGTCTTCCAGCTGTTTATGGATCAATATATGATGCAAACAAATCTGCCATGAGATGCATTTGTATGGCCAAGTCAACCATTGGAACCCGTCAATGGAATTGAGGTTCTTGTTTTCTGGGAATGATTAAACGAATGGGATTAGACAATTGAGATTGTGTGGGAATGGAGTAGATATGATTGATAATTGAGCTTGGTATTGTCAAATTCAAGATAGCACTGGTGAAGTTTTTGTTGGATATATAAAACGGTTTTGTAACATTTTATAACGGTTATAAAATAATCATGTAATGACTTTTATAACGGTTTTGTACCTTTTGCTTTATTTCTTTCTAAGCCCCTTATTATTTTACAACAGATTTATAATGGTTTCTTAACATCTCTCTTTCTCTTGTTTGAATATAAATTAAATTTCAAACCAACAATCTATTGAAGATACACTGAATTCTCATAGTTTTGTCTTTTCTTTTTGTCAAGTTATATACATAACGTTGTCATTCTAATATTCAGTGCGAAATATAGAAAAATGTTTGTTATATCTTGGGAGGACAGACACTAGAGCTTTACACATCAAGTTTCATACTCTAAAGAGTGGAATTATCTTTCAAAACAGTGCTTGCATGCCTCAAATAATTGATTTTATTCTCTAATCATTTTCAATATATTTCTAACCATTATTATTATTATCATCATGTTATCTAACATTTTTCCATGCCACTGCTACTGCTGCTGGGATTGAAGGAGGAATGTTGAAGGACAAGTATCGTCCATTCGTGAGCGGTTTCTCGTGGCCACTACTAGATATCTTCTTCTTCTTCTTTTCTTTTTTTTTTTTTTTTAAGAAGAAGAAGAAGAAGTTTCCTGGATCCTTGGCCGCTGCAACATCATCAACATGGACCAGCGCCAGTTTCGCTGGCGGTTTGATGTTGGCTCCACGGTTCCACTGTCGTAACACTCTGATCATTGTCATTTCGGCTCTTCTTAATCGACCGCGACTCAGTTCATTCCTTCGATTGCCATTCCGGTGGGGGTAACGATGACTTCGGTGGCTTTATCTGCAATCTTCCGCCACATCTTCAGCTCCCCCGCCATATACCTTGCTCCATGACGCTCCGGCGATGACGAAATCCATCGACTAAGAGGCAAACCTGCCTGGTCGCTTCGTCTCCAATTAATTTTGGAATTGATTTCGGTTCCTATTAATTTCTTTTTCTTTTCAACTTGGCACTAAAAACATCAGATTTCTTTTTCTGTTTTGCGCACAATTGTTGGTTCTGAACGGAGGAAACAAGGCCTCTCAGTGGAGAGAGCAAAAGAGCCGGTCAAGTAAGCACACCTTTTCTTATATATACTTTAAAGGCTTGCTTCATTAGGTTTTCCATCTTTATTTCTCCTTCACATTTGCTTCTATTGTGGATTTTAATTGAGTATACTGATTAAACACACTTGGCCCTTTTTTTTAATTAATTAATTATTTATTTAAAATTTAATTTAATTAATTATTAATTACAATTATCTAAGGGTGTATTTTGTTAAGCACACAATGAATGATTTCAGAAATATTTTTTTTAAAAATATCCTTTTTGTGAAAGTTCTTTTGCCAATTAAATAATTAATCAATCAAAAAATGTTTTCAAAAATATTTTCCTAATCGAGAAATAATTAATCAATAAAAAATGTTTTCATAATCGAAAACAATTTATTTCTAAACATTTTTGTAGAAAATGAACATATTTTTGTTCATTCATTTTAGTAAGCAATACAAATAATATTTTCAAGAAATTATTTTTTGAATCATTTATTTTTCAAAAAAAAGAACTGAAACCTAAATCAATCAAGGAATTTTTTAACAATATTCAATTCAAACTAGTTATGTACATGGAAGATCCACATGCATAGCGTGGTAGTTTATTCACTTCAATTGTTCTAAGGTAGATAAATAAACGCAACTCCATGGCGCTTATGAAAGCGAGAAAATTCACGTCAACATCGGCTTGTTACCCGGTGCCTAATGACTTCCAATGGCCAAGTGAATTTTAGCTGATCTTAGCAATTATGTCACTGTTCAAATTCTGATCAATTTCACCTAAGAACTTGTGCTTCGAGACAATGCAAGGAGGCATATATGAAGGAGGTGGCCTCATACTCGTCTCTTCGGTGTCTCCATTTTCACTGTAAAAGCGGTACTCATTCCCAAGTCAAATGTCTATCAAAATGACAATACGATGCACCTGCCACATACCAACTTAAAATGTTAGTCGTAGAGGGAATTTTTTTTTTTTTTTTTTGCTATTTTCCCAAGTCTTTTTATGTATATTATGTGTTTTTTGTGTATTTTCTTTTTTTTTTTTTTTTTTTGCCCCCAACAGATAGACAAATCTATTAACATTTGATCTCAAGCAAGCAATGTCTTAATGTTTCTTGTTAAACTGATAATCGGGAGTTAGACGTTAAAATTACATTTAAAAAAAAAAAAAAAAGAGCATGAGATATACTTGGATTTTTTTTTTTTTTGTCATGAGATATACTTGGATTTTTTTTTTTTTTGTCATGAGATATACTTGGATTACTTGCCCTGAATCTAATTGCAAGCCAACCTCTTTTAGGAACTCCAAATGTAATGACTTTAGGCGGATCGACCAGATTGTGCACTTGAGGATTGGTCTCGTTGTTGAAATTTCCTAAGCCGAAGCCGACCACGTAAAAGCTATTTAATGCGTATGCATTGGATGAGTTCCTGATGCATGCAACAAATTAGTCCCTTGGTAAACTATCTCTACGGTTTCATTGTAATTCAGAACTTTTACGGCTGTTCCTATAGTAGCCTCCGCAAAGGCTGGTAGACAAATCATCTCCCGTGAAGTCACACATAACTGGAGCAAAATCGGGAAAATCTGCGGTGAATACTCTACTGATGTTTCTGCATATTAATGGCAAAGATGTGCTACTCATAATTGTCATGTATCATTAACGTGAACAATAGACATTTCTAGCGTATTGTGATGAAAAGTCTTAGGAACAAAATATCAAATTACAAGGGAGAATTACCAAAAAAATCCTAAACCTATTGCAATTTTGTCAATTCAGTCATAATTTTTTTTTGGCTAATTTAGTCCTAAACCTTTTATAATTGTGCCAATTCAGTCAATCCGGCCAAAATTGGCCGGCCATCGCCGACATGGACGTCGGTGGGGGACAGCCGGCGGCGAGGCAATTTTTTAATTATTTTTTTAATTTTTGAATTTCTTTTTAAAATTTAATTCTTTTTTTCTTTTTCTTTTTTTTCACCTTCTTCTTCCTCTCGGCTGGCCACTAGCGAGGCTCACCCCCGCCGGCCGAAGGCGGGGGCCGGCGAGGGCGAGGCCCTGCCAGATCTGGCGAGGTCAGCCTCGCCGGCCATTGGCGAGGGCGAGGCCCCACCGGATCCGGCGAGTCGGCCCTCGCCAAAGCTAGGCGAGGCTACCGTCGCCAAGGGCTGCGGCGGAGGCGGAACGGGAGAGGATGAGGAGGAGGAGGAGGAGGAGGAGGCGGCGGAGCGGCTGCGAAGATGGGGGCGTTGCTCCGAGCCGAGAGAAACCCGACATCCCCATCGTTGTCGTCACCGTCACCGTCGTCCCCGCACTCCTACACGAGATCTCCGCCCCCACCTCGCTCTCCCGCCACCGCCACCGTAGCCGCAGCGCCCCTCTTCGCCTCTCCGCCGCCTCCTCCTCCTCCTCATCCTCTTCCTCCCCGCCTCCGCCACAGCCCTTGGCGACGGTAGCCTCGCCCGGCCTTGGCGAGGGCCGAGCTAGCCGGATCGGGCGAGGCTCGGCCTCGCCCAACTTTGGCGAGGGCCGACTCACCGAACCGGCGGGGCTTCGCCCTCGCCGGTGGCGGTGAGGCGACCTCGCCATATCCGGCGGGGCCTCGCCCTTGCCCGCCCTCGCCTCCGGCCAACGAGGGCGAGCCTCGCCGGTGGCCGGCGAGGCTAACCTCGCCGGCCCTCGCCTTTGGCCAGCACCGGTCGGCCGAGAGAAAGAAGAAGGTGAAAAAAAGAAAAAAGAAAAAAGAATTAAAACTTTCAAAAAAATATATTAAAAATATTTAAAAATTCGAAAAAAATATTAAAAAATTGCCTTGCCGGTCGGCTGTCCCCGTCGGCGTCCACTTGCGCCCGGCCGGCCAATTTTGGCCGGATAAACTTAATTGGCATAATTATAAAAAGTTCTGGACTAAATTGGCCAAAAAAAAAAGTTTAGGATTGAATTGGCACAATTGCAATAGGTTTAGGACTTTTTTGGTAATTCTCCCAAATTACAAGGATGAGAGATGAACCTGTAATAAGCTTGTAGCACATCAAAAGATGGCTCCTGTCAACTTTTGTTATTCAGAGTCGCTGATGTCTTGATATCACCCGTCCACGAATCATTAGGGCAACGCACGTAGTTCATGGTAGCTGTGATGAATATCCTTGTCGTCACGTCATGAGGGACGTCTATTGGATGTTCTTCAGTTGCTAAACTTCTCAATCGTTGTGCGAAACTTGCTGTAGCACTATAGTCATAATAAGATGGCAGGGTATCGTTTGGGTAACTTGGTGGTGTTGTCATACTGTAATTCCATTTATACTAGATAATCGCAGTAGCAACAAGGAGGGAAAAATGAGTGACGGTCATGTCTTCACTGGAAAACCGTCGAGCTGCCATGTATCACCTTCCTGGAGATTGATTGGCAGTAACTAATACATCCATTGTTTATCCAGGTTCTATCATTATATATGAAACAACTATTGGTTTTGTATATGCTCCATCCATTCCAACTAGCGTTATGTTGTGATTAGTGATAGCGATGAACATTTATGTGCCTACCATTACGTTCACAATATGAAGGAGATAAGTCTTACCATAACCATCAAACAAGAAAGGCGTTGTTTCTGTCAAATTGATAGCATGAAAAAACGATATATTAGGACATTGTATATAAGAAAAAACGGAATGTGGAAAAACCCTACTGCCTTTAATGTAGACAATTTAATGCCTTCTTGTACCCGTCTATGTAATTGTGGAAAGAATTAGTTTTACTTCTAAATACATAGGCCAAGAAGTACCAAATTTGGAGTATATTCTTGGGAAAGAAAATCATATATCTGCAATAACTCAAAGTGTTGACATTTCAAGAAAGTTGCCTTTGCCTCATGGTCAGCATTCATATCCTCATGATATCCAAACAAAAAGGGATAAAAGAGAAGATAATTAAGACTATAAATGTAACATTCGAGCATGGAACAAAATCTCCAAATTGTCCGTTGATCATGTAACCGGTTGCAAGAGGTATATGAGTACTGCCTATATTGACAATTCCATCTCTAAGGCTTTATTTAGAGAAGTTCCTTCATTATACCAAGGACCTGCAAATCATGACAGGAAAATGGGAAATTAAATTACTTGAACAATTGCTTTTACCATTCAAACGCAAATGCATAGTCGTCTGATAACTTTTTCTCACTTTTAAGTAAGTATTTTTTTCCTCCTCTTCGTCTGGGCAGGAAAGATGCATTGGAAAATAGAGGGAGTTCCATTATAGAAAGATCTAGCCATTAAACCAGAATCTCCAAATGAAACAGAGACATAATCTCAATATTCTAGTAAAGGAACTTGATTTTCACTATAGCATAAACTTTTGTAAGGATTTCATAGTGATAACAACACTAGATCGTCAGTTACCTTATATGCTTTAAGGAAAAGGTATGCTTTGATATAGTGGGCGAGTAGTCCTTATGGACGAAAAACAAAGTCAAGCGCAGGATTGGTAGCCAAAATATTAAGTGATTGAGATGGACTAAGATGGACAAGCTTTTAGTATTACATGAATCCCATCTGGATTCAATTTTTTGAAATTCCGATCCACTTCATATCCCTAGCCTCTAAGATTTATGTCTAAAAGAGTCCCACAAGTAATCTTTAAAGCACATACCGAGCGCGGTTATATGTTCTCCATCTGGCATTGGGAATGGGAAACTTGATCCTTCACCTGGTAGAATAACAATTGCACCATGCACAGTAAATCTTGTCCTCTCATTGTGGGCATGCCACCAAAGGGTTCCTTCTTCTCCAGACCATCTGATCATGGACTTCGAGATTGCTTCACCCCGTGCCTATAAATCACTGAATTTCATCACATGCAAATGAACCCCACGAGCTATACTTTTCTTTGCATTTCATAAACAAAATTCCATGTCTTTCCTACACATATTTTAGATAATACAGTTTCGTCATCAAGAACATAATTATGCCATTTTCATGTCGGTTAACTCGTGCGCATATATCGATCAATCTTGTTTTAGCCGAGGCAAACTCAGAAAATGGAGTTGAATTAGACCTACTTATTAACATCACCACAGATAACTATAGGTATCTAAGCATAAATCTTGCTGGTAAGGTTATATATTAGTATAATATGCGATACAATTTCACTTCATTTATTCTTTATTTCTATCTTGAATTAAGCCATGCATTTATTTCGTTTTAGCTGTCTATCGCATCAAAAACTAATAATAAGAGAGCCATAAAAACATTAGAACAAGATGGATGAAGAAGGTACCAATGAAGAGTGACCCCATATAATCCTTGATTATGAACCTTCAGGTACACAAGATTGCCTCTTTGAACGCGAATAGTTGGCCCAGGAAGACTGTCATTCACCCCTAGAATAGTCGTAATAGTGCAATTCCTTGTAACATTGATTTCTCTCAGCTGCAGAAAAAAAAAAAAAATGTCGCTGCATAAGCTTGATTGTCGAAGTACATGCCGTCTCTATCTCAAAGATTGTGTATGGACGTGTTACCAAACAATTAAATTTCTACTTGGGTAAGATAAACCAATTATCGAGGACCACGTTCGGCCGAGACGTTGATGGTTCCGTTTTTATGGTCCCCAAATTCAAACACTGTTAGATGTACTTTCACGATTTACCTAGTGATTGTCCACACAGAAGGGGGAGGAGGAGGAGGAGAAGAAATGACGATGTCCAGCGACACGGGTCCTCGTCAAGCATAGCACACATGAGTCTAGCACTGAAAATACCCACATCACTTGACAATGGGTAAGATTAAACTAATAAGTGGAGAGAGAGAGATCACGTGTATTTAAGAGCATATAAGCTCCGTTGTCAAATGATGTGGAATATTTCAATACTATTCTCATGTGCATGCATGATTAAGAGTGCCGTGTGGAATTTGACTAATGAGAATAAATGCAGGTGAAAGAGGCAAAACCTAACTCTGATATCATATTAAAAAGTTTAACTCAAAAGCTTAAGCTTATAATTGAATAAAGAACGCATGAATACGAAGGCCCTATTGTTAATCAACTTCAACACCTCCTTTCACATGCAAGCCATATTAAAAGTGGCATGTGGCATTTGATCAATTTGATAGGACGCACCCGTAAAAGGGGCAAAATCTAGTTCTAATACCATGATAGAAAATCTAAAAGCTTAATAATTAAAAATATATCACATTGTTTAACATGGTACATTATCTCATGGCCTTCAATATTCTGTTTTGATACCATGTTTGAAAGTCCGACACTTTTTAACATAGTATCAGAGTTAAGTTCTATTATTTTCGCGTATGCATCCACTCCCATCAGTTGAATTTTACATGCCATTTTTAATCCGACTAACACATGAGAGGGAGTATTGCAAATATTCCACATCGCTTGAAAATGGAACATAAATGGACTCCATCTCATCTAACGGTGTGTGAGAGTTGGGTTCACATACACCGAGTGTGTCCCGCAAGCTCTACACACATGCCTCCGTCTATTTGCTTTCTCTCACTACTTATATCAAGGAAGACAAACGGCGGGTGATCGGAAGCAAATGTTGCCCCGCCGATAAACATTTTTTATACATATTTGCTCATGAAATAAGATATACCCAAAGTAATTAAGAGTGCAAGATTATCCCTGTTTTATTTCCCCTAAATAAAACTAAAGAGTGCTCATTATATGGAGGGACTCTCTCGTCTCTTCATCTAGAATGAGCATGGGTCCTCGGTAGAATTAGAAACAGAACCAGATTGACCCTAGAAATTTGATCCTATTCCTGGTTCTTAGACTCCTCAATCCAATTCTCAGTTCCAAATTTTTTGGAACCGGTACTATGCAATACCGAACCGAACCTAACTGGAAACTATAGAATAGTTCTAAACTATTGTCGCGACCAAACCTCGGGCATTTAGGGGGAAGGTTGAGTTTAGGAGTACTTGATCATGGGAGCTCCCTCACGGTATTTATCCCAAAAGATGTCATCACTTCATCTTTTGGAATCAACCATGTGAGTTTGCCCGATCACGGTCGTGAGCTCTCCCAAGCTCGTACCTCATGTGATAACGGAATTTGTCACCACTCGCATTCACACGTACGATACACCTCAAAAAAGAAGATCGGGTGTGAATGAAGAATTTAAGGGTGCTTTTATCATGGTAACCCTCTCGATGGTACTTTCACCCATAATAATGGCAGCACTTCATCGTTTAGGATGATTTTCATATCGAATATACTAAATTACAGTGAGTCTTGTCGAGACCCATACACCTCACGGCAGATTAATTTGTGACATCGTAGATTTTCAGTCTTGTTTTCAATTGAATAAATCGGGCCTTTCATCGACGCGCCTATAGTGCTATTCTCAGAGCCGATCACTCATGAGATAACTAGACTATCTGGGGAAGTCATTAAGAGATTTTAATGCAATGGACTTGAGAATTCGACCAGAAGTCGACTGCTCGACTGTGCTAGTCTGCAAGAGTCATTACGGCATTGTCAAAATTGATCAGAGATCAGGGATATGTCGATTCGACTGAGATGTGTGATCAAAGTGTGGGTGATTCCACTTGATTGCAAAATTCCCGTCGATCGACACTAGACCGATTTTCTATCATTTTGGGTACCCTGTGCCTGTAATTGAAACCTTTAGATTTTCACGACCACCGAGAGTTGCCGATGTGTCGAAGAGGTACATTGTGGCTCGAAGAAAATTGACCACAAGTCATTTGCACTAAAAATTTCTGAAAGTTACCTGGTAGCCTAGGTGACACTAAAATCGCGCCGAATGGAAATTAACCGCGATTCGAGTTTGATTTCAAAAATTGAAAGTTCTGTCATGTCACAAATCATTTTAGGAACGTCGACTCGCCTTCCGAAGATTTTTCTGCAAACCGAGAATTTTTGGGAAAAAGTCGAGGTAGGGTCGTTTTTGTCCCGGAAAAAGCCGGGGATCGTTTGTGATCGCGCGGTGGGATGCAAGATGGATCAATTGGTGAGGAAAAATATTAATTTGATAATTGAGGTGAAAACCAATTGAGATTGAATTGAGAAAGAAATAAAGTCTAATTGGAGAGGAAAACTTGTGAATTCATAACTCTCTCTTCTCCTACCCAAAATGGACATTTCAAGTGTCCAAGAGGTGCCTTGTTGGCTGAATTACAGCCAAGGAAGGCAGCTGTGGCTGTAAAGTGGTCAAGGGGACCAAAATGTGGAAAATAAGGTCCCCATTGTTCCCTCTCTTCCTCACCAAGCAACCAGCCAATTTATTCTCTCCATCCTCTCCATTTTCACACACCAGCAGGCCAAGAGAAGCGCTGGAGTCCTCGCCCGCGACCGCCGCATGTGCTCGCCGCCTCACCGCTCGACTCCGCCTCCCTCACGCCGTCCAGCAACCTTGTTCGCCTCTGTCCAAGCACCCAGGTGGCTGTCCAGCCGCCGTGAGTGGCTGTGGAAGGCCGCTGGAGCCCCCGTTCAACCCGCCGAGCACCCTAGCCGCCTCCACCGGTCTTGCTTCGCCATAACCCGCCCTGTTTCTTTCTGTTTCAGCTTAAAACAGAAGCTGAAATTGTGGATATTCCAGCTCAGGTTTGGCCCATTTTGAGGTGGTTTCGAGCCTCGAAACCTAGGCTCGCTTTAGAGACAATCGGCCCCCGTTGCATCCCCGTCAGTTTGAACCGAGCGGTTCGTCGAACAAATGAGTTTGCTCACTAAACCCTACTTAGTATGTTAATTATGCTTAAGGGTTGTTTAGGTTAGCTTAAGTATGGATTAGTGATCATTTATGAGGGTTAGATTAGTCTTTTAGTGGATTAGTGATAGTTTAATTAGTGAGATTAGTACCGTTGATGATGGATTAGTCGAATCCAGTGAAATTCCTGCAGTTCGGATTTCTGGACCATCGCCGTTTGCCATTTTTGTGGATCAAAATGGGTTACGAATTTGAGGTTGATGTCTTCTTAATAAATGTTTTAGACATCCTCAGCTACAACATATATTTTTCTCAAGATTTTTAGGGACTTAAAAGAAGGAGATATCAGCTCCGACATTTGCAAACAGAGCCTTAGTTTTTGCTGAAACTAGTGACCTTTTAGGATTCTAGGGGTTGTTATCAACTCTTAGGGTTCGAATTTCAAAATAGTTTCTTCACAAAAGTTGTTTTTCATCTCTTTTAGTTTAACATAGTCAAATTTCAAATCAAATAGACATGTTTTGGATCTCGAACCAAACTGATTTCGGAAAACAAACTTTCTGGAAACCGATCCAGTTTTTTGTGCTGGATTGAGCGATTTACTGGGCCAAATCTAGAATGATCTGGGTTAGTGTTCTTCATGGAAATGTTCTTTTATGTGTCTATTATAACATATTTAAATTTGGAAATTTTCCGAACTCGTTTGATTGGGTTTTTGGATTTAAACTTGGAAATGTGCGAGTGGGCCTATTCTGCCAGTTAGAACCGGTTATGAGTTGTGATGGTTCTTTAGGCTTTGATTGCTGGAAATTGCATATTTGATGATATATGGATGGATTTTGAGATGCCTAGAGTTTATTCTTGATGATCGTGTGAAGGTTTAGAGATCCGTCCCCAACGTGTATTGGTGGACATTAATAGTTAAGAGAACCTGTCCCCAGCGTGTGTTGGTGGATGTTAGTAGTTATTAGTCGTTCCCGGCGTGTGTTGGTGGATATTATCTTACCCCGGCGTCGGCGTGTGTCAGTGGATATTATTAGTCATTCCCGGCGTGTGTCGGTGGATATTATCTTACCTCGGCGTCGGCGTGTGTCAGTGGATATTATTTAACCCCGGCGTGTGTCGGTGGATATTATCTTACTCCGGCGTGTGTCGGTAATTATTATCTTTCCCGGCATGTGTTGGTAGTTATTATTCATCCCCGGCGTGTGTCGGGTAAAACTGCTTGTGTGGGTAGTATTAATTTAATTAATTGGAACGGAGTTTATGGATCGGCGTGTGTCAATAATTCTGGCTTTGATGTGTATTGGTAGTTCTTGCTCGTGTGAGCAGTGATTAAATTGTGATTCTTGCTTGTGTGAGTAATGATTGGTTTGGACGTTCCAAATTAGTGTATGAATTTGGTATATACATATGGTTGTGATAAGAACTGTGCTGACCTGCAGGAAGGAACTGAGGCCAAGGTAAGCCTTTGTGATTGTATGACTGTGCGATTAAGACGTCTTAGGCGTATTACCCTCCTAATCGGGGTTTAGAGTGTGAACTCGTTGAGATTTATATCTCACCCCGTCGTGGGCTTCATTTTTCAGGACCGTAGGGTGGAAGACCTGGAGCCAAGTTGAGGGGATCTGAAGTGTAGGTCAGATAAGACAGTTTCTTTTAAGAGTCAATCATTTGAAGTTTAGTGGCTGTAGACTTTTGTAGTTGATTCGGTATGTATTTGAAAGCATGTTTTGTTTAAAAGTCTGTTATCCTGCTTTTTATCCCAAGATGGTTACTGTTAGGGGATTTCTTATTGACTTCCGCATGTGCAATAAAATGAAAGTGTCGGCGACTCGTCCGGGAAGTCGTAAAATTTTATCTACCATTGAGGGATGGGCACGCGCTCGAGGATCGGGGCATGACATAATTTATTATCTATGAGTTGTTTAAGACAACCTAGATGAAAGGTAGGAGTTGCCACTAACCTCGTTTTTTGGGGTCGGCTAGAAAACCCAATTGAGGATTGAGAGTGGTCCCTCGAATCTACGCAACCAAAGATTCTAAGGTTAGCGTCATTTCGGTATCTAATAATTTGTCATGGTTTCTAAGGTGTCCATGCATGTCTTTTATTTTTCATGCCAATAAAACTAACTAGGGGATCATATGTGGATGGTCAATTTCATGCTATTAATTGAAATTTAAGGACGATGCGGTAAGTAAACACCCAAAAACAGTTTAGTGGTAGGTTTCTTTCTTTCGATTTAATTTCTATTTAGGATTGCATGTTAGATTTACCAGTTTCCTTAAACAACAAAAGAGAAAAAAAAATAATCAATTGAAATTTAAGGACGATGCGGTTAGTAAACACCCAAAAATAGTTTAAGGAAAGTGGTAAATCTAACATATAATCCTAAACAAAAATTAAATCGAAAGAAAGAAACCTACCACTCGTCGAGCATTTATATAACACGTCCAACCCGAAACATATATCTGGGAATAAATGGTACAAAAACAAGGTCGGATTGGACATCAACAATACGTGGTCTTCATGTCTTGGAACCACCTCCATGGGCCTATTCTAAGCCTAATCTAATACTAAGACTAGGTATTTATAATGTGAAGGAAACGATCATCATTACAAACATACAAAAACAGGGCCTATTCTAAGCCTAATCTAATACTAAGACTAGGCATTTATTATGTGAAAGAAACAATCATCATTACAAACATACAAAAACAATCACAATCACAAAACAGACAAAAATAGTCAAGAAATTAAGACACTATGTCTAATTGATCAAACTTGGTCTAGGGATTGGCCTTTGTGACTCCTGCGACGATCCACTTAAGATGCCTACCCAATTCATTTTTAAAGTGACTTATAACAATTGGCCATTATTTATGTTCTCACGCGGCAACCAATAAAGTACTCAAACGGGTTTTAAGTGTGACCCAGGATTTCTCACAAGATCATGCATCACACCTATACATACATCTGAAAATCACATGCATAATTGAAAGTAAACATGCAGGCAGGCCATTGGGTCATGGTTCTCTTCTCAATCAATCAAGTAAGTTTAGTGAGCCAATACTGGATTACTCATGCAATTATCGACAAAATCACATGCATTTCTAACACTTCGCGTCCCTTGCCTAGTGGCTGGCAGGCCTCACCGAAGGCTTGCTGGCCACTATGAGGAAAGCTCAAGGAGGAAAAAGAGAGAAAAGAAAGAAAAAAGTTAATAAAGAATTTAAAAAAATATTTAAAAAATATTAAAAAATTGAAACATCAGTGTCTGGTCACTAGCCGGCATCCACATCAATGTCAACTGGTCAAAATTCGCTGGATGGACTGAATTGTGAGCAATATAAAAAGGTTTATGACTTAATTGGTTCAATTGAAAGTTTGAAAACTGAATTGGTACCAATGCAATAGATTTAGGACTTTCTTGATACTTTTCCCAGTGATACTGAGTCTTGTAATAATTAATTGTTAAACTCAATCTTCATTCTCTCTCAATGGAGTAGACATTAATCAGTTTCACGTGAAGTCTAAGTTATAAATATGACTATCGCTGTCTATCAATGAATGGGGTTTTCAAAAGTCTCCAAGAAGTAGATTAGAGACACTAAAAACCATATAAGAAATATCAATATGAATGGTTTGTGCCTTTCTTCACGTGGGGTTCAATCTAAGCATCTGCAGTGTATCATCAAAGGCTTCTTCTCGGGCAACAATGGCTGGAGATGATAATTTATTCCACTATGTGCTTGGACTATGATTGTTCTTGTCTATACTAGATTCAATTAGTATATTTATTACCCTCAAATAATGATTAAGTGACCATCTTATAGTGATGTTCATAGATGGGGAATCTAATGGTATATTCCATGAGTGTTTTAAATATGTCGATGTCAATATATCCGGTTGTAAACATGGATTCGCTTGGATCAACGGTTAAAATGTTTGGTACACTGTATTCTGATACAGAGAACGATTCTCGGGATCCCCATCCAACGATCACACCACCTACATGCGATCAATCAAAGTGTGCATACATTATATTCAATTCACAAACAGGTTTAACAATTACTTTACCATGTAATCAATTTATTAAAAAGATCGGCCTGTTACATTTAAATGAAATGGTATGCATGCCTGACATACTTAAGGTACAATACACAAAAACATCCATCAGCTTACATCTTGATACCAAAAACACATCTTGACCTTTTAAAAGATTGGAGATTGAATCTTCCCATAACTGTGAAATTCGACCCTTAATCGAATATGCGTCACTTCATTATCCTGCATTCATTTTCTCAACCGGAACTCTAATGCAATTTTGAGCTAGAGACACCATAGCAAGTACCTAGTGAATTTTGGGACTAATTCCAAAAATAAAAACCAATGTTACCTTGAACGAAAATTCTGACCTAAACTTTTCATTGTCTCAATAAAAATTACAACACCCGAACTCCTGAAGTACTAAAACTTGACGCAGATGGACAATTAAGTACCAAAAGTTAAGAAGTAACTCTTAAGTGCCAAAATCGGAGCCAAATAGATCGGTTAAGTACCAACGGTGAGAAAATCCGGCCAAAATGCTGACGTGGCGATTTTCCAACGAGACAAGTGCAAAATGACGTCATTTTACTAACATGGCTAAATAATTAATATATATTAATGAAATTAATAAAAAACTAAATTTATTTATTTAAAAAAAATATTTGATGGAGATTGTAGGCGACTAACAGCTCATGTCATGCCCCGAACCACGAGCGCGCGAACATCCCTCAACGGTCGACTAAAATTTGCGACATTCCCAGGATGCGTCGCTGACCTAATCTTTTTATTGCACATGCGGAAGCAAACTCATGACATTTACCCGGACAACAATAAACATGGGATAAAAAAGCAGGACAACCAAATTCATTAATCACGCTATGAAAATATCTCGAGGTTTATACACACCGGTCTGTCTCTAGAAAGAAACTACTAAGCCACCTAAACTCCAGACCCTTCAACCTCAGGCTTCGGGTTCTCCAGACTAGGGACCTAAAAAAAATTGTAAACCGCGACGTGGTGAGAATAAATCTCAGTGAGTCAACACCCTAAGCCCCGATTAGGATGATAATTCACTTAGAGACATCCTAAACATGCACCACTCAGAACTTACCTTGCCTCAGCACGTCCCTGCATATTAGTGCATCACAAAAATACTTATGCATACAGCAAATGCATTCAAGAACTGGAACATATCATATCACTCATCAAACAATTCACAAGAGTCCCGATTATAAGACCAAATCGTTATGATACGTCACATTCCGTGCCACACAATTTCGTCCCATAATCAGGCTGGGATAACTCATGTCGATGGCTCAATCCACACCCGATATTCACTCTCAATATCCAAACTCCAAATTCAAACTCAATATCATACTCCATAACAAACTCAAGATTCTAGAGGTGCCTCCCCACGAAATTCCGATATCGTGTGGCACTTAGTCCCTAACCACAATAAGTTACAGTACAAGGTACTAGAGGTGGCTCTCACGAAGTCATGCTATCGTGTAGCACTTAGTTCTCGACTATAATAAGCAACAATACAAGGTTCTAGAGGTGGCTCATACGAAGTTCGTTATCGTGCACACTTAGTCCTTTACCTGCTCACAACCATTCGGTTTTCTCAACACATCTCATCATCTTTCAATAGTCACCGCATAAAGCAATAACAATAAACCACGACCATGGTACAACCATTCGTGCATCATCACGCATAACTTCTAAGCATATTACAAAGCAACCACATCCCTAAATAGGCATGGTTAAGCAAGCATAGGATCAAGAACAATCACCAAAACTACTACCGGTCCTAACCAGCAGATATGGTCCACTCGCGCGTCTCTGAGTTTAAATCTAGAAATCTAATCAAACGAGTTCGGAAAATTCCCAAATTTTAATATGTTGTTAAGGACACATAAATGAACATTTTTCATGAGACACCTTAACCCAGATTGATCTAGATTAAGCCCAGTAAATCGTTCAATCCAGTACAAAAACTGTGTTCGTTTCCAGAAAATCTGTTTTTCGAAATTAGTTTGATTCGAGACCCAAAACTTGTCCATTTGATCTGAAACTTGACTATGTTAAACTAGACGATGTAAAAAACAACTTTCATGCAGAAACCATTTCGAAAATCGAATCTTAAGAGTTGATAAAAATCCTTTGAATCCCAAAAGGTCACCAGTTTCAGCACAAACAGAGGTTCTGTTTGCAAATGACGAAACTGATATCTCATTCTTTTAAATCCCTTAAAACTCTTGAGTAAAATATATGTCATAGTTGAAGATATCTAAAACATTTTTCAAGAAGGAATCAACCTCAAAATCCTAACACATTTTGATCCACAAAAATGACAAATGGTGAGGGTCCAAAAATCAAATCTGGGAAAAATCCACTGAATTAGACTAATCCCTCCTCATTAGTGCTAATCTCACCAATTAGATTAACAATAATCCATATTAAGGCTAATATAACCATTCTATATTAGCACTAATCCATCTTAAGGCTAATCTCACTTAGTATTAATCTAACTAAGCTAATTATAATAAACTAACCTCCTAAGTGCAATTAACAATCTAATCAAGGGTTAGGGAATTAACTCATCGGATTTGCGAACCGATGAGTTCACGGCGACGGCGACACGGAGGCGAGTGAAACACGGGCCTATGGCGACACCCAACAAGGCTTGGAAGGGCCCGAAAATAGCCGACAAGGCTCTCAGCCCAAAGCCGAGATTTGCTTCGTTTTTGGGCTAGTACAAGGACTACGGTGGGCCGGAACGGGTTAAGCTTGGGCTAGCTGGTCCGGCGAAGGAGCGGAGACTGTGGATAGGCGGCCTAGTCGACGGAGCTACAACGTGGGTGGACGAGAGGCTTGGGACGGCGGAGACACACGGACGACGGCGTGTGAGCGGGACAGGGGCATGCGGCGCGGTCAAGCGGCTTCGACGGCTCGGTCGATGCTTAGACGGGTGAACGGCAACTCTGGCAACTGCTGTTGGCTTGGCTGGTCGTCTCTGCTGGTTTTTGAGCTCCCAACAGCAACAATAGAGAAAGGTGAGGCGAAGGAAGAAGAAGAAGAAGAGGGGTTGCAGCTGAAGGGAGACCACAAGGCCTCAAAGTCTTCACAAATATCTCAAAAACACTCATCACTCATCCCCCAAAGTCCACAGCCAAGCTCAGCTGCGCTATCATCTCCAAAGCTTCCCAAACAAGCCACCAAAGTGGTCCAAAATGTTGCTGCCCCCTTGGCATACGAATTTGCAACATTCCCCTTCAAATTCAACTCAAATCCTCTTCAATTAAATCCAATTGGTGCCCAAAAATTCCAGCTAAGGTGTCCCCAATAAATCCTTGCAATTCCCTCGCCAATTGATCCCACTTGAAATCCAAAAATCCACCCAAAAATGGTGCTCCGAATTTCCTGATCCAAAATAGCCCAACTTTGATTTTTCGCCGAAATTCCGGACTCGCCGAAAATTCTTTGGAGGATGAGTCGACGTTCATAAAATAAATCGTGACATGATAGAACTTTCAATTTCTGAAATCGGGTTCAATTTCGTGGTTAATTTCAACCGGACGCAATTTTAGCGTGACCTAACCTACCGAGTAGCTTTTAGGAATTTTTAGCGCATTTGACCCATGGTCGATTATTTTCGAACTACATCGTGATAGGCGACTCTCGGTTGTCGTGAAAATCTCAAGGTTTCAAATACGGACACAAGGTACAGAAATGACAGAAAAATCGGTTTAGTGCCGTTCGATGAGAATTTTGCAATTATGTGGAATCACTCACACTTTAATTACATGCCTCTGTCGAATCGACCTATCTCTGGTCTCTGATCGATTTTGACGGTGCCGTATTGACCATTGCAGATTAGCACGGTTGAGTGGTCGGTTTCTAGTCGAATTCTCAAATTTGTTGCATTTAGATTCCTTAACGGCTTCACCTGATAAACTAGTTATCTCGTGAGTGGCCAACTCAGAGAAAAATGCCATAGGCTCGTCTATGAAAAACCCATTTCATTTAGTCGAAAGCAGTGTCGAAAATCAGGATGTCACAGCTCAACCCTCGCCGCAACCTCCTTGTTACTGCCGGGAATGGCCAACAACAGTGGGGGAGGGTCAGTTGGGGTCGCTGGGTCCTAGCCAAGGGCCAACGACCCTAGCCGACCGACAAGGAGGGTCAATGACCATCGTCGGATCTAGGAGGGCTGCAACCCTCACCCTAGATCTAGGTGAGGGCTCGCATGGCCAGTGACGGTGGGGAGGCAAAGTAGCAAGGCTTGAGTCCTCGCCCTCCGCCTTCTCCTCCTCATTTTTTAAAAATATATATTTTTATTTAATTAATATTTATATTAAAATTTTAAAAACAAAAAAAGAAGAGAGAGAGAGAGAGAGAGAGACGTCGTTTTGGTTCTTCATTACTAACTTAGCTCTCTGGCGTGCCATGTAAGCGAGTTAAATTATAAAAAAATTGTCACGTAGGATCTCCAACTATCTTCGCCGAACTTGGCACTCATATGTCCTATTTTTCAAAGAAAGCAACACTTAAATATCACTTCCGTAACTTTTGGCACTTAAGTATTTCCTCGTGCCAAGTTTTGACACTTCAGGTATTCTTTTTCTAAAAATTACTAGCTTTTACTCGAGTTCCAAATCTAATCTTGTTAACCAGAGCTCAACATCTTGTAGATTGTTACAAGCACTTTGGCAGCGCATAACTTTAGAATCTCCTTCACTATGCTTCCAAAAAAATTAATTTATTATTATCTCCACCATTACGTTGTAATATGAAGTTGTGGACCACCACCCGTCGAAACACAATGGATGAGATCTGCCAAGCTCACGACTAGAACCTTTTTCTATTAAACAAGCCCAACCTATCCTTCCAAAACTTCACTCTCAGGAGTTCACGAGTGCGGGAGAATTACAAACCGTGACAAAGTACTAACAAAATAAAATGAATACAATTATAAGTAAATTACATGTTTTCAAACCTCAAAAAACTACAAGATCAAGCATTTGACCCTAAAAGAGCAAAATTTTCGTAGAATGGGAAGTTCTTCCTTTAGAATGAACCATGGCTCTCAACTTGTGATCTAAATATTTCAATATACTAATAAAATCAAAATGAACAATGATTTGGAATTCCCAAAAATAACAAGATCAAGCATTTGACTCAAAATAAGCCAAACTTTCATAAAAAAAGAAGAAGAAGCTATTCCTTTAGAGTGAACTATAACCCTGAGTTATAATGAAAGTAACACCTTATTCATCCCATACACATCACTTTTTCTCCTCTCTTTTTTGTCATGTTATGGATACAATCAAAAAAGGGAAAATTGTCCAAAAAATCCTATGCATTTTTATCAATTTAATTATAAAATTTTCAATTGTTGAATCATAAACATTTTTACATTTTTTAAATTAAGTATATCCGACCAATTTTGGTCAGAAATCGCTAACATGGATATTGATCATTCTACATCATACGGCTGATGTTGACATGGAAAAATTTTAATAATAATTTAATATTTTATAAAATTATTTATCTATTTTCTTTTTCTTTTATTCTCTTTTCCTTCTTTGCTTTTTCTTTCTTTCCTTTTCTCTTTTTTTTTTTTTTTTTTTTCCCATTTTTGCTCTATAGGCCATCATCGAGGTTGAATAGAGGGAAAAGGGAAAAACAACAAAGAAAGAGAAAAAACAAAAAACAAAACAGTCAAGAAGGAAAGGAGAAGAAAACAAAAAAATAAATAATTCGAAAAATATTAAAATATTATTAAAAATTATCCACATTAATGCTTGTCATACCACGTAAGGCAGCCAGCTTTTATGTCAGTGAGTTCTAGCCAAAATTAGCTAGCTAGATTTAATTGGCAGAATGTGAAAAGTTTTAAGAATTAATTGATATAATTAAAAGATTTATGACTAAAATGATAAAAATGCAATAGGTTGAGGACTTTTTAGATACTTTTCTTGTGAAAAGATTCAATCTCACAACTCCTTCAATGCTATCATCTCTCTATAATAAAGTGGACTCAAAGACATTTAACCAAACTTTCATTCAAAAATTTCGCCAAAGCCTACACGTTCTTTACAAAAAAAAAAAAGGATATGTGCATTAAAAGTCCTGAAACTTATCATGAAAATGTAATTAATTATTAAAATTTGTGAAAAGTGCAATCACGTCTTAAAACTTATCAAATTGATGTAATCAAATCCTTCCATTAACACTATCAATTTGTCGATGGAAAATGCTGATTTGACATTTTGAAATTAATCTCTCTTTCCTACGTGGCATTTTCTCTTATTTTCTTCTTCAAATCTTATTTAAATGAAATTTTAATTTCTTTATTAAAAAAAGGAAAATGAAAAACACAAAAAGAGAAGAGTGAGGCAGGGTAGGGCAGCACGTCGTCGTTGGGCGCGCTACCTCACTGCCACCCATCACTAGAGGGGCCAACGGAGGTTGCCGGCACTAGGTGAAGCATTACCAGCCCCAAATGAGGCCGTCAACCCTTACTAGGCTCAAGCAAGGCCTTACCACCCCTGGGAGATAGCCGACAAGGCCAAATCGTGGGTGCCTACCTAGATCTAAGTGACGCTGGCTATCACTTGGGGCCGACTAGTGTCCCTAACCCTAGGAGAGGCCCCGCTAGCCCTAGGCAAGGGCCATTAACACTTACTAGGCCCGGGCAAGTGCCAACTCACCCAAATCTAGGCGCCCTCTTGCGGGTCAAGCGAGGGTCGTAGGCCCTCACCGAGGTGAGCAAGGGCTGACCACCCTCACTTGTTGGCCCCTCTAGTAATGGGTGGCAACGTCAGTAGCGTCCACTAGCAAGGCCTGGCAAGGCCTTGCCATGCCTTCCCTACCCCTCTTTTTTTGTTTTTCATTTTTTTTAAAGTAATATTTTAGCCTTTTTTTTCGTTTTTAATCTAATTTAAATAATATTGATAAAGAAAAAAAAAAAAAATTCCACGTAGGAAAGAGAAATTAATTTTAAAATGCCACTTTAGCAATTTTTGTTGGATAAATTGGTAGTGTTAACGAAAGGAATTGATTGCACCAAATTAATAAGTTTTAGGACTTGATTACACTTTTTGTAAGTTTTAAGATTCAATTGCACTTTCATGATAAGTTTTAGAACTTCTAATGAATTTATCCTAAAGAATAATAACTATTTATCTTTGACAATGAAGAAACTGGAATTGTTACAATGGTTAATAAAGCCAACACTTTAGTGCATAAATATTTTATAAAGTCTAGGGAAAATGGCACCAAAAACCAAAAGTATATCATTGAGAAGCCAATACAATTTTTTTTTTCGTCACTAAAAATCGCTACCTCGTACTAATACGACACACACCATTTCCGTCAAGGAACGCGGTCTACATGGTGGCTGGCATCGCATTATCAACGTTTTCTAGGATAAGTGGCGATGATATAGAGCCACGTGAGCCCACATCTGAAAAAGATTAAAAGCAAAAATTAAAAATTCAACAAAAAAGGTAAAAGGAAAATTCCATTTCCGACGAACCTCGAGTCTCAACTAGCTATTCAAGCTATTCAGATTCAAGCGCGGTAGACTCTTCAAGAGTGATGAACGGGTAATTTCTCAAGGAATTAAAATCGACTTATTTTCATTTCCCTCGAACACATTATTACTTGGGAGACAGGTAAGCTTTACATTGGACATCCAATCCGATGACACACGGATTTGCCAAATTCTATAAGTTTGAAAAGTATGGCAGTGGACTAATGCCTATGAACTTCGAGAACCAAAAAGTCCTTAAAGATTGAAAACTAGCAATATAAGCCAAAGTGGCAGGAATGACGAAGTACGCGGAAGCTGGTGGATATTGGTCATGGGAAATGTCAGATGTGTCCAGAAATCTAAACTAACCAGACTCATGAGGCCACGAGCAAACCGGATGTAGATGCATCAAAACAAAGACGGATTAAAGGAGGTCGAGGTAACTGTCAAATTCGCTGGCAATGGTTCAGAAAAAAGTTAATGGACACGGTAGAGAGAGCAGATCGTCACGGGGAATCCATAAATAATTTCGACGAGTGTAAGCCCAAGATCCTCAAACAACCAGTATAGTCTCCCAATTTTACCTGTCAGAGCCGTATACTAGCAGTAGCCCCTCAATCATTTCTAGCAATCCAATAGCATCAGGTAACATTCTTATGGATGAACGGTTCATCCTCATCAATTTCAATTCTTTTTAGATTTCCTCTTAAATCAGGTAGATCAACTATCTTTAACAGTTGCCATTCTAACTCCACCAGTGATTTAGATTTTCCCAACTCTGTATGAAAGCTCCTTTTCTTCTATTGCAAAGCAACCTTGTAAACACTGATGTGTGAGCTTAACTGACCCTCTAATAAAGCATGGGAGTTCACTGATATACTCGGTCATATAGATATGCTGACCTTACAAATAATGCACCCAAGCATTGGCATCGTAAACCAATTTCATTACCAAATGAACTATGTAGATCCTCCAAACAATAGAAACAGAGTGCTGTTGGGGAGAATTTCATTACATTCATAGAAAATCCATTCTCCTTTTCTTCGACAACCGGCCAAAAGAAGGTTTCAGGAGTCACCGGCATACAATTCCCTTGCTTTAGCAACATCTGCAACAACCGATTGAAGTACTTCATGGCTGCAGCAGTCCACAATTGAAGGACAGTTCATTTTAGTTAGACAGACAGAATTTAATTATTGATTTGATTTCTCAAACCATTGTAACCCGAAGATCTTTAGCTCAGAAAACAAAACAAAAGAAAAAAAATGTATATGTGCGGCCGTACCAGTATTCAACTCTGTTCTGTTCGACCACAGAGTTCCACCGGATATTACAAACTTGAAGGATCTGGTTCTTATTCTATAGGTTTGAATTTGCTTGAGTGTACAACTATTTGTATGCAAAAGGGTTGCATTGCAGTGACTTTGAAACTGTGTTGGGAAAGTCGAATTGAATGATTTATCTACATCATAATTTAGTGGCGAAATAGCAGAGTTACCTGTTATTTTTCAAGATGAAACCCCTCATTGCTGCAACCTAATTAGGGCGTCTTTCCATGCCTTCACTTCGTTGCGGTCGAAGTTCGTCTGGTGCTTTTCTACGACGCTTTTGTATAAATCAGTTTTAAGCTTAATATCATCAAACTCCATGTCGTAGAAAATGGGGAGGATTCTCCTTTTCCTCTTTGATTCTGACATGTAATTTACCATGTGAACAAGTTTGCGGAGACACCAATGACTTGAAGCGAAGTCTCTAGAGAAGATAGGTATGTAGATAATGGAGTTAGCAAGTGCTTGTCAAATCTCTCCCCCCATCTCTTAATTGGACCTCAAGTCGTCATCATCATAATAAACAGAAATTCGATCACATGACATCCAATGGTGCAGAAAATTGGCAATGCTATAATGAGTATCTGGTCCCTCAAAACTCAGGAACACATTGTACATAGGCAACCTACAGGAAAGTCAAGTCGATCTTGAGACATCCAACAATCTTTCCAGGATAGTACGCCTGTCAACCACCCATCTTTCTAATCCCTTGATGCCCTCAATAAAAGGACATCCAAATGACAACCTATTTGGTCTACATATAGACAAAAATTTGGTTGGACATTGCTCAATTTGAAGAAATTATAGATGCTCTAACAATACATGAACCAATGTGAAGTTGCTGTTCTTCAAGGAATGGGTGAAATTGGATCCAACTACCAAACTTGAATAGAGCATCATTATGTTACTTCGTTGATGGACCAACATTTGAAATGACATGTTACAGAGCACCTATGTAAGCACTGATGTATGAGCTTAACTAACTCTCCAGTAGAGTTTGAAAGCTCCCCTATCTCCCAGCACCACTGCAAATACAAATCTGAAAGCTTCCCAAACCCTCCAAGAAAGCGTGGGAGTTCACCCATATACTCGCTCATACAGATATGCTAACCTTGTAAATAATGCACCAAAGCATTAGAATCGTCAACCAATTTTGTTACAAAATGAAAGATTTAGATCCTCCAGACAATACAAACAGAATGCAGTTGTACAAAATTTTATTACGTAGAAAGCAAATCCATTCTTTCTTACTTTGACAAGGAGCCAAATGAGGGCTTCAGGAGTTGATGTCTAACAATTCCTTTTCTCCCAAAACCTCCCCGATAACCTTCAGAACTACTTCGAGGCTGCAGCAATCCACAGGTGAAGGACAGTTCATTTTAGTCGGACAGACTGAAAGGAAACAGATATCAAAATGACAATCTAATTGTTGATTTGATGTCTCAAACAATTGTAACCTGAAGATTTTTAACTCAATACCCAAAATTAAAACACAAAATCCAAAAATAGATAACAAAGATTTGCGGCTGCACTGCTATGCGATTCTGTTTGACCACAAAGTTCCTCCGGACATGATGAACTATGGGGATCTACTTCTGTGAATATAATATGTAAATGAAAACTTAGTAATCTTAATGACTCCAGCAGTTAAGTTAGCACCCATTAATATACAGCTTCACCATTTCATTGGGTATTGCTCGTTTGAAGGAATTAAGATGCCCTAACAATTCAGGAACCATTGTGAAACAGCTGTTCTAGACGGTAATGGATGAAATTAGATCACCTACCAAACTTGAGTAGATGATAATTTATTGTTAGCCACATTTATATCCAGGGACCACTCTGGAATGACATGTCAATGGCGACAAACCTTGAACTCTTAGATAAGCAAATTAAGTATGGGTTTCAGGCAAAATATTGAGAAACCAGTGCATATTCTCAGAATTCTAAAGAAAATAATTGGTAGTATTATACTAACAGATGATGAAAAGAGGTGCTCCTCTTTCTTTGAGCATTTTCTTCATCTTTACATTTAAGCTAGGGAAAAATTTTATTAAAAATAAATGACACTCCATCCACGGGACAAAAACATCTCCACTTTTCAAATGAGCCAAAAAGTGCAGGAATTATTACTTAGTAGACGAAAATTTCCACCATCAAGTTTTTCGTCCCTACAAGATTATGGCCTTTGACGTGGCTAATGGCGTGGACATGTACAACAGCCAAGTCAGCAACGCGAAACTATGTCGTTTCTTGCAAATCAATAAGGAAAGAAAAAATGAGCAGCCCTTAATTGAAAGACTTAAGGTTCTCGAATCAGTTTTTATTTTTTTTGCCCCAAAAGAAAATTAGTGTTCCAAATCGACTAGTTCAAGTGAATTCATCAACTTGAATGGACGAAAGACTTAAAAAAAAGGGTTTTTCCTCCCTCAAGTAGAAAATCATATTCTTTTGGGTCATTTAGAAAGTGGGGATATTTTTGTCTCGTGGACATAAATTCATGCATTTTTTTGGGATTTGGCCTTCGAACTACTAGAACACCCGTGCTAAAATTTTTATAATCTCCCTTTTTAACTTAAAGATCATAAGAGTACTTCTACTGAATAAGAATCTGATTGGGTGTACGGCTATTTGGATGCAAAAGGCAGTATCGTAGTAATTTGAATTCTATATGGTGTTTAAGTCAATTGAAGACTTATATCGTCATAATTAATGGAAATGGAAACAGTTACCCTTCCTCTTTCTTCACTTGGAATCCCCTGATGAGTGCAGTCTTTTTCAGAGCCTCTTCCCATGCCTTCACTTCATCGTGGCGGAAATTCTTCCGGTGCCTGTCTAGGACTTTCTTGTATACATTGCTTTTGAGCTTAATATCATGAATCTCGACGTCATAGAAAATGGGGAGGATTCTTTTTTGGCCCTTTGACTTTGACATGCATTTTACCATGTGGGTGAGTGCACGGAGACGCCCCTGACTGGAAGCATAGTTCGAACTGAAGATAGGTATGCAGATGGGAGAGGCCTCAATTGCTCGCTCCATCTGTTCACCAATTCCATTATCAAAGCTCAATTCATGATCGTCCCTACAAACAGAATTACCACAGGCAACCAGTCCATTGTAAATGACATGGGTAAAGCCATGCCCAGTGTCTCGTCCACAAAAGCTTAGGAACACATCGTATGAAGGTAATCTGTGACATATCCAGGTCGTTCTTGAAACATCCGACAATCTTTCCAGGACGACATGACCATGATCCAACTTCCAGCTTTCTAAGCCCTCAACTCCCTTAATTGCTCTTAAATTACGACAACCTTCTAGCTCAACATGTTGTAACTCATTTAACTTTGATAAGTTGGGCAATCCTCTTACAGAACCACAACTGGAAAGATGGAGGTACTGCAAAGATTCCAGTTCTGACAAACCTTGAATCCCAACTAGCCTAGACGAACTGTTCAAAACCAAGCGCTGTAGCCTCTTTAAGAGTGATAGGCCAGGTATTTCCATAAGGAATTCACATCTACTTATTTTCAGTTCCGTCAAATGTATTAGGCCTTGAGAGACAGGTAAGCATAAGATTTTACATGCAACGACATGCAGAACTGACAAACTTTCTAAGTTGGACAAATGTGGCAATGAACTAATGCCTTTGAGTTTCAAGGTTGACAAACGAGATGGAAGCCAATGGATCAATTGCTTTTTCATCCAATCTGCTTCCAATTTTTGCAGATCGTAGCTCCTTCCTGAGAGAGCCAAAGCGGTGGTCAATCCGTATAATTTGAGATAATCTAAATTGACGAGGTTTGAGAGGTCATGGAAAAAAGATAAGTCGCTTGTTTGAACTTCAAGCCATGTCAAACTTGATGGAAGAGCTGTCACTGGTTCAAGCTTAGACAAACCACCCAATTGAAGTTTCTGGAGATGAGAGAGACAACTTATAACCTCAGGCAATGCACGAACACCAGTATCCGATAAATCCAATATCCTCAAATGGGATAGCTGCCCAATTTCCTCCAGATTATCATCTGTCAGATTCCAGCATCCCTTGGCATGGATCTCTTCAAGCATCTCCACTCCTCCGATAGTATCAGGAAACATATCTATCTCCGTATAATCTATCCTGATTACCCTTAGTTTCTTTAGCTTTCCAATAGACTTGGGTAGCATTTTCATTCCTGACTTCGATACATCCAACTCAACCAACATTTGTAACTCCCCAATGGAGCATGGAAGCTCCTCTATTCCCACACATCCACGGAAAGATAAGTGTGTAAGTTTCACCAACCCTCCAATAGACTGTGGAAGTTGGCTGATTTTAGGATGCTCGTCTAATATAAAACTCGACAAAGATTTCAGATCCCCAAATCTCTCCGGAAGCTTCCAAAGTTTAGAATTTGGGGCATGACAATCTGTGTCAAAGAATGTAGAGAACCAACTTCTCCCGGCAACTCCCTGAGAGAACTACACCCCTTGATATTCAAAGTTTTGAGAAGATCAAGCTTACCAATGGAGCGGCCAATTGTGATTAACTCGGAACACCAAGCAAGTATTAACATCTCTAAAGACATGAAGTTAGAGAAGTCGGGTGTCCTCGTCAACTTTGCGCAACCCGTTAAATCCAGGACTTTCAGTTTTTTTGTCATCTGCTGGAAAGGAATTTGAATAAGGAAGAATGAAACGCACCACTCATCCTAAGATATATATCTAGAGGAAAAGTTAACCTGATTATCCTCATTTTTATAATTCAATTAAATCTGACGGTAATTGCAAATACCACAACTTGATGAAGAAGAAAATGGTAAACAATTGAATTAGATCATGAGTGCAATTGCTGACAAGTTTGTTGAAGACAAGAAAGATGCAGAAACAGGAGTTCGTAGTGAGATGATTGAAGAAGAATTTATCAACAAATGGGTTTACTCAGTCTATATGACTTGGAAATCATACGATAAGACAAAGTTAAATAAATGATGTGATTCTATAGCTCCCCCTCCTTTTTTTAAACGCATTTAGCCGGTTGCTGTCAATTTAAATGTTCCTCATGTAGATTAACTTCTCTTTTCTAGACTCACGTGAGATTAGGAGAGCACAGAATCAATATATGCAATCCATGAATGATTGATGAAGATAGAAATAAGGGGAAACAAATTCTTTACCCATCCATTGCTCCTCTTAGTGCCTCAATAAATCTCAATCACAAGGTAAATAGAGTAAGGAATCTCGTACCTTGATTTGGCTCCACCCACCCCAGTCATTTTCGATACTGCTCCATGAAAGGTCTAGCACGACCAAACTGGCAAAGTGAAAATTCTCCGCATACAATCCTTTATGCAACTTTTCCCAAGAAAGCCACCTTAACTTCGAAAGAAGATTCTGGAAATTGCCGAAAAAATCTGAGCCTTTCACTCTAAGGAACCTTAGATTTGGTAGAGCGGCTAATTCTTCAGGTGCAAAGATGTGGCTACAGCCATCAGAAGTTAGGCTTAGTGCTTCTACATCTTGATTTCTCTGCCAACGGAGACTCGAGATTAATTGAGTGCACAACACTTTGCATTCTGACAGAGCTACAAAGAAACGAAGCATATGAACGCTAGTAAACAATTTCTCCAACAAGGAAACTTACCTGGCACAAGCCTTTCCCCAGCAAGTAGACTTACATGTTTTCATTCACTTTATTAACGAAAATTTTCAGCTTCCATTTGAAGATATATTATAAAACATTCTCCATTTCCCATTTTCTTCTCTCTAATAGCGTTTGAAAGATTTTTAAAAGCTCTTCATACAGCTAGCATTCTTCTGACAGTGATCAGCGCTTTGTCATCTCAAAATTTCCAGAAAACTACTTTCTATTTTGTAGAATCTAGAAAATGAAGCTAAGTGTTAGCTTATATAAGTCTCCCTCCACCAACTTACAAGACGTTTTGACCAAATGATTGAGAGAGAGCTATCACACTGACAACACAATTGGGAAATTAAACTATGCTAACCATAAAAAAAAATAAACAAATAAAAGATTCATGAAGTTTCTCCTTCCAAATAAAAATCATGTGACAAACCCATTCATTTTACCTCTTTTTTCTCCAGTAGTCTTACAGCATCCTCATGAATCCACACCCTACTAAATTTGTGAGCATATTCTTCATGGACGATGTGCCTTCCAAGATCTCGAACTTGATCATGCATCCAAAACTTATTATCATCTCTAATTTTTATCAAGGACCGTAGGAGGAGGACACCAACTGCACTATGAGGAAGGTAATCACAGTCGTGCCACATGGTTACTGGATATGTTTGGTCCTCGTTGGTGAAAAAACAGGCAATATCCAGAAATACTTCTTTTTGCTTATTATCCAATCCCTCATAACTAATCATTAGTGCATCTTGAACATCTTTAAAAGGACCCTCATCCAACTGATTCAACGTGTCTTCCCATAACTTTCTATTATCAAAATTTTGCCCCAAGGCAATGCCCTGGCAATAAAGAGATGAACCTATCACCTCGACAGCCAAAGGAAGCATACCCACTCTACGGACAATTGTCTCTGCAAGATGATCATATCCTTCTATGGGAGAGTCTCTTCTGAATGCATGCTTACAAAACAATTGAAGTGCTCGACGAAATTCCATTTCATGCACTTCATTAGCCAAAATTCCTTCGGGTTGATTTAGGACCCCTTTACAGGATGATTCCACTTGAGTCATCAAGATATCTATGTTTCTAGTGGTGAAGATGATCCTACTACCTGAACCAAACCAATCAGATTTTCCGGCTAGCTTCTGAAGTTGTTTTTTCTTGTCTAGATCATCGAGAACAATGAGGACTTTCTTAGTATTACATACTCTCTTGATCCAGTTCATCCCATCTCCAATGTCTTTAATTTGGTCAGCAACCATAGAACCAACAAAACTTGAAATTAATTTTTTCTGCAAGTTTACAAGACCATGTTGTGATGATTCTCGAACGTCATTGAGGAAACAAATGCTGTCAAAGTGAGGAGATAATTTGTTGAATACAACCTTTGCAAGTATTGTTTTACCAATGCCACCCACTCCATGAATACCAAGGAAACGTACGCGATCAGAGTCAACCTCCAACTTCTCTATTATGGCTTTTATCTGACAATGATCTTCAACCAAATATTCAGGCACATCCACCTTTTTGGCATTAAGCTTACACAATACCTCTTCAACAACCAAATCAATTAGTTCTCCATGACTGCAGCAGAACAAGAATTTTTGGTAAGGGTATAAATCTCTTCTGGATATGATGATCTTTGGGTCCCTAGGGACCATATGGTTAAATAAGTCGACCATTTCAGTTGCTGTAGATGGAAATTAGGTGTTATAATCAGTTGATAACGATGTTGGAAATTCAAGGAATGACCTCAATTTGGTGTACTGGAAATGCTTTAGATAATGCATGAGCCAATCTATGTGAAGGGGATATTCTCAATGGAATGGACGGAGTAAGATTCACAAAACTAGAGAAGGTAATATTTATTTCATAATGCTTGGATCAGCTAGTGCTAACCAACATGCAATGAGATAAAATCCAAAACGCATGTATTATTGACCTAAATTTTGTAGGATTGTGTTGACATAGAGTTTGAATCCAGAGATAAGAAAAAAAATAAAATCGGGGTCTCAAGCAAAATCGAAAGGAGCATAACTGATATTCTGGTATTTTATACTGTTTAGTTTATTTTCTAAGTAAATGATGAACAGATTATATTTGCTAAGTTCTTCCTAGACCTCTCGGACGGGTAATTGGACCGGATTCAGGTACAGTCCATTCAAAGTAAGAGTCATCTGAATACGCTCATAAATTAGATCCAAGTGGACCCTTTTGCCCTACTCTGTCAGGAATTGCTGTCATTAACTTATAACGTAATTTCAAATGAAAACACGTCGCAATGCTTTGATTCTTAAAATCTGGAGACAGTTTGTTCAAATGAGAAGTGCACCTATAGCGTTTTATTAAAGATAACCAAAAGGTTGAGGCAAATTACCCTTTCCCTTTAAGATCCCATCCCTTGAGACGTGCAACCTGGACAAGAGCAGCCTCCCACCGCTTCAATTCATCAGAGCCGAACTTCTCATTGTGCTTGGGTATGGCCTTTTTGTACAAATTGGTACTGAGCTTGACGTCAGCAGGGTCCACATCATAGAAGATGGGGAGTATCTCCTTCTTCCCATCTGATTTTGAGGTGCTCTCTACCATGTGTGCGACCTCACGAAGACACCATGAACTCATCGCGAAGTTTCGGGAAAAGATGGGTACGTAGATTCGAGACCTGCCGAGCGCTTTCAAAAGCTCTCCACCGATTTCCTTGCCGACTCGGAGTTCTTCGTTGTCTAGAAAGACGTGGATCCCAGCGAGCCGCAGCCTACGGTAAAGGCAATCGGTGAAGCCGTCGCGCGTGTCTGGTCCCCTGAAACTCAAGAACACCTCGTACTCTGTCACGGGATCAGGATGGTCGGTTCTACAGTATGAATCCGAGTCACTCCTTAACGCCTCGTTCTCTCCTCCAGACGCATCGTCCGATCCCGAGGTCGGCTCCCAGTCCCTCCTCTTCGATTTCGCGAGTTGCCTCGGAGCCCTTGACAAAATTAACAGAGTTTCAACCAGGGCGAGACTTAAAAAACAGGAATGGAAATCTAACGAGAGCAGGCTGGAATTGCATCACACATGTCCGGGAGCAGGAGTTCCTTCGCTTGCGCGTTATCTGTCAGCAAGACCTCGAACGGAAGCCGAATCGGAGCACTTGCAGGTGCTAAAAATCAGACCTTGACGGTGCCACTGCCACCACAGAGACAGACAGAGACAGAGAGAGGAGTCTTTTTTTTTTGGTCGGTGACAGAGAGAGGAGTTGACGAAGATGGAAAGCAGGGGGAAGATCCCCCCCGCGGAAGAAGAACTACCGCATGAAGCTTCGGGTGCCGTGCGTGAGAGCCCAATTTAGGAGTCACGCCTCTGACGTGGCAAGAGGGGTGGCCCGGCGCATGCCGACGTGGAAATTCGTAACATCCGAAACTGCGTTCGGAGAAATTAAGGAGGAGGACAGGAAACAAGAAGCAGAAGAAGCTGCCACTTTCCTTCCACGACCTTCTTCGTCTTGGCCCCCCTCCCCGAGCATCACCGAATCGCCACCCCGCTCTTCCTCCCTTCTCCACCTTCAAAATTTCTTCTTCTTCACTACCCAGTTCAGAACCCTCCTGCGCTCCTTCCATGGCCACGAGGAGAACCACCTCCAAGCTCACCAAGACCGCCTTGGCCGCCATAAACGCGACCTCGGCGCCTCCCAAAAGGTCCTCCGCCGCCACCGGAGTGCCTGTAGCCTCTCCCGCACCCGCACTCGCTCGCTCTTCGGCTCCGCTTCCGGCTTCGGAACTCCGTTCACCAGTTGGCCGGCCCACCGCTTCGCGAAGCTATTGTTCTCGCTTCGGTATCCGCCGGGGCAGTCAAGCTCCGCGGCGTCGTCGGCTTCGGTTCGCGGGGCTTTAGCCTATCCCCTCCGGCTTATCAGGTTGGAATTCTATCGATATTCATTATGTGGATGCGGGTATTTTGTGATATTACGGAAAGGTGTGATTTTGAAGTGTTTTGGTCGCTCGGTGTCGGCCTGATGCTAGGGGCTTATGTCATTTCCAGTTTATTTGAGGTTTCTATGTTAGAGTTGGGAATAGTGCTCGTTTGTGAAGATTGAGTTTAAAGAAATTTGTCTGCAGTCTTCTTCTGGTGTTGCTGAAGCTTTTGGGACATAAGTTTGGTGCTTCTTGCGTTAAGTTTGTTACAAGTTAACACAGTTCCTTGAGTTAAAACTAGGCGTTTGATTTTCAACGTCCAAAGTCTAAAGCTGGTTGTTTAACTTTTTCGTGCATTGGTGATGAATCTGTACTTGGCATATTTTGCTTTAGATTTCCTTCAAAGTTCAAGATATGGTGGACTAGAGTTTAGTGTGATAAACGCTTACCTACCAAGTGAGCATCTCATTGAAGAATTCTGTTCCAATTCCGTTAAATTAACTTTATCTTTGTGCTTAATATAGCAGGATTGACCTGGCAAATTTCGCCTCATCATCCTTTTTTTTGGAATTTCTGGAAGAGAAATCGACCTGTTTCATTTTTTTTTTTTTTTTTCTAATAGAAGTACTTGAAGTCTGGCTTGGGAGGGCATTGTTGGCGCTGTTGATGCAGCTCAAGTTTGCAAACAACAAGTGGTGGAAATTGAGCATCTCATGAAAGCTCTTTTGGAGCTAAAGGATGGTTTAGCCGGGAGAATTCTCACCAAAGCAGGTCTTGACAACATATAATTCTGCAGACTGTGGACAACTTCATATCCCAACAACCAAAGGCATGTATTCAGTTATATGTTTGTTTTTCAATTCAATTTTGTCCTTCTCCAAAGGTTATTTGGGGTTTAATAACAATCTGTGATTTTGCGCCAGGTTGTGGGTGATACCAGTGGCCCTATAATGGGCTCACATCTTGCCTCCCTTTTGGAAAATGCTCGGAAGTACAAGAAAGAAATGGGGGATGATTTTGTTTCTGTGGAGCATCTTTTACTAGCATTGCATTCTGACAAGAGGTTTGGACAGCAAGTATTTCAAATCTCCAGCTTAGTGAGAAGGATTTGAGGGAGGCCATTTGAGCTGTTCATGGAAATCAAAGAGTAACAGATCAACGTACATCCTATTTTTATTCAACTGCCACAACGATTTTATTTCTGAATCACATGACACTATGGAAGGCACCAGTCCTTATACAACATTGCTTCACATGTTCTCTCAGTGGTTCCTGTATGTTAGGACTTGAACAGGCTAACTATATCCATGACACAGGCTAGCTGTTGTTTTCATAAAACTTCATTAATCAATGAATTCTACATAGCCACCACTTGCTGTTGAACTAAGTACATGGGGGTTTTTGTTTGGATGGATTTCTGCTTTCCTGATGGACTTGGCTTGTTTACTCTGTCGATTAGAAGTCCATAGGGACAGTGAGAGTTTGCTTGTCAGTTGTTAGATGAGAGAGCAGTGCCACTGGCAGCTTCTATGGAACAATTCTGCATCCTGCAAACAACCATCTGATTTGAGGGAATAATCATATTGAAACTTTTGATAATATTCAACTATTAGAAAAAGATATGTTTTCAGAATCTCAAAGCAGTCAGGATATCTTCTCAGGGATATTGCCATACTTAACTGAAGCTTCCAAAACTTTATCTCAAATATTTCACTGTTTTTATCAGCTTTATCTCGGACCTTTCACGATGTTTCTCATCTGCCTGAGTATTCCTTCTAATATGCATGTTGTAGCACATGATTTGTTATTGTCCTGCCAAAGCATGAAGACCTTCTTTTGTTGATTCCTGGTCTATTTCCTTTGCTTCTTTGACTACTAATGCATTAGTCATAACATTTTCTTTGGTCTCCTATAAACAGACCTTGAAGGAAAATATGAAACTCTTGAGAAATATGGCAATGACTTGATGGAAATGGCTCGGCAGGGCAAGCTTGATCCTGTTATCGGTCATGACAATGAGATCCGGCATTGCATTCGAATATTATGTAGGAGAACTAAGAATAATCCAGTAATTATTGGTGAGCCTGGTCTGAGAAAACTGCAATTGCTGAAGGGTAGGTTTCTCAGTTCAATCTTATTTTCTTAAGCTTAGTATATTAGTCCCTGATGTTTTGTTAGACTTGTTCTTCTCTTTTGCTTTTGTTGTTTGTGTGTACTGCCATCATGTATAATGAAGGATTATTCATGGAGATCCCAATGTAACATTGCTGTTATTTAGTGTCATATAAATAGTTCAATGTTTTTAACCTTTTCTCAACTTTAGTACTGTCTGAGGTATAGTTATCAGGATCAAATTACTCGTGCAAATCATTTTTCTGATGGACCAAAAACTGGCTTCCTTTCTTTTATGATGATGTCATAATGTAGGAAACTTTGTTCATGAAAATTTAATTGACCTTCAAGCTGATAAGGTGCAGTGGTGTTATTCTCAAGTGAAATACTCTATTGGATTCTGCAAATCAGTAGTGCTAAGCTGGGCTCTATAGGTTCTTCTACAGATCTATATCTAGAGCTAAACTAGTTCAAAAGAGTGCTGGTGGTACTCAGTCAGTGTGCTTGTTCCCTTTTTTGAGCTATCATGTAACTTTTGCTTTGCAGTAGAGAGTATTCCAAGAGTAACCATTGTTAAATTATGTCCACATTACTGTCATTTGGGAGTGAGCCTGTCTAGTGACATGGTTTCTAGTGTGAATGTTGCAACTTTATGGATTGTATGGTAATTTCTTTGGCATAATTCTCACTCTTAACAGGTTGGCTCAATGTATAGTCTGTGGGGGTGTACTGGAGCCACTGTTGAACAGAAAGGTTGTAATTGTTGGCTGTCTGATCAAGATAAGTTGGTTAGATCATAATGTGATCTTTCAGAGAGCTTTCTGCTAACAGGATGTCTGCTTGATCTCGACCTAGGCAGTTGATTTCCGTGGATATGGGAGCACTAGTTGCGGGTGCTAAGTTCCATGGAGATTTTGATGAACGAGTGAAAGCTGTCTTGAAGGAAGTAACAGCTCCAAATGGGCAGATTATATTGTTCATTGATGAGATCCACACTGTAGTAGGTGCAGGTGTGTATCCTTCTTGCTTTTTTTTCCTGGTTCCATCTCTATCATTGTTATCAGGGACTATGTAAAACAATTTTTCAACATGCATGGAAAAGTCATTTATCATATTATTAAACTTTGTAATCATGCAAATTCTAGTATAATCTATATCTTTTCATGTTTTCATTTTGCTTTTGCTTTCCATGTGATGGTTTTATTCAGATTCCTAAGTGCTACTTTTCTTCTCTTTACTCCAACGTGCCAAATGCAAATCGTGTATTGAAAAGTACTGCTTGTGCTGTGCATGTAGGAGTGACTAGTGGTGCAATGGATGCAGGGAACTTGTTGAAACCAATGTTAGGTCGCGGTGAGCTATATTGCATAGGTGCAACAACACTAAACAAGTATAGGAAGTACATTGAAAAGAATGCTGCACTAGAGCGTAGGTTTCAACAAGTGTTTTGTGGTCAGCCATCTGTTGAGGACACAATTTCCATTCTTCGCGGATTGCGTGAGCGGTATGAACTACACCATGGCATTAAAATATCAGACAGTGCCCTTGTTTCAGCTGCTGTCCTTTCAGATTGTTACACTACTGAGCGCTTTCTGCCTGACAAAGATAATATATGAATTCTATCAGTGTTGGATTGTATTTCTGTGCTTATGACTCTTTCTTTCCATCGTAAGTTCAACTAATTGACTCCTCTCAATTGATAATGACATATTCCAGTAAAATTTTTCAAATGATAATCAATGTTCCTGTCGTTGAGAATGATGCATTAAATCCCAACAGTAATGCGCAAAGACCATGCAACTGCACAATATCTTTTTTCTTTTGCTGGGGCACCTAACTTTAAAAGAAAAAAAAAAATTGCATTGCGATTTCAAATATAAACTTGCTAGCAGTATGGTATTTTCTGTCGGCTATTATTTTATTTATTTCCTATTTTGTTCTTCTTCTTTTGCTTAATATTTTTTCTCCATTATTTTTTTCATTATCTAGATACTCTCTTAGGAGTAAAATGTTGTTATGCCACTGTTTTGGATAATTTCATCTGATATATTTTGAGAAATATGACCATCGTGATAGAACAATCTAAATGCATTAAGAGAAGATGTTATAATTTCCAACTTCTTGTCTCGAATGCTTCTCCACTTTGCCTCAATAAACACACATCTTTCCTGCGCCTTCTGTTGCCTAATTGTATATTGTTATGTTGTTCTTCCTTCAGCCATTGATCTTGTTGATGAAGCTGCGGCAAAGCTGAGAATGGAGATTACATCCAGGCCTACTGAATTGGATGAGATAGACAGAGCCGTGCTAAAGTTGGAGATGGAGAAATTAACTCTGAAAAATGACACAGATAACGCATCTAAAGAAAGTTTGCATTAGTTGGAAAATGACTTAAATTCGCTTAAACAGAAGCAAAAAGAACTGACAGAGGAGTGGAAAGTGAAAAAGCTCTTATTACTTGGATTCGATCAATTGAAGAGGAGGTAACTCTTCTACCTCTATATAATTCTCTTTTGTGATGCTTCCTTTTGCATATTTTACCTCGATTTGACCTTTCTCTCCGTCTAACAGATTAATAGAGTTAACCCGGAGATGGAAGCTGCCGAGCGTGAATACAACTTAAACTTTGCTGCTGAACTCAAATATGGAATGCTTATGTCCCTTCAGCGCCAGTTAGAAGAGGCTGAAAAATCTTGCAGAATTCAGGAAATCAGGAAAATCTTTGCTACGAGAAGAGGTCACTGATCTTGATATTGCTGAAATTGTCAGCAAATGGACTGGCATTCCCTTGTCAAACCTTCAACCATCAGAGAAGGAAAGGCTAGTAATGCTGGAGGAGGTCCTTCACAAGTGGGTGGTTGGTCAAGATATAGCAGTTAAATCAGTAGCTGATGCAATCTGTTGCTCGAGGGCTGGATTATCTTATCCAAACCGACCAATAGCAGGTTTTATGTTTATGGGCCCTACTGGTGTTGGCAAAACTGAGCTTGCTAAGGCTTTAGCTGGATTTCTCTTCAACACAGAAAACGCTCTATTTAGAATAGATATGAGTGAGTACATGGAGAAACATGCAGTTTCACGTTTGGTTGGTGCACCTCCTGGTTATGTGGGATATGAAGAAGGTGGGCAGCTGACTGAAGTGGTTCGCCGAAGACCCTATTCTGTTGTGCTCTTTGATGAGATTGAGAAGGCACATCACGACGTGTCCAATATTGTTACAGCTGTTGGATGATGGAAGAATAACTGATTCCTAGGGAAGGACTGTCATTTTTACAATTGTGTCGTGATAATGACTTTTAATATTGGTTCTCACTTTATTCTCGAAACTCTCTGTAATACAACGGACAGCAAGGAAGTAAATTATGAAAAGATAAGTTGCTGAGTTGGCCAGACAAACATTCTGCCCAGAGTTTATGAATCGAATTGATGGATATATTGTATTCCAGCCTCTGGACTCCAAGGAAATTGGCAAAATTGTCAAAGCTCCAGGTAACTGATCTTGAGCTCAATTTATTTTCTTCTTGTAAGTGTTGCGCTGTGTAAGAAAGTTTAATCAGGAAAACGACTCTAGTGTCGATGTCCTTTTCTCAGTGGGGGTAAATTGAAAAGGCAGAACTGGCTTTTGTTTCCTACCTAACCTTTTATCATTACTACTTGGAGGAGGTGCTAACAAACAGTGGTGCAATTGCATAGGTAACCACCGCTTGCCCTCGTAAAGCTTCTGTGCACTTTATCACTGTAGTCTAAGTAATTTGAATTTTATGGGTTACACGTTGATAAGTATTGTTTTGTGATGCAAAAGTCCAGTAGTTGCAAAATCATTATTTGTGGTAATTTTTATGATTTAGTAGTTTATGTTTTTGGGAAAAGGAGCTATATTGCAATGCTTATTTGAATCTCCATATGACTAATTGTGTAAAGCAGTATTGTTATTGTTTACATGTCGGGACTCGAAGCTTAATTATCCGGAACTTCTAGAAGCACATCAAAATGTGTGATAAACCACAGTCCTTGTCATTGCTCCGTAGATATGGTTGGCCTTGTTTTTGTACTTGTTCTTAGATTTGGTTATTGTTGGACTCAAATGGCATATAATTGCAAAAGTTCTAAGGGCACGCATGACAACATTTCTGTTTTTTTATTTCTCTGTTTTTTTGTTTGTTCGTAACGGGTTTGGGCAATCGTAAATAACGTAATTTCATTTTTCTATTTCGGAAGAGATTTCTATTCCAAAAATAGATTTGAAATAGAAATTAGAAGTTGAAATTTTTAGCTTTTCTATTTCTAGAACAGAAATGAGAAATCAAAATTTTTCTCATCGTTCACTCTCTTCACCGCTCGTCGCCCACTTGCCGCCCGTGGGATGCCGAACGCTTGCCGCTAGCTACCGGCCGCCCACCACTTACCCCGGCCACCAACCACTAACTTTCGGCCGCCAAACTCCGCCGCCCGTCGCCAACCGCCGGTTGCCGGATGCCGGACACCGGACGCCCACGGGTCATTGGTTGCTCATCACCAATTGTTGGAAGCCGGAGGCTCACCACCAACCACCGAATGTCCGCCGCCGACCGTCCGCCGCTCTCTACCGGACTCTGGCCACTAGCCACTTGCTGTCGGCCTCTGGTCGCCGGACTCCTGATGTCGGACGTTAGACGTCAAACTCCGAACGTTGGACGCCAGTTGTCAGTCGTCGAACTCCGAACTTTGACCGCCGTCGCTAGTCACCGAACTTCGACGTCGGATGCCGAACGTCGGACTCCAGACTTCGGCCGCCAGCCGCCGATCATTGGACGCCGAACGTTAGTCACTGGACATCGGACTCCGGCCACCAGACGCCAGTCATTGCCACTCCTAGAAATAGAACTTTTACTCTGTTATCAAACGAATTTTTATTTCAGAAATAGAAATTTTGGAACGTTTATCAAACATTTTTTTTTTGCTTAGAAATTCGTCCATGGAATAGAAATTGAGAAATCAATTTGTTAGCAAAAAATTGATTTCTGTTCCAAAAATTTTGTCATGCACGCCCTAAACATCCAAAAGCACTAGAAAGCTAGCAATAATCAAAGGCCTTATACACGTGAACAAGTGGTTTTGCACTTCATGCTAAATTTTCAAAAAATTTTAAAAAAAAATCAAAAAGAGTAGCACAATCATAAAGAACGCGATCGCACACAAAATTTATTACTTGGAGTGGAAGCTCGTTTCTTTTGTTGCAGAGCACTTTTGTATTCACCGATACCCTCATTCGTATGGATATGTTGACCTTGTAAATATTGCACCAAACGCGTTAGAATTGGAAACCATTTTCCTTGTAAAATGAAATATCTAGATCCTCGAAACAATCGGATTGTACAAAATTTTATTATCTAGAAAGCAAATCCTCTTTTCTTGTCTTTGACAACGAACCAAAAGTATCGCTTGACGAGTCGACGGCTTACGATTGACTGACTCTTAAAACCTCTTCAGTAACGTATTTAATTAGTTTTCGGTACCTGCAACAATGCACAGATGAAGGATAGTTCATTTTGGTGTTGCACAGATGAAGGATAGTTCATTTTGGTCCGACAGGCAAGAAGTAAAAGGTTATCAAAATCGTAATCTAATTGTTTTTTAATGTCCCAAACAACTATAACCTGAAGATCTTTAACTTTATACACACAAAAACGAAAAAAAAAAAAAATTAGAAAAGTAGGCGCCAAAGATTTCCGACCGCATCGCAATACAATTATGTTCTACCACGGAGTTTCTCGGAAATAATAAACCATAGATATCTACTTCTTTGAACATAACATGTAAATCAAAACCTAATAAACTTATGGCTCCAACAGTTAAGTATTAGCACCAGCTAATCTGCAGCGGAACGAAGCATGTTGCCCCTTTTTTATAGGTTCACATCAAGAAAACCCGAACTAGGACTCCCTCTTAAGCTACACCAAATTCTCATTTGATGTTTCTCGTTTTAAGAAATTAAGATGCTCGAGAATTCAAGAACAATTGAAGCTGCTATTCTTGATGGAATGGATGAAATTGGATGCCAATTTAATCCTAAACATTTTCATTTGATGCCAATTTGGTCCTAAATAGGTAAAATTGGTGCCAATTTTAAAAAATCCTAAACCTTTTGCATTTATGCCAATTTAATCCTAAATATTTTCACTTAGTGCTAATTTGGTCATTTCTAGCTAATTTTGACCGAATTTTACTAACTAGGCATCGGTGATTGACATGATATGATTGGCGCTGATGTGTACAACTTTTAATAATATTTTGATATTTTTTTATTATTTTGTATGTTTTTATTTTTCTATTTCTTTTTTTCTTTTTTCCTTCTCGTCCTCCTTCCTCCAATTAGTCGCCGGACCTCATCGACCGACCAGAGGTGACCGCCGACAAGGTTGAGGTCAACCTCACCAGCCTCCTTGCCAGTGGCCGTGAGGGTGGCCTCGCGTGGGGCAGCAAGGCCTTGGCCATGAGGGCGAACTAGCATCGGCCTGGTGAGGTTGAGCCTCGCCCAGCCTCTAGTGAGGCCTTGGCCATAAGGGCGGCCTCACGTTGGGCTAGCAAGGGTCGCCCTTGTGGCCACTGGTGAGGCTTATAGAGGCCAGCAACTGGTTTGAGGAAGGAGGAGGAGAAGGAAAAAAGAAAGAGAAAGAGAAAATAAAAAATTTATAAATATCAAAATATTATTAAAAATTGTATATGTCAACGCCAATCGTGCACATCATTAAATAGGCACCTAGTCAGCAAAATTTTGCCAAAATTAGCCGAAAATGTTTGACTAAATTGGTACAAATATAAAAGGTTTAAGACTTTTTTAACACGTTTCTCTATAATAAACCATAGGTATCTACTTCTTTGAACATAACATATAAATCAAAACCTAATAAACTTATGGCTGCAACAGTTAAGTATTAGCACCAGCTAATCTACAGCTACACCAAATTCTCATTTGATGTTTCTCGTTTTAAGAAATTAAGATGCTCGAGAATTCAGGAACCATTCGAAGCCGCCATTCTTGATGGAATGGATGAAATTGGATGCATGTACCAAGTTTAAGGAGATAATTTACGGTTTACAACATTTAAAATCTACGATTAATTTGAAATGACATGTCCATCATTATGGAAAGGGTTAATACCCTAAAAAACCCCAAACTGGTACACATTTGACAAATTTACCCCAAACTATTTTTTTGACCACGAAAAACCCCAAACTGGTACACTTGTGACAAATTTACCCCGACTGACCATAAAAAAACCCTAAACTGGTATATTTATAACAAATTTACACCAAACTAATTTATTCGACCGCAAAAAATCCCAAACTGGTAAATTTGTGACAAATATATCATTCGCTAAATTGGATTCATACCACAAAAAAATCACAAAAATTGTAAACTATGACAAATGGAGTGTAAAATTCCAAATTAATATACCAGTCAACTATCACGTGTCATTTAACTTAATAATTTGATGGTAAAATTTAACGAAAACTAACATAGGATAAATTTGTCACAAGGGTACCAATTTGGGGTAAATTTATCAAAGGTATACCAGTTTAGGATTTTTGGTGGTAAAAAATATAGCTTTTGGTAAATTTGTCGATGTACCAGTTTGGGGGTTTTTCAGGGTATTAACCCTTATGGAAAATAATTGGTAGTACTAGATGCGGGTTTCAAGCAAAATCTTGAGAAACCAAGCATATTCTTACAAGCAATTTTATTGGAAAGAAATTAATTGATTGTATTAAAAAGAACATATGATGAAAAGAGGTACTCCTCATTTTTGAGCATTTTCTTCATTTTTTAATGCATTTACTCCACAAAATATGAATGGTTTGAAAATATTTTTCAATATATGATTGATTATATCTCTTATAAAAGTTGGTTAATGAAAAACAGTTTTACTATCAACAACAATTTATACTTAAATAGTTCATGGTTGATTAAAATATTTTTTGATCATTCATTTCTTTAAGCTATAAAAACAATATTTTTTGGAAAATTATTTTCAAGTCATGATTTTTTCATGAAACAAACGCACAATTTACATGTAAATGAACAAATGAACTTGCATTTAGGATAAACCATCTTCACTTTTCTTTTCTTTTTTCTAACTATCTCCACTTTCAAGCGACCCAAAATGTGCAGGAACTATTACTTAATAGACTTATATGTCCACCATAAAAATAAAAATAAAAATGTCTTTGAAAGCTTATTAGGCGTTTTATGTAGTTAATAGTATGGATGTGTACAATTGACATGTTAGCAAGGCAAACTCGAGCGAGGAACGTGGTCTTGCTAATTAATAACGTCTTCGTTTACAGATTTCTTAATCGACGACTCCTTTATTATAACAAGAAAAGAGAGAAAAAATGAGCGGCTCTAAATTAAAATAGTTAGGGTTCTCAAATCGAGTTCTTTTTGTCCCAAACTTAAAATTAGTGCACCAAATCGACTATTTGGCGCGAATTCATCAACTCGAATGGAAGGAAAACTTAATAGTGCTTTTTTCATCCCTCAAGTAGAATTCCATTTATTTTATTTTTTTTGGATCGTTCGGAAAGTGGGGTTTGTTTGTGTCGTAGGTATAAATTCATGCCTTTTTGTGGGATTTGACCTTCAAACTAGTGGAACACCAGGGCTAATTTTTCAAAAAAGCAACTTGTTTAACTTAAAGATCATTAAGTTATCCTAAAGAGTAGGGGGGAGTGTTGAAAAATCATAAAATTTTTGTATTTGTGTCAATTTAATCTTAAACTTATTTTTTATATCAATTTAGTCCTAAACATTTTTATTCAGTATCGGTTCAGTCCTTTCCAGGACAATTTTGATCAGATTTTGTTGATTGGGCTTCGCCCGGCTAACGTGGCACAATCGGCGCTAACATGAACAACTTTTAATAATATTTTAATATTTTTTACCCTTTTTATTCTTTTTCTTTTTTATTTTTCTTTTTTTTTTTCTCTCCTCCTTCCTCCGACCAAAGGCAATGGCTAGCAAGGTCGACCTTGACCTCTTGTCGGCCACTGGTGAGCCTCGCCGGCCACCTCGCCAGTGGCCTCGAGGGCAGCCCTTGCACTGGGCAGCGAGGCAGAGCCTCACTGCTGGCCATGGGGGAGGCTCGACACTCGCTAGTGCTGCCCAGGCCACAAGGGCAGCCTCGCACTAGGTTGGCGAGACTCGACCTCGCCGAATCACGACCTAGGTGGCGCCGAGGTCGAGCCTTATTGGCCATGGGCAAGCCTCACCAGCCCTAGCACGAGGCTGCCCTCAAGGTAGCCTCATGCCAAGGAGGGTTGAGCCTCGCCCATGGCTAGCAAGGCTCGACCTCGCCGAATCGCGGCCCGGGCCACACCGACGAGGGCGAGCCTCGCTGGCCATCGCTTCTGGCCGGTCGCCGAGGTCCGGCAACTGCCTGAAGGAAGGAGAAGAAGGAGAAGAAAAAATAATAATAATGATAATAATAATAATAAAATTCAAAAATATTAAATATTATTAAAAGTTATCTACGTCGCGCCGATCATGCCACATTAGCCGGCCAGTGTCCAATCCGCAAAATCTGACCAAAATTAGCCGGAAATGACTGATTTGGCACAAAGTAAAAAAGTTTAGGACTAAATTGACACAAAAAAAAATTATGACTAAATTGGCACAAATGCAAAAGGTTTGAGACTTTTTTAACACTTCAAGTAAGAATCTACTTCAGGGTACAGCTATGTGGTTGCCATAGGTTGCACTGTCCTGACTTCGAAATTCTATGTGATGTTTAAGTCAATTGAATTACTGTACTGTCATAATTAATCGACATTTAAGCAATTACCTGTTAGTTTTCAGGTCAAATCCCTTTATGTGTGCGACCTCTTTTGGGACCTCTTCCCTGGCCATCACTTCGCACGAAGAAAATTCTCTCTGTTCTCATCTGCGCCCCTTCTGTATGAATTGCTTTCCAGATTAACATCATCAATCTAGATGTAAACAATTGGGAGGATTTTTCTTTCCCCCCCTTGACTTTGACATGTATCATACCACGTGGGCAAGTTCCCGGAGACACCAGCGATTGGAAGCGTAGTTCTTACTGAAGATGGGTGTGTGTATGGCACAGGCATGGATTACTTGCTGAACAGGTTCACCACCGGACCTCAATTCATCTTCCTCTCTACGATCAGAAAGTCCATTATCAACCAGCCTATAGAAAAGGAAATCCGGAATGCTCAGACAAATGTCTGGTCCCTAAAACTTGGGAACACAACATGAAGGTAATCTGTGGCAAAGCCAGGTCATTGTTGAGGCATCCAACGATTTTTCGAGGACAGTGTAACCATGATCCAACTTCCAGCTTTCCGTGCCCTCGACTCCTTCAATTGCTCTTAAATTAGGAGAAACTTGTAGCTCAAGATGTTGTGGCTTATCCAACTTAATGAGTTGGGTAATCCTCCTGTTAAATGACTCTGGAAAGACAGCGGTACTGCAAACATTCCAATTCGACCAAACCTGATAGCCTATTCAAGCTGTTCAGACCCAAGCGTCGTAGCCTCTTCAAGAGTGACGGATCAAATGTTTCATCCAGGACTCCACATCTACTTATTTCCAGTTTAGGCCTTGAGAGAGAGACACGCAGGACCCTGGAATTTCAGTGACGCAGAATTGACAAACTTTCTCAGTTGGAAAAATTTGGTAGTGAACTAATGCCCTTTACTTCCAAGTCTGACAAATGAGTTGGAAGTGGATGGATCGGTTGCGCTTTCATCTAAACTTCATTTTTGGCGGATCATTCCTCCATGTAAAGTAAGGTTCCACTTTCAGAGCACCTAATCTATTTAATCCCAGGTAATCTAAATTGAGGAGGCTTGAGAAGTCGGGGATAAAATAGGGGTAGAAACTTGAACTTCAAGGAATGCCAAACTTTATGGAAGATCTGCTACTTGTAGCAGCTCATTCGAACCCAGTTGAAGTTTTTGGAGATGAGGGAGAGGACCTATCACCTCAGGCAATCTGCAAACATAAGTACATGATAAGTCCAATATCCTCAAATGGGATAGCTTCCCAATTTCCTCCAGGTTTTCATCTGTCAAATGCCAGCATTCCTTCGCATGTAGCTCTTCAAGCATCTTCACTCCTCCAATAGTACAAGGAAGCTTTGTTATCGCTGTATAATCTATTCTCATCACCCTTAGTTCCTTTAGCTTTCCAATTGAATCAGGTAGTATGACTATTCCCGACTTTGATAGATTCAACTCCACCAACATCTGTAACTCCCCAATGGAGCCTGGAAGCTCCTTTATTCCCACGCACCCACGTAAAGATAAGTGTGCAAGTTTCACCAATCCTCCAATAGACTTTGGAAGTTGGCTAATTCTAGGGTGCTCATCTAATATTAAACTCCTCAAAGATTTTAGATTGCCAAATGTCTCCGGAAGCTCCAAGGGTTGAGAATTTTGCGGCATGACAATCTTCTTCAAAGATCGTAGAGAACCGATTTTTGCAGGCAACTCGCCAAGAGAACTACATCCCTCCATATTCAATGTTTCTAGGCGTGTTAGCTTACTGATGGAGCTGTCAATTGTGGTTAAATTGACACAATGAGCAAGAATTAACGTCTCCAAGGTCAAGAAGTTAGAGAAGTCAGGTGTCCTTTTTAACTCTCTACAACCCGTCAAATCAAGAACCTTCAATCTATTCATCTGCATGAAAAAAAGAAGAAGCTGAAGATAATAAATTGATTGAGAAACATCACAACAAATGGGAGTACGACTAATTTCCTCATTATAATCTAGTGTAATTTGAATTTCCCAAGTCTTTTTGGGATGTATCAAATAATCCTCATACTTTAAATTCTTTTAAAATTATTCCCAACCTTTTTTTTTTTTTACTTCACTTCACATCCTTTATTTCCAAAACCCGCAGTTTGCGTCTCAGGACAACAGTCCATAACCAAAAAGACTAAGTTTCCTTGCTATGAAGACACAAAAGACTATAATTCACAAATCACCCACAAGCCCCAAACTAGATTCAGCCACCAGTACACCACCTCCGACCCCACTCTTCAACATTATCGCATTCAACTCTCTCTTACTCTCTCTACGTCAAGTGTAAATGCAAAGCCTAGTAATAGTCAGGATTTGATTTGATACCGTAGTTACAAACTAGATGCAATGCAAAGCTCGAGCCTTCGCTCATCAACTAAAGTAAAATAGAAAAGTGAAAGTAGAGCCATTTTTAATTATTATACAGTTCGTTAATGCTATTACCACCATAATACAAACAAATGCTTAATTATCAAACTGGGCTAGTGGTTCGCTTGAATCAAGTATTATGAAGCTCAAGCTCACCTTCATTCCAATGTTCAACTTACCTATTCCAAATAAACTTTTAAGCATTTACGTCATCCAAGATGTGTGTTACCAATCTCAACCTTGATCCCAAGTACTTTTGTATTACTAAACTTCGAGTCAAATTTTACATCATTCAAATCATATATGACGTATATTGAAGCAAAATTTCACTTGCTTCTATTGGATTTACACCATTTCCAAATTCTAAGCAACTATCAGAATTGCAAAACGAAGGTTATAAACCACACAAAGCATTTTTTTTATGGGTACATAATGTTGTTTTACTTTGATAGATAAAAAGATATCAAATGTTCCTCATGCAAAATATATTGTACACTTGATGAGATGGGGAATGCATGCAACCGTTATGTCAATTGTATAAGGAAATGATAGAAGGAAGTAAAGTATATATGATTCTATCATTGCCTCATTCGTCATGAATGAGGTAAGGACAGAAAGAAGCGTACAGAGTAAGGCATATCATACCTTCATTTGGCTCCATCCACCCCAACCATCTTCAATATTGCTATCCGAAAGTTCGAGCACAACCAAATGTTTAAAATGAAAGTTATTTGCAAGGAAAGTTGCTTGCCTTGTTTGCCAAGAAAGCCATCTTAGTTTCAAAAGAAGATTCTCAAAGTTGCCTGAAAAATCAATGCCTTTCACTTGAAGAAACCTTAGATTTGGTAGGGCAGCTAATTCTTCGGGTCCAAAGTTGCAGCTGCAGCCATCGGATGTCAGACTTAGTGCTTTTACATCTTCGTTTATCTACAAATAGAGACTCAAGATTAGTTGAGTGCATGACACTTAACACTCTTACATAGCTATATATAGAAGGAAGCATGAGAACACTAAACACACCATGAACGAAAATTTTCAGCTTCCATTCGCAAATAGCTTGTGAATCATTTCTCCATTTCCCATTTTCTGCTTTTCAAGAAAAATAATTAGCTTACCAATTCCAATCTTCATAGTTTTTTGTTTTTCTCTGCAGTTATGTTTGAAAGTAATTTAGAAATCCTTCATACAGATAGTTTTCTTCTGACTTTGCTTGGTTGGCACGTGAAACGGCTCTTTGTTGCTTCACAATTTTCAGAGAGCGATCTTCTACCCTACAGAATCTTGAAACAAAGCAAAATATAGGGCAGTCTGTCTTGTCTCTCTCCACCATTTTACAGGACCTTTTGACCAAAATGTTTAAGAGAGAGCTACCTCACTCACAAGACAAAAAATTTAAACAAAGCTAACTGTATAATTAAAGCAAAAAATTAACGTGTTTCTCCTTCCAAATAAAAGCTACGTGACGGTTCTTCCATTTACCTCTTTTTTATCCAATAGCTCTACAGCATCCTCATAAATCCACACCTACTCAATCTGTGGGGATACTCTTCAAGGACAATGTGCCTTCCCAGATCTCGAACTTGGTCATGCATCCAAAACTTATTATCATCACCAATTTTTATCAAGGACCGTAGGCGGAGGACAACAATTGCATTGTGAGGATAGTAATTACAGTCATCCCACATAATAATTGGATATGTGTTGTCCTTGTCGCCAAAAAAGCAAGCAATGTCCAGAAATACTTCTTTTTCCTTTTTCTTCAATCCCTCATAACTTATCATTAATGCATCTTGGACATCCTTAAAAGGAGCATCATCTAACTGCCTCAGTGTCTTTTCCCATAGCTTTCTTTCATCAAAGGGGTGCTGCAAGGCAATGCCGTTGTGAAAAAGATATGGACCTATCATCTCGACAGCCAAAAGAAAATTAGCACCTTTATGAACAATATCTTTCGAAAGAGTAACATAAACTTCTGCTGGAGAGTCACTTCTAAAAGTGTGCTCATAAAACAAATGAAGTGCTCGAGCAAATTCTATTTCATGAACTTCATAAGCCAAAATTCCTTCAGGATGATTTAGGACCTCTTTACTTGATGACATTGAAGTCATCAGGATTGCTTTGTCCCTAGTTGTGATAAGAATCCTACTACCTGAACCAAACCAATTAGATCTTCCGGCTAGCTTTTCAAGTTGCTCTCTTTTGTCTAGATTATCAAGAACAATAAGTACTTTTTTACTACTAAATACTCTTTTGATCATCTTAATCCCAATATCAACATCCTTAATAGAGTCAGTAATCCCAGAACTGACAAAACCTGATAAGAGCTTTTTCTGCAAGTTCAAAAGACCATCATGAGATTTTGATGATGCTTCAATGTCCTTGAGGAAACTAAAGCCGTCAAAATGAGAAGATAAATTATCGAACACAACCTTCGCAAGTATGGTTTTACCGCTACCACCCACCCCATGAATACCAAGGAAACGTACACCACCAGAGTCAACATCCAACAATTCCATTATGTTTTTTATCTGAGGATGATTTTCAACCAAAGGTTTACGGACATCCACATGTTTGCCTCTAAGCTCACGCAAAACCTCTTCAACAACCAATTCAATTAGTCCTCCATGGCTGCAGGAAAGCAGGAAAATTTGTTTTTGTCAATGACATGAAAGAAAAAGATATAAAGTTCTGGATATGACGATCGCTGGGTTTCTGGAGACATATGGTTAAATAAATAGCCAACCATTTCAGTTACTATGGATGGAAAATAAGCGTCTTAATCTGTTGCTACGTACGTTGGCCTTAAAGGAAATGTCGCTCGATTTGATGTATTAGGGATGCTTTTGATAATGCATGAGCCAATCGATGTGAAGGAGACATTCTTGATGGACTGGACGGAGTATGATCAAGAAAACTTGATAAGGTAATTTTTTTTCATAATGTTTGGATGGACTAACAAACATGCAGCACATTAAATCCAAAGTGCGTGTACTATTGAGCTAAATTTATAGGATTGTGTCCAAATAGGAGTTTAATCCTGAGATAAAACAAAGATAAATTGGGAGTATTATTGATAGGTAAAATTGTTTTGTTATTTTCTACGGGAACAAGTTTCATTTTTGGCGAAAAGAAGTGAGCAGGTTTTGTCTAGTAAGTTCTCATTGGACTTATCGGAACATTTTATAGGAGAACCTGATTTTTCTTTTTTTCTTCATACCAAAAATGTAAAAATACTTCTAAAAAAAATTAGCGGATATTAAGGTGCATAAGTACTCTCCCCTGAATTATGCATTGATTTAATTCGAATTCGGGAAAGAATCAAATGGAAATATTCCTTCTCATAATTGGTGTTGAAGGACCTAGGATAGGTTTGAAAAAATTTCGAAAGGTTGACTATTTTTCTGATGGATTTAAATGGTTAGAACCAGATTGAAGACTATTAAGAAGGTTGAGATTTACTTTGTAATAAGTAATAACCAGATTAGACGATTTTTCTTCAATATCCAGACCACTTTATTATTTTTTCCCTATTAAACTTTTTAAATATATAATATTTTATCTTAATAAAATTAGACAAATCCAGAGTTTAGTGGTGAATTTTTCTTGGAGTGTATCACTTTTATTTTTCATTTGAACTGAGGAAACAAGGGGAATTTGATGCAAAATTCAATAAAAAAAAATTTGCACTTTAAACTAACCACACCCCTCCGATCAACAAAAAAATTAACCCCAACCCCGCCGAGGGGGGTGGGGGAACCAAAAGGGAAAGTGAGGGATAAAATATAAATTTATATGGGTCCATCTCTTAAGTGAAATATTCACATTTTGAAAAATATTTTTCTAAGAATAATCATTTGTATCTTTTATAAAAATGTACGAATGGTAAATGTATTCATCGTCCATGATAACTTTTAAGCATGAATTGTTATTGGAAATGAATATATGTTTTATTATCTAATTACTCCAACCAATATAATCAATTATTTTTAGGAAAATTTCTTTTAGATTTTTTATTCTCCACAAAACAAACGAATTATAATATAATAGTTCAATATGCATCATCTCCAAGTTCAATGAGTAAAATGAAAACTTCCCTATTTTTCATTTATCATTCAATGGCAGACTCTTGGACAGTGTTGTGTAATTTTTCATAATGTATATATGCTTAAAATTACATAGTTCTTAGTCACTCCATCTAAATATAATATAGATTTATGTGTTTACAATTTCATTTCGACTCCAATTTCCATGAGTTATAACAAGAGAAAATGCCGTTGTTATTCTGGACTAACACTTTTGCAGCATCTTTTAGCACATGTTATGGAGACAGTTGAAGCAGGAATTTTACAGCTCCTTCTATTATGGCTCTATATTAGAGAGTGAATTCAAAATCGGTTTTGAATTTCAAACATTATTATAAAATTTCACGAAAGCTATGTAACATAAAATAGAAAATTAAAATGGCCAAAAGAGGTAAAACACTACCTCATTTATCTCATATGGGTTGTAAACTTGGATGAATTTTTACCAATCTTGAAACAAATTTAAAAAATAAATTTCCTAGAATAATTTCACTCACACTTTTTCTCCCCCCGAATTGATCTTCGTTCTCTTTGCGGGCCATCTTTTTCTATTCTTTAGTAGTATCCCAAAACATAACGCTTTGTTTGAAAAGAAAGATTCAGAGTCGATAGAATTATGGTGGAGAAATGATGGGGTGGTGAAAGCAACACCATCATTTGGAATTGGTAGAGAAAATGAAGACAGTGATTTAGAAGTGAAAAGGATACTGCTAGGCCCACTGATTTGTTCCTTGCTTAGGTGTGAAAGAGACCGAGGAGAGTCAAACTTTCTCGTTTATCCAAGTATACCCTCAAAAGTAATAGAAAATGACAAAATTGTGAATGATAATATAGCAATTAACCAATGAAAAACAATTATCGTTACAATATAGAAATGCCAAGTTTCAAATTTTCCCTTTTCATTTTTCAAATCTCTACATTGACCTCTGTTTTCCACAACTCCTAACCAACACAATGGGTCGCTTTTCTTCACCTCGGATTTCATCACCCACCTCAAAAGCTCTTTTAAACATAGCGTGAGAATCTACTTGAGTATCTTGAGAATTTTTGCACAAAAGTCTGCATTTAAGTGAATTTCTATGGTGGTAAAGTTGAATAGAACGACTTATTATCTTATAATTTAGAAGGTAAAATGCAAATAATCAAAACAGTAGCATCACCTGTTACTTTTTAGGTGGAACCCCGTCATATCTGCAACTTCTCTTAGAGCCCTTTCCCATTCCTCCACTTCATTGCCATATTTCCTCCTGTGCTTATCGAGGGCACTTTTGTACAAATTACTATAAAGCATAACATCGTCAAACCCCACGTCATAGAAAATGGGCAGGATTCTCTTTTTTCCATATGACTTTGACGCACGTTCTACCATGTGGGTTAGTTCACGTAGACACCACCCGTTAGAAGCATAGTTCTTTGATAAGATGGGTATGTAGATGTCAGAATCATTGAGTGCCAGCGGAAGCTCCCCACCAATTCCATCATTAAAGCTTAGTTCATCGTCCTTGAAAACCGAAATTTGGTTACGAACAAGGTCCTTGTAAAGGAAATCCACAATGCTATAAGGAGTTTGCAATCCACTAAAACTCAGGAACACCTGGCACTTAGGTACTCTATGGGAAAGCCATGTCGATCTTGAGACATCCAGCAATCTTTCCAGGACAATGCAACAATTATTATCCAACTCTAAGCTTTCTAAGCCCTTGACACCCTCGATAACTCTTATATTTGGACAAGCTTCTACCTCAATGTGCTCTAATTTATCTAACTTTGATAAGTTGGGCAAGTTTTTTACCCTACCACAATGGGAAATACGAAAGTGCAGCAAGGACTTCAATTCTGACAAACCATGAATCTCAACTAGACTTTCCAATCTGTTCAAATCCAAGCACTCAAGATTCTTCAAAAATGACAAACCGGGTATTTTCGCTAGAAATTCGCATTTACTTAGTTTCAATTCCGTCAAATTGATTAGCTCTTGAGAGATAGAGAAGTGTGGCATAGGATATTCAATGACACACAGAACTGACAAATTTCTTAAGTTGGAAAGAGGTGGTAGCAGCTTGATGCCCCTGAATTTCAAGGTTGACAAACCAGATGGAAGTGGATTAATCAATTGTTTTTCTGGCAAATAGTTCGTCCAAGGCGGGTTAGGTTCCTCCATTGGGTCAGTGATAGATGGAAAGTGACGTGCTTGCAAGTGAAGGTGTGTCAAACTTGAGGGAAGATCTGGTACTTCTTGAAGGTGAGTGGAACTCATTTCAAGTGTTTGGAGATAAGAGAGATAACATAGCACCTTAGGGAGTCTAGATACACCAGTATAGGATAAATCCAATATCCTCAAATTAGATAGCTTGCCAATTTCCTCCAAGTTTTCATTTGTCAGATCCCAACATTTCTTGGCATGTAACTCTTCAAGCATCTCCACCTGTCCAATTGTATGAGGAAACTTTTTTATCTCTGTACAGCTTACTCTAATCACTTTTAGTTTCTTTAGATATTCAATGGAGTCAGGTAATTCCACTATTCCTGACATTGATAAATCCAACTCATCCAACATTTTCATTTTTCCAAGGGAGCATGGAAGCTTCTTTATCCCCACACACCAACGTAAAGATAAACGTGTAACTTTCGCTAACCCTCCAATATAGCTTGGAAGTTGGTTGATTCCAAGGTGCCCGTCTAATATAAAACTTGACAAAGATTCGAGATTGCCAAATGTCTCTGGGAACTTGAAAGGTTCAAAATTTTGGGGCATGATAATCTCAGTCAAAGATTGTAGAGAACCTACTTGTGCAGGCAACTCCCGAAGCAACTTGCATCCTTCAATATTCAAAATTTTTAGGAGTTTTAGCTTACTAATGGAGCTGTGAATTGTGGTTAATCTCACACACCGAGCAAGAATCAGCATCTCCAAAGACGCAAAGTTAGAGAAGTCAGGTGTCCTTTTTAACAATAAGCATCCCGTCAAATCTAGAACCTTCAATTTATTCATCTGCAGAAAAAAGTAGGAAGTAACAAAATAAGTCATAAACATCAGTATATAGGGTAGTGTTAGTGATAACCTAATTATCCATAAGTCATAAATATAAGATAATCTAGGGCAATCCCTCATACTTTATATTTTTTTTAAATAATCCCTAATTAGAGTTATGGAGTTAGGCCCCTGTTAGCAGTCACATGTATACCCGCAGCTTCCGTCTGAGAACAAAACTTCATGACCGAAAGACCAAAGTATCCTTGCTATAAAAACACGAAAAACTCTAATTCCCAAATCACGCAGAAGCTACAACTGTCAACATCCCTCTGTGTCTCCAACTCAAGTCTCTCTTACTCTCGATGTCAAATGTAATGTAAAGCCTAATAATATTCACGACATAAAGTGGTGATTTAAAAAATAAATGATGCGAAGTGAAATCGATATAAAAGGTGAGAATGATATTTTTGTATTCTACACCATTAACAAAAGTTAATCGACAAGGAATAAGAGGAAATTGGTGATTTTTGTTATTATCAATGAAAGTGCTTTTACTCTCCCGTCGTTTTATTTCTTATGAGAGAGAGAGAGAGAGCCTTCGATTTTGTTCGAGGAATAGGAGGTCCAAGTAGAGATCCTGTGACATGGAACAAAAACGCAGAGGATTCAAATGTCACATAGAGCTAAGTTAATAAACTAAATTGAATATCGGTGAAAAATCCTCTCAGTAAGCCCTTCATCTCCAAACAAAAAAAACCCCTTCCTCTCTTAAAAAAAACCCTTTCTAAAGAAACATCTCATGCATGCTCTCAGCTTCTCAACTTCAATTTATGAAGCTAAAAGCCTACTTTGCTCCGATTTGCTTTTCTAGGCATTGATTTCCTTTTTTTCTCTGTCTCGTTTGGCGTCGTCTTTTACTATATATTGTTATTTTTCTTCGTTCATCGTAGTGAATGAATATGCTTACAACTACAAATTTTGTGAGAACATTGTCATCAATCCAGTCAGCAAGATGCTCACGACATTATTATAGGGAGAATTATCAAAAAAATCCTAAACCTATTGCAATTGTGCCAATTCAGTCCTAATTTTTTTGTCTTTTTGCCAATTTAATCCTAAACATTTTACAATTGTGCCAATTCAATCCATTTGCCCAAAATTGGCCGGTCGGCGTTGACGTAGACGCCGGCCGGGGACAGCTGGCCAACGAACGCTGATGTGACATTTTTTTATTTTTTGTATTTTTTTCGATTTTTTTAATTTTTTAATTTTTTTAATTTTTGAATTTCTTTTTCTTTTTTTTTTCCCATCTTCTCCTTCCTCTTGCTGGCCGGCAAGGTCAGCCTCGCCGACCACTGGCGAGGCTTGCCTTCGCTAGTGGCCGGCGGGGGCGAGCCTCACCGGTGGCCGGCAAGGCTCAGCCTTGCCCAACGACGGCGGCCTCGGCGCCACCGGCGAGGCTCGACCTTGCCATGGTTGGGCGAGGCCGAGCCTCACTAGATCTAGCGATAGCAGCCTCGCCGACCACCGGCGAGGCTCGTCCCCGCTGTCGTTGGGCGAGGCTCGCCTTCGCTAGTGGCCGACGAAGCTGACCTCGCCAGCCAAAGGAAGGAGAAGATGGAAAAAAATTAAAAATAAATTAAAAATTAAAAATTGAAAAAAAATTAAAAAAATTAAAAATGCCACATCGGTGTTCGCCGGCCAGCTGTCCCCAGCCAGCGTCCACGTTAGCGCCAATCGTCCAATTTTGGTCGGATGGATTGAATTGGCACAATTGTAAAAGGTTTAGGACTAAATTGGCCAAAAAAAAAAAAGTTTAGGACTGAATTTGCACAATTGTAATAGGTTTATGACTTTTTTGGTAATTCTCCCCATTGTTATATGATTTATACAAAAGTCGGCAGAAGCTCTCCTCTCTTGATTTAGTTGTACATCTAAATTTGAGTGCTTTTCTCTATCGATTTAAATCTAAATCTGGGAGTTCTTAGAGGCGCTCGATCTGTGGTGGTTTAACATATTATGGTTGTTGATGATGGTATGGTATTGAGGACATCGAACCTAAATGCACATTGTAAGTCATAATTTCTGGAGGAAAGATCTTGATGTGTGCCCATCACTAACAGTTTTGATGATCAGCTGCCGATGTTTTTTTGATGCCGTAACAAATCTAGTCTTTTGAAATGAGAATCTATTTAGAGCTACAATCCATACTCTTGTTTTTGGGGTTTTGTTTTATTTTGCAGCCTTTTTGGGATTTGCTTAACTTAGCAGTTTTCTATGTTCTTGCCATGTTTAATTATGAAAAATGAATGAGATTTTTCTTTGATAAAAAAATAAAATAAACTCAATAATTGTGGCCCCACAAGATTTGTTGTCTACCTTGTACTGAACTATAGATTTACGTGAGATTTGATTTGACACGGTAGTTAAAAACTAGATTCGATGTAAAGCTTGAGCCTTCGCTCATTGACTCAAGTAAAATAAAAGAGTAACAGTAATTTCATTTTTATTTACTTTTCAGTTCGTTAATCCAATTATAAACATAACAAAAAAAATACTTAAATATTTAACTAGCCTAGCGAGCCGCTTGAATCAGGGAATCAAGTACTCTGAAGGTCAAGCTCACTTTCATTATTAATCAACTTGGCTATTCCAATCCCAAACTTGATTCCAATCAACTATTGGATTACTAAACTTAACTCAAATTTTACGTCATTCAGTTAATACCAGATGCATGTTAAAGGAAAATCGCACTTACTTTTAATGGGGCATGATTGTGGTTTACTTTGATATACGAAAAAATATTGATAGTCGTCCATGCAAAATATATTATACACTCAGAGGAGATAAGGGGTGCGTTGGACCATCATGTCATGTTAGCGTACGTGGTAATGATAAAAAGGAGTAAAATAAATAATTTACTTAATTCATCATGAATGAGGTAATGACAAATAGAAGTATATAGAGTTAGGCATGTCGTACCTTCATTTGGCTCCACCCACCCCAGTCATCTCTAATAAAGCTATTCGAAAGGTCGAGCACGACCAAATTACTAAAGTGAAAGTTTTTCGCATGGAAAGTTGTTTTCCATGTTTGCCAAGAAAGCCATCTTAGTTCTGGAAGAACATTTTGGAAGTTGCCAAAAAAGTTGGACTCTTTCACTTGAAGAAACCTTAACTTTGGTAGAGCAGCTAACTCTTCAGGTGCAAAGTTGTGGCTGCAGCCATCGGAAGTGAGGCTTAGTGCTTGTACATCTCGATTTGTCTGTCAACAGAGATTCAAGATTATTGAGTGCATATAACTTTAAACGCTCACAGAGCTAAGAAAGGAAGAATATGAACGCCGGTAAACAAATTCACACCATTAACGACATTTTCAGCTTCCATTTGAAAATATAAATCATTTCCCCATTTTCCATTTTCTACTTTTCAAGAATTATAATTAGCATATCAATTCCAATGTCCATGATATTTTTGTTTTCTCTGCAATTGTGCATGAAAATAATTTAAAAGAGAATTTTCAAACAACTGGTTTTCTTTTGACTTTTCTCAGATAACATGCGAAACCACGTTTTGTTGCTTCGGAATTTCCAAAAAACTATTTTCTATTGATCTAGAAAACAAAGCTAACTTAATAGGCAAACTATCTGGTAAATCTCTCCACCAATTTGGCAGACCTTTTTGACCCAAATGTTGGAGAGAGAGCTATCTCAATCACAACACAAATGGGAAGTTAAACAAAGCTACATATAAAGTGAAATAAAAAATTCAATAAGCTTTTTTTCAAATAAAAATTATGTGACATACATGTCCATTTTACCTCTTTCATCTCTAGTAGTTTTATGGCATCCTCGTGATTCCATACCCTACTAAATTTGTGAGGATTTTCTTTGCAAGGATATTCTTGAAGAACGATGTACCTTCCTAGATCTCGAACTTGGTCATGCATCCAAAACTTTTTATCATCTCTAATTTTCATCAAGGACCGTAGGAGGAGGGCACTAATTGCACGGGGAGGATAGTAATTACAATCACGCCACATGATAATTGGATATGTTTGGTCTGCATTGGTGAAAAAGCAAGCAATATCTAGAAATACTTCTTTGTGCTTAGGCTCCAATTGTTCATAACTTATTATTAATGCATCTCGGACATCCTTGTAAGGACCTTCATCTAATTGCTTCAACGTGTCTTCCCATAGCTCTATTTTATCAAGATGTTGCTCCAGAATCAAGCCCTCGCAATAAAGAGATGAACCTATCACCTCAATAGCCAAAGGAAGCATACCCACTCTACAAACTATTTTCTCTGCAAGATGATCGTATCCTTTTACAGGAGAGTCTCTTCGGAATGCATGCTTACAAAACAGCTGAAGTGCTCGACCATATTCCATCTCATGAACTTCATAAGCCAAAATTCCTTTGGTTTGATTTTGGCCCTCTTTACTAGATGATTCCACTTGAGTCATCAAGATACTTTTGTCCCTAGTAGTGATAATGATCCTGCTACCAAAACCAAACCAATCAGATTCTCCGGCTAACTTTTCGAGTTGCTCTTTCTTGTCTAGATCATCAAGAACAATGAGGACCTTTTTAGTATTACATACTTTCTTGATCCAACGCACCCCATCTTCAATGTCTTCAATTTTGTTAGCAGTCTCAAAGCCAACAAAACTTGATAATAACTTTTTCTGCAAGTCTATAAGACCGTGCTTCGATGATTCTCGAACGTCTTTAAGGAAACTAACACCATCAAAATGATGAGATAATCTATTGAACACAACCCTCGCAAGTACTGTTTTACCAATGCCACCTACTCCATGAATACCAAGGAAATGTACACCATCAGAGTCAATTTCCAACTTTTCTATTATGGCTTTTATCTGAGGATGATCTTCAATCAAATATTTAGGCACATCCACGTTTCTAGCATTAAGTTTCCACAACACCTCTTCAACAACCAAGTCAATTAGTTCTCCTTGGCTGCAGCAAAATAATAAAAATTTTGTTTTAGTCAATGATATGAAAGAAAAGGGTATAAAATCCCAGCGGATATGACGATCCCTGTTTATCTAGGGACCGTATGGTTAAATAAGTCATCCGTTTCACGTACTATGGATGGAAATTAAGCAGCACAATCAGTTAATACACATGTTGGAATTTTATGGAATATCAGTCAATTTTATGTAAGGAAAAAGTCACAAAAAAGCCTTAATTTATACCTATCATGACATATACCATAAACTGTTTTTTTTTTTTTTTTTTTGACATAAAAAATCTCAAATTATGCATGTGGCACATGTATTCTAAATTTTTTTTTGTGACCTAAAAATCATAAATTTGTACATATGTGAAACACCTATCCTCCGTCAATGTTCTATTCGATAATTTTTCAGCCAAAACAACATTGTTGTCATGTGGACACTATGTCCACACTAGTTGCTTTTTGGCATCTATGTAGACATATTTTTAACAGCTTTCATGGACAGAATTTCGACAGAGAAATGAGTCACATAGATATAAGTTTGAGATTTTTGGTGTCATAGAAACAAGTTTAAATGTGTCATATTGAGCATAACTTAGTATATTTTTTTTTTATGGCTTTTTGCCCTTTTTATGTTGCTTTAGATAATGCATGGGCTGATAGATGGGAAGGAGATAATCTTGATGGAATGGACAGAGTAAGATTTGCAAAACTTTGATAAGGTAATATTTTTTTCATAATGCTTGGATCGACAAACTAACATGCAGTAAAATGTAATCCAAAGTGCCTGTATTGTTGAGCTATACTCATAAGATTGTGCTGATGTAAGAATTAAATCTTGAGATTAACAAAGAAAGTTCGCGGACTCAAGCAAAATCCAAAGAAGCACAATAATGGTGCGTTTGGGGAGTGCATAATAACCATTTTATTTTTGCCAAAACTATTTTTCTGTTCCCATGAATAGGTTTGTAATAGAAATCTATTTGGTAACACAATTTCATTTTTCTATTTCTGGAACCAATTTTTAGTTCAAAAATAGGTTTCAAATAGAAATGATAACTAAAAATTTTCTACTTCTCTATTTCTAGAATAGAAATGAGAAATAAAAAAATTTCTTGTCACTTGCCCTCACTACTAGCTGGCTACCCACTTGCCAACATTGCCAGTCGCTAGCCACCATCCTTTACCACAACCCAAGAGGAGAAATTTTGTGTCATTATCAAACGCGCATTTTTGCTCAAAAACTCGTCCTAAAAATAGAAATAAAAAATTATATTTTTTAAACAGAATAGCTATCATTTGTGCCATTGGCAACCATTCTATTTCGAGAATAGTTTATGCTCAAAAATATTTTTTTGTGATTCTTTTCCCTAGACGAGTTTTTTAGTATTCGAATGTATTTGGTAACTATACAAAATTTCTATTCCTAGAATAAAAAAGAACATTAATATGTTTGGTACAACCCTCAAATTACTTTATGACGTAGCATTTCTATTAATTTTCTAATAATTTTATGAAAAAAAAAAATTATGTGTCCTTCTCTTCTTCTTCTTCCTATAGCCAGTCGCCGGCCACGGCGATGGTCGACAACCTCACCGGCCTCAAAGGAGCCTCACTAACCTCCTATGAGGTCGAGCCTCATCCAGCCATTGCAGTGGCCAGTAACCGGTTGAAGAAGAAGAGGAAGAGAAAAAGAAGGAATAAAAAAAAGAAAATGGTTTGGGCTTTATTCTTAAGTCGTTCCCGCGAACAAAGAAGCAACTTTTTGTTACTTATTGATTCTATTCCAAATCTATTCCTGAGAACAAAAATATTACCAAACGCATTTATGTTCTTTTTTTTTTTTGTTTGTTCCGGGAAATAAAAGAATAGAAATAATCACTATTTAGCCAATTACCAAACATGGTCTAAATATTCTTAATAGGTAAAATTGTTCTCTTGTTATCTAAGAAACAAGTTTTATTTTTTGCAAAAGGGGAACATATTTTATTTGATGTTCTCACCGGAAAAAGTACCAGAAAAGTCCTAGACTTATGGCATTGATAAAAATTCAATCATAAACATTTCAATTAAACCAATTTAATCATGAACATTTTCACATTGGTATCAATTTAGTTCATCTGGCCAAATTTGGCAAGCTAATGTTGACATCGATGCTAACCGGCGATGATCGCCGACATGGCAACTTTTAATTATTTTTTTATTTTTTTGAATTTTTTATTATTTTTTCCTTTTCTTCTTTTTTTTCCTTTTTCTTTTTCTTTTCCTTTTCCTTTTCCTTTTCTTCTTCTTCCTCTTCGCCTTCTTCTCCGATAGTGGCCAGCAAGCTTTTGGCGACTCACCTGCCACTAAGCAAGGGCCACGACACTCAACAGCGATTGGTGAGGGCTTGTCGGCCCTCACCTAGTGGCCAGGAGCCTCATAAGAGGCTCATCGACCACTGTAAGGAATCCAAGGAGGAAGAAGATACAAAAGAAGAGGAAAAGGAAAAAAAAAAGAAAAAGAAAAGGAGAAAGAAAAAAAATATTTAAAAAATTATTAAAAATTACCACATTAGCATTCGTCGGCCGACCAATGTCCATGTCAATGCTGGTCGACTAAATTTGGCTTGGTGAATTGAATTGGTACCAATATGAAAAATTTTAGGATTAAATTAATCCAATTGAAAGGTTTAGAACTGAATTAGTACCAATGACATAGGTTTGGGACTTTTTTGATACTTTTCCCAGTTCTCACTAGACCTATCGGACCGGATTCAAGAACAATTCATTCAAGTAAGGGTCATATGAATTCATTCATAAATTGGATCAAAGTGGACCCTTTTTGCCCCTATTCTTTTCTTCTCCTAGAATGAAAGAGATGTCGCATTGCTTTGATTCCTAAAAATTTGAGGGACAGAGTTTCTTCAAATGAGAAGTGTAACTATTGGGTTTATTAACGATAACAAAAAAAAATTGAGGAAAATTACCTTTTCCGTTTCAGATCCCATCCCTTCAGACGTGCAACCTTTCGAAGAGAAGCCTCCCACCGCTTCAATTCATCGACGCCGAATTTCTCCTCGTGCTTGGGCATGGCATTTTTGTACAATTCGGTGTTGAGCTTAACGTCATCAGGGTCCACATCGTAGAAGATGGGAAGTATCTCTTTCTTCCGATTTGATTTTGAGGTGCATTTTTCCATATGCGCAACCTCACGAAGACACCACGAACTGGTAGCGTAGTTTTGAGAGAAGATGGGTATGTAGATTCGAGATTTGTCAAGGGCTTTCGAAAGCTCTCCATCGATCTCTGTACCAACTCGGAGTTCTTCGTTGTCTAGGAAGACATGGAGTCCAATGAGTCTCAATCTATGGTAAAGGCAATCGGTGAAGTTGTCGCGTGTGTCTCGTCCCCGGAAACTCAAGAACACGTCGTACTCTATTCCTGATGCGTTGAACGTCTCGTTCCCTTCTCCAGACACATCGTCCCTTCTTGAGATTGCCTCCAAGTCTCTCCTAAATGCCTCGTTCTCCTCTCCAGACACATTGTCCATTCTTAAGGTTGACTTCGAGTCCCTCCTCAACGCCTCGTTCTCTACTCCAAGCGCATTGTCCATTTTCGAAGTTGTCAGATGGTCCCTTCTAGAGGTTGATCCTGCGTCCCGCCTTAACGCCTCGTTCTCTTCTCCGGACTCATCGTCCGTCCTCGAGGTTGACGCCAAGTCCCACCTTAACGCCTTTATCTCTTCTTCAGAAGCATCCTCAGTTCTCGAGGTTCTCGGATGGTCGTTTATCGAGGTTAATTCCGTGTCCCTCCTTCTCTCTGATTTCGTGAGTTGTCTGAGGGCCCTGTAAAATTTTGCAAGCTTTTAACCCGGTGGAGACTTAATAAATAGGAATGAAAAACAAACGAGCAGGCTGAATTGCATCTAACATGTACAGGAGCGAAGTTCACTTTTTTTTGTGCATTGTTTGTCAGCAAGAGCCCGAACAGAGTCGAGTCAGAGCACTTACAGTAGTAGTACAACCGTAACGAGGATGACGAATAGATCAAGAGCTCCGTATTCCATCTGTGGGTCAGTCATCTCAGCTGTATTCCCTCAAAGAAGAGAACCACCACACTTCTGGAAAAAGAGCTAGATTGGGAGGGTTTAGTGGAGGAAGATCGACTATAACTTCTCCAGGTGCAGAGAAGAAGGGCAAAGTAAATGCAGGGACGTTGAAGGTGAGTTTCTCGGAAACGAAGTTGCCACCTTGGAGACGCATAGCGGAGAGGAGTCAACGGAGAGGGGTCAACAGTACAGGCCAAGGGCAAAGTCCTCCTGGTGGGAAATTTGTAAAGGCCAATATCACCAAGTCACGTGGGACGCTTGTGGTCCAACACTTGGTGTAATTAAACAGCAGGTAGTTGAAAACTTAAGAAGGACTCACAAAACAAACCAAAAAAAAAGGGAAAGGGACAAAATTGAAATTTCAACAGATTTTTCCAAGTTTTAACGGTAGTAGAAGGACATTGGATTGATTAAGTAAATGATAAATGGTTTGGTTTTTTTTCCCCTTCAGACCCGTTCATGCTTTTCATTATGACTAAACCTATTAAATGGATGGATCAGGTCATAAACGGCTTGACCCAAGTTAACATATTAATTCGTTATGACTCATTTATTTACAATGCAAGTTAACTCATACCCGACCCAACCCATGTTGCTAAAACTCATGCCAAACTGAAGTAAGAACACAAAATAAGTGAGCGCAAGATCGAGTAAAAGTGAAAAAAGTGAGTTTGATCTAAATAAGTCATAAACTCATTTATGACCCACTTATCACTTATAATATGCTTGGCGTTCAAAAAACACTTATATTATGTATAAACCCATTTATAACTCATTACTCATAATTGACCCATGAAAAAACACGACCCATCATTTAGGTTAATAAATGGATTTATGACTCATTTTGACATATCTAATTGTGACTTAGCCAAAAAAAGTACAAGAACTAGAAGACAGAAAGGATAGGTTTTTCTTTACAGAAAAGACTAACATTAAGTAATGTGATTGGATATTGAATACTATTTTTTCAGTCAACTAATTGGAGATTGATTTTTTATTTATTTTTTAATTTTCCAATGCACACTCTATATTTTCAATCTTAGGACCTCAAACTTTTAGAATAGTCCAATATTGACAAGTATAACTAAATATAATTTTCACTATTTTTTAATATCTTAGGAAACATTTCAGTTTTTGGCGAAAAAGTAAAAACTTAATTTTTGCTTTTTTATGCCTAAATAAACGGGCTGAGTTGAGTCTTTGAATTTGCAGCCACAAAGATTGAAAAAGAAAACATAATAGCCACTCCGCTTCCTTTTTAATCAACTCAGAATTGTGAGAAAGACATTCATAATCTTGGAAATGTCAGGGTAAAATCGGTAACTTGACCTATAGAATAATAAACCGACCAAAAAAAAAAGACCTATAGTATAATAAATTAAAGAGGTCCTACTTTTTTTTGGTCGGAAAAGAGGTCCTACTTGATCATAATTAATTATTTCTTATCTAAACCATTCTCCATTAATTATGTCACAAATATTCTATCAATCGACAAATGCCTAAAAAAGGGAGCGAAGTTCCCTTTTTTTGTGCATTGTCAACAAGAGCTCGAACAGAGTCGAGTAAGAGCACTTACAGTAGTAGTACAGCCGAAACGAGGATGACGAATAGATCAAGAACTCCGTATTCCATCTGTGGGTAAATCCTCTCAGCCGTATTCCCTCAAAGAAGAGAACCACCACGCTTCTGCAAAAAGAGCTAGACTGGGAGGGTTTAGTGGAGGAAGATCGACTATAACTTCTCCAGGTGCAGAGAAGAAGGGCAAAGTAAATGCAGGGACGCTGCAGGTGAGTTTCTCGGAAACGAAGTTGCCACCTTGGAGACGCATAGCGGAGAGGGGTCAACAGTACAGGCCAAGGGCAAAGTCCTCCTGGTGGAAAATTTAAAGCCCAGTATTACCAAGTCACGTGGGACGCTTGTGGTCCAACACTTGGTGTAATCAAACAACAGGTAGTTGAAGACTTAAGGACTCACAAAACAATAAAATAAAAAAATAAAAAAAGGGAAAGGGACAAAATTGAAATTTCTATAGATTTTTTCCAAGTTTTAACGGCATTAGAAGGACATTGGCTTAATTAAGTAAATGGTAAATGGTTTGGTTTTTTTTCCCCTTCAGACCCGTTCATGCTTTTCATTGTGACTAAACCTATTAAATGGATGGGTCGGGTCATAAATGGTTCAACCTAAATTGACACATTAATTCGTTTATGACTCATTTATTTGCAATGCAAGTTAACCCATACCTGACCCAACCCATGTTGCTAAAATATTTTCATATTTAACTTAATGTAGGAAAACTCATACCAAACCGAAGTAAGAACACAGAATAAGTAAGCGTGGGATCGAGTGAAAGTGAAAAAAGTGAGCTTGGTCTAAATTAATCATAAACTCATTTATGACCCACTTAGCACTTATATTATGCTCGGCGTTCAAAAAACACTTATATTATGTATAAATCCATTTATAACTCTTTTACTCATAATTGACCCATAAAACAACACGACCCATCATATAGGTTAATAAATGGATTTATGACTCATTTTGACATATCTAATTGTGACTTAGCCAAAAAAAAAGTACAAGAACTAGAAGACAAAGAAAGGATTGGTTTTTCTTTACAGCAAAAGACTAACATTAAGTAATGTGATTGGATATTGAATACTATTTTTTCAGTCAACTAATTGGAGATTGATTTTTTATTTATTTTTTAAATTTTCCAATGCACACTTTATATTTTCAATCTTAGGACCTCAAGCTTTTACATTAGTCCAATATTGACAAGTGTATCTAAATATAATTTTCACTATTTTTTAATATCTAAAGAAACATGTCAGTTTTTGGCAAAAAGGTATAAACTTAATTTTTGCTTTTTTATGATGAACAAAGCGTTGCTCATGGTGAAACTTAACTCTTATAGAAACAAACCAAGCATGATGGAACTTTTCAAATGAGGCAAAGAGGGAAATTTGTTGGCTGTGTCTACCTATGTGGTGCCCAACTCACACATAGTTAAAACAAAAAATAAAATAAAAGACAAAAAAAGTCCAAAAGAAAGAAAGGAAGGCTTTGTGTGGGGTGCCCGAAAGCAAGAAAAGAGAGAAACGGAGTGAGAGAGTTATCCGAGAGTGTGCGTGGAGAAGGGGAAAAAGAGGGCTGCTATTTTGTCGCCGTGATTCAAAGGTTAAACGTTAACGGAATTAGCTCAAATTTGTGTATGTTGTTCATGAGACCAAAGGCTACGAGTTGATCATTTTGTTCATTAAGAATCTAGTCTAAATTCTCCAAGAGTTTTCTTGTTCTATTTATATTAATTCTCCACCTTTGTTGTGAGGAAATACGATTGTATTGTTGGTGTTGAACCTCTAGTGTGTGACTAGAGAAAATCACTTTTTATATCCTACTATTCTTGGTAATTATTGGAAGTTTTGGCATGGTCCATGATTTTTTTCTCATTGGGTTTCCACATTAAATTCCTGTATTGTTATTGGCTTTATCTCCTTGTCATTTCAGCATTATATATTATTGATTATTACCGGTATTAAGTTGATTTTGATCAGTTTAGTTTTGGGAAGATATTGATTCTGGATTAAGTTTAGTTCTTAGTGAATTTTTCACTTTGATGCTCCCCAACAGTCTCTAACTCTCAAAGAAGCTGAATGAATATTTTAGAACTAACTCTGCCCATAAGAAGTTGCTCTTGAACCTCCTTGGCAAGTTACCTTGATGTGAAGTTATATGTGGCCCCAAACTAGTAAAGATGGAGTTTGTATCTATTAGATTTCGACGAAGCTCGACGAAGTGAGTTATCTTGAACTTGCAAAAGGAGAGAGTGCGTATGGTGCTTGTGTTGATGTGACCTGAGTGAGCGAGAGAAAAGCTCTTGCGAGCATGCTACGTTTGTAAGAAAATTAGTGAATTAGATGTGTGAGCATCGTGAGTTTGATGGGTGAGAAATAAGAGAGTTGGTGTGTGAATACCTTGTTTTCTTGAGAAATAAAATTAAACTTCTTCGCTTTTGTGCTGATAAATGCTCCACTCAACAAGTAGTATCAGAACTTTTCCAATTCAATAAGTGACACAAGAATCAGATGATTGAGACCGTCCCCATATTTAGATGTGCATATAAAACTACCTACCACGTTCAATATCCATTTAGGAAATCTCAGGGAACGATTGTTTTGTTTACTGAAATAGGCATAGTGCATACAAGGGAAAAAGGGCCAAGCGAAAGATACTGAAGTCAGTATATACAGAGTTGTAACTCGTAACTTGTAAGCCATGCCACATAATATGATAACACCAATTCATTGATGTAAACATTTTGGACGACACATGATCAACTCAACTGTGAACATGTTTATGAGTGCGTGCATCATCGCATGCATTACTATATTTATTTATCTATGCTTCGTGGATAATTCTTTGCCATATATGTTACCGCTTATATCATATGTTGGCCGCCATTTTTTATTTTATCTTTTTCAACTTTCAAGCTATTCAAACTTACGTTCGTCGTTCGTGCACGTAGTCTGCTTTCTAATGAAAAACTCGATCTAAAATTGGAGGAACAACTATGACAGAAAGAAAGCTTGCAAGAGATCAGCCAAAGACGATGAGAAAATTTTCCTTACAAAGGAAAATACTCATTGGTTTTTCTATTGATTATTAGCTCAATACATGAACATCAGGAGCTTGTTGAACGACTAACAAATATAATATATATGATTAATTAGTAGTACGATCATTGACCAGGAAATGTAAACATGAGCAGGTCCGAGTCAAGTTGGAGTGTAGGAAAAAAAAAAAGATTCTGAACTTCCCTCTAGAAGGCGAACAAGTACAGATAGAAACATTGACCGTTCGAGTAAAATAAGAGGAAAAAAACAAAAGTGGGTTTGGTAATTACTATGAATTATCTAGTGTGTTTGTTTGGAAATTTCCATGCTTTTAGCTTTGAGCGGGGACCATCGCTTGTCAATGTTGTCAGGCAATAACATTCTTTTAATATATTAATTTCATGATAACTTCACATTTGAAAAAGAACAAGATATTCTCTCTTAAAATTGACATCATCATGTACAATGTAGACTTTATCACCTACGATCTCAATAATAGGTTTTCAGCCTTTATTGTCTTAATGAGTTGTTGTCGAACAAATTATGATTGCTACAGTGTTCCAAAAAGTATTACTGCTTAATTTACCAAGGCAATTGACTTTGAATTTCACTTTTGCATGTGGAAGCACATGGCACAAGATTAGGTTTTGTCCAACCATTTGCTAGGATAGTATATTGTCTTGGGAGATAATCATAAAGGATGTCACATTCAGATTATCATGGGCAGATATTTTTTTAAAAAATGGTTTTTTAACTTTCAAAAATACTATATATTAGATAGATGGTTGAGGCATGAGATGTTTCACTGCATAAGTTATTTGCGACCACCATTTTTCCTTTTTCTTTTTCAATTTTCAAGTTATACAAATGAACTCTCATCATCGGTGCACGTTGCATGGCCTCTAATGAAAAACTCAATCTAAAATTGGAGGAACAAGTAGACAGAAGATCATCCAAAGACCATGAGAAATCCTTCCTTACCGTGGAAAATACTCATTGGTTTTTCGATCGATTATCAGCTCAAATATAAACATCAGTGGCTTGTTGAACGCCTAACAAATAAAAATATATACTGTCGACCAGAAGATGTAAACATCAGTGGGTTCAAGTCAAGTTGGATTGCCAAAAGAGAGAGAATCTCGATTCTCCAAAATAACAGGAAAAATCAAAAATAGGTTTGGTTAATAACTTAATGTGAATTACCAGTGTGTTTGTTCGTAAATGTTCCAAGCTTTTAGCGGAAACATTTATGCGCTGCTCATCCTGCCTATAACGCGAGGAGATAATATTCTCTTAGGGCCCATTCCGTCAATAGTATATTAATTTGATGATATCTTCGTTTTTGAGAATGGATGAAAGGATCTTTCTTCAAATTAACATCATAGATGATGAATGGCGATTTCCCTTAACTTACTCTTTTGCATATGATTGTTTGGTCAATTCTACTATGTATCGTGGCCATCAAAATAAAAAATCATTCATACACCTCATTGCCTTTCGATCTTGACAGATAGATTGTCACCCTTGATTATCTTAATAAGATTGTTGTCAAATTAATTATAGTATTCTGAAAATAATTACTGCTGAAATAATTAAGGAAATTGAGTTTGATTTTCACCTGCTTTATGACTTTTTCCCACTGCGCGAGATTAATTGGTTTTTGTCCAAATATTCGCTAGCATAGTTTACTGTTTTGAGTGACAATTCGTAAGATGTTACCCGCCAAGGATCGAATGTTGAATGTCTGTGTACTTTGTCATGCTGTTAAAAAATCTAGGGACTGCTTATTTTTCAGTTTCAGCTTTTCGAAGGAAGTCCAATGGACAAATTCATTGCTCGAAAAAGGAGTTAATATCCTCTTCTTCTTCTTCTTTTGAGCTGGCTTGAAATTAATACTTAGTTGTATCATGTTTGGATAGCTAGGAATAAAAAATCTTGATAACTCTATCATAATTACTTACTGTAAATAACATTTTTTAGTCAATTATAAGAAATGTCAGATTCAAATTGTTGTGTAGATATTAAAATACTACACATTAGTATTGTTGGTTGAGACGTGATATGTTTCGTGGTGCTTATGGCTTGGTCCACCTACAATTTTTTTGGTATATAAATTCTTACTTTTATCAACAAAAATAAGACTTTTCAGTGCACGCTATGTCTTATGCATGAAACTGTCGGTGATTATATATCGCCGAGTTGTTGTTAGCATGTCATTGTCCTAGCAATTTTCACCAGAAGCGAAAGCTTGTCCGAGAGACAAGACCAAAAACCAATGTTTAAGGACAAGTCATATAACACATGAATCTCCTTTCCTCGGCTTGTCTTAATCAAAAGTTGACTTGGCTTTTTCAAGGTCCTCGGTTGGTGAAGCGCGCGCGTGGGACTTTTGCTGAGTCGAGGTCGAAAACACGAAGCAAGTTCCTCTTCTTTTCCCCATTTAACCATTCTTGGGATCTGCTAATTGAGCTCTACCCATGTTGTCTTTTTCTCTTTCTTTTTTTTAATTGGAAATTAAGTTTTATTTTCCAGGAAAGCGAAGGGTCATGGTCAATTAAAAATAAACCGTTCTCGGTTTATTTGAGAATTCCCCAAGAGCTAAGAAGGCCTTAATAAATCGCCAATCGTGCATGTAATCGAGCTACAACATTATTTATAGAGAAAAAAAAAATCTGTTTTGAATCCCTAACAAACGTGTGAGAGGATTAAATGCACTTGCTAGATTACATGTCATGCATCATCAATTCTAACTTGTGATGTCCTAACAACTGCGGCCTAAAAAAATTTAATAAAATTTAGAGGAGCCTCCCAAATCAGGTATTACCAAGTTTGAGCTTAGTTCATTTCATACTTAAGAAACCTAAACTTGGGCCTCTCAAAATACATTGTTGACACCAAAATGTTAGCCAACAAACCGAATGTCCATTTTCATAAAACAATAAGAAAAATGAAAATAATATATTAGTAAGAAGAAAAAAATGGGAAATATACATTAAAAGTCTTAAAAATTGTCGTAAAAGTGCAATTGAATACTAAAACATACAAAAATGCAATCAAGTATTAAAACTTGTCCAACTTGTGCAATCAAATTCTCTTTTATTAACTCCGTCCAACTTAGTTAATAGAAAATATTAACATGGCTTTTTTATTACTTTATCTCTCATACATGTCATTGACGTGACTAAAACATGGAAAATAAGGCTAAAACAATATCATTTTAATCTAAATGTAATTTTTTAATATAAAAACTAATTAAATTAGATCGAAAATTAAATTGAATAAAGAGGAACGTTGGGAAAATGGCAAGTGCCTGCAAATCAAACGTTCATTTTTGTAAAATAGTAAGAAAAATAAAAAAAATAATATATGGTAAGAAGGCAAAAAAAAAAAATTGAAATGACATCATTTTGGTTTTTCTAAAGCCACGTTGGATCCACATCAATTCCATTTGCCTCTGCCTATCACTATCCATGTACGCCACCACATATGTTTTTTAACGGCCATCTTGGACGAAACTATGGTAGAGGGCATATCTTTTGAGAAAATGGCAAATGTTTGGGATTTTTGTGACATAAAAAAATAAGAATATATTACCATGGTGGGTATAGTTAAGATTTTCGGTGGTACTTTCTGCTTTTATCTTCAATGTCCATGTAATGAATTTTGTATACATTCATCATTGAATATGTGACATATCTATTTAGATTTAGTTGCGTTACCGAATTCATTCATCTACTACCTATTCAAATATGCAAATGAAAAGAATATGTTTTATATTGATGATGGACTTGACAATTATTCATTTTAAATGGGCAATTGGCAACTTTTTAGCCCGCCCTTATGCGTGAATCACACATATGTTATTCCCAATTCGTCTTCTTCTTCCGCAAAAGCAACGATGGCTGCGAATCTTACCGTAATCACTGTCCCATTTGACACGTCCAATTCTTTTTTTTTCTTTTTGGCTTGATAAGATATGCGCAACCTCAAACGTTGGGGGTTGAATTTCCGGGAAATGAACCGAGGTCCCACCTTCTTAGATTCTAACACATAAAGTCACAAACTCAACCCCTTTTTCTTGGTAAATTTATCTTTTAAGATAGCGGGAAAATCCCCTTGGTATATGATCAAACCCCATTCATAGGTCCGAGATCCCTATGAATTGAAAGGTCCGAATGATCAACTGTGCAATCAGTTGTTAGAATTTGGCGGGCTCACATTAAAATCAAACATAACTGTCTATTTCCCACCTAATGTTCTGCATTAGCAAGTGGACACTGTTAAAGGTGCCAAGACTTTTTAACAAGTTTTGGAAAATTCTTAAGGACTCCTCGGATGACCATAATGGCCAATCAAAACTCTTTTCTTTTGTCTTCTTGGGACAAAAGGGAGTCGAGTCCCTAAATTATTGCAAAACGTTCAATCAAATCCCTCAATTTTGTTTTTTGTGTAACTGGGTTCTTAACATGTATATCTTTTTAGCCCAGTATCTCAGGCCCATCACTTAAGTCCTGGCCCTTGCAATCCGGCCCATCACCTAAGTCCTTGCCCTTGCAATCCGGTTTAATTCAATTGAGCCCATCAGATCAGGCCCATCAGACTTCAGTCTTTCATGCCGCCCATAGAAGTGAAGCCCAAAGTTGGAAACAGTAAGAAATTAAAAATAAAATAATAGTAAGAAGACCAAAGGAAATGTATGATACAATAAATAAAGAAATAGACAAGTACATAAAACAAAAAAATAGAGTCCCGATTTGGACTAGTTGGGCCCATCACCGAAGTCCTTGCTGCTTGCAATCCGGTTTAATTCAATCGAACCCAGCAGATCAGGCCCATCAGACTTCACTCTTCCATGCAGCCCATAAAAGTGAAGCCCAAAGTTGGAAACAGCAAGAAAATAAAAATAAAATAATAGTAAGAAGACCAAAGGAAATGTATGATACAATAAAAAAAAAAAAAAGAAATAGACAAGTACATAAAAAAAAAAAATAGAGTCCCGATTTGGACTAGTTGGCCCCATCACCAAAGTCCTTGCTGCTTGCAATCCGGTTTAATTCAATCGAGCCCAGCAGATCAGGCCCATCAGACTTCGCTCCTTTCGCTCTCTGGACGCACCCATACACCAATTATCCTCCTTCGCGTCCCGCTCTTTTTTGGATCAAGTTCATTTTCATTGTAGCCTCCTTCATCCTCTCTGTTCATCAGATTCTGGCTCATCGACGCTCATTGAATTGTTACAGTTTACTGATATGAAATAAAACCCGGAATTGTCATGTTATTGAGAACAAATTGAAATAGAATTATCAGTATTTCAGAATCGCTTGCATTGGTTGTGAGATTCATGATTTTTGTCCAAAAAGCCTCTCCGATGAATCTGTAAAACTTGCAAGTGTGATTGGTCAAGAGAGAGTTCAGCGACTATAATGTTTGGTGAAATTCCTAAGTCAGTAGCTTGCTTGGCTATTGATTGTTTGTTCTTAGCATGTATGCTTGGTTGTTGTTAATGATTGATATGTATTTGTAATCCATGCGGTATTGCTGCTTTATTCTAGTTTGGATTATTTCTCATTCAACCATGAGATTTCCATAGATCAAGCTTGATTTGTTTTAGTCTCATTTCATCTATGCATCTTGTGTTCAACTCTGGTTCACTTTGTTATTTTCTCTATATGGATCGATAAATATGGCAAGTAAATCTGCCATGAGTTGGCGTTGTATAACTGAGTGAACCATTGAAACATGTTAATGGAAACGAGGGTTCTTGTCTACTAGGAATGAATGAATGAATGGGGATAGAGAGTTGAGATTAAGCAAGAGTTTGTTTTCTGGAAATGAATGTCATAAGTTTCTCTCCCCGGAGGTGTTCAATATGAAAGAGAGAAAGAAGCACGATTGAGCGCGTAAAAGAAAGAGAAATCTGCGGGAATACTTGTTCTGGTGACAATGGACCAAAGAAGAAAAGAAAAGATATACAGAAAGCCAAGATGAAAATCTGCTTGTGCATCATGTGTTTGGGCGCTGGAGAGAAATAAAATAATACTAGTAATAATTAAATAAATTGAAAAAGAAAAAGAAAATAATAAGGATTAGAAAATAGAGGTCTCAATTAGATAGTTAGGATTTAGGATTATCATTGGTTGAGTTTCATTTAGATCATATTCAAATAGTCTTTTTTTTTGTCAAAATATTCATATAGTTTAGGATGTTGCCTTTTCTTGAATTTTATTTCTCCTTAGAAAAAAAGTATTAAAAATATTAAAAATCGTATAAAAATAAAAAATATTTAAAAACTGTAGAGTTTATATTAGGTTTACCTTTAAGAAGAATTTTTTTGAGCCTTTAATATCACTAGAGAATTTTCTAATAAGCGTCTCTTCTTCGGCAGCAAACTAGAATTTGGATTATATAGCTCCTAGGGATTGCTATCTTGAGGCTCAATAACAAGGCCATGTACATTTTTTGTTCAATATTGAATTTTTCGTGTTTATTTTCTTGCACTTTACCCTTATCATTGTGGTTGTTTAATTTTCTGATTGTGTACCCATGTATGGAAGTGGAAGACTGCATTGATCACTTTGTTGATAAACAATCAAGTTACAATACTGAAATGGCATTAGTAAGATAATTAGTGTAATTAAGTCCACGACTCTCGATCTACAATTTCATGAGTTGCTTCCGCTTATCTAGGTCATCAAGATGAGGACTTTCTTGTTATGGAATCTCCTTCAAATTTGATTAATCCCTGCATGCAATCAGAAATCTCGACTCATTTAATGTTGAGAATTTCTGACAATAATCATTTTTCCAATCGAACGACTTCCACCCTGTGAAGCTTCTCAAATGTCGAAAAGGAAACTACACCCATGAAACCAACTAGCAATTTGATTGAAGACAATCATTGCAAGAGTTGTTTTCCCGATATCTCCCATACCGTGGATTATTAGATAACGTACATCGGGGGAACCTTCATCTAATAGGCCCATGACTTCTTCAAAATCATGCCGAATTCCTACTAAATGATCAGGTAGATGTATGTCTCTTTCATTTAGCTAGATCAAAACATCATCGATGATTGATCTAATGATTTCACCTTGGCTATCATATTTGATACAAAATGTCGATTCAGAAAGATTAAAGATGGAATACAAACATATCAAGTCCAAGAATATTGTAAATTAAACACAAACCAGCCACGAAGGAGGAGAGGCAAGCCGGAGTGACCGCCCCCCACCCAAAGAATTTGTACATGTACCTTGCAGATCTATAGGGAAAAAATCATTTACAAATAGAGATATATTTTTAATTCATGTATAGTTTCAAGCTCTAAAAAAAAAAAAAAATCAATCAAATTCCATGTCAATTTACTTAATATAAATTGCAATGTTATCTGGTATTCGATGGTCAAAGATGTAATTTGCCATGATAAGAATGAAATCTTAAACTTTATAAAAGATGCTTCCTCATCTGTAAATTGTAAAATTCAAAACCTTTTATCTTCCTTCAAATGTATGCACAGGATTTGTTAATTCTTTTTTATTGCCCACATATACCGTGTCCTCTATTTTCTACACGTGAAATGGACTAAAATAGGAAAAAGCTCAAATGAGTGTCAAAAACCCCAAGTGCCAAAATCTGGCACAGCTAAACACACAAGTACCAAAACTTCTAAAAAGCACACTTAAATGCCAAAATCAAATAAAAGAATAAACACTTAAATGCCAACGACGAAAATTTCCGGCCAAACTCCTAACATGATATTTTCCAGCAAGTATTTTCACTGACATGGCAATTATTTTAGATAAAAATTATCCACGTGGTACTAACATGGTTAGATAAGCCAAAAACAACATTATTTTGGTCCAAAATTTATTTTTAATATAAATATTAATTAAATTAAATTTTAAAAACTAATTTTTTTTTAAAAAAAAGTGGGAATTGGAGCCAATGACGGTGGGGCGGTGGTGGTGAGGGCCTCCATGACCCCAGATCTGATTTCCACTTTTTTATTTAGTTTTTAAAATTTAATTTAATTAATATTTATATTAAAAATAAATTTTAGGGCAAAACAACATCGTTTTAGAACAAAGATACTGAGTGGACATTCCAACAAGCCACATAGGCCAATTTTATTTAATAAATAACGCTACATCAGATTTCTAGTAAGTCTTGCCAAAATTGATATTTAAATGTCCAATTTTCAAAAAAAGTTATAGCTAACTGTACCTTTTGGAAATTCGACACTTATATGTCCATCCGTGTCAAGTTTTACCCTTTGAGGTGTACTTTTTTCTCTAACAAGAACTATTGTTTTCTATATCAAACCCATAAAGAATCGATCTAGAAGTTCAAAAACTGTTTAAAAAAACATTTATTTTATTGTATCTAAAAGATGCAAATCGGACAATGGAATTATTGGGTTTGTTATGTCTTAGTAGAGAATTCGCTTAGTGTTATGTTATTTTATATCTTGCCTTATTTTTAGCAATAAATTTTTAGTATTCTTTATTTCTCTGTATTATTTTTTTAGTAAGAGAATGTGCTTTCCCATTGACATTATTCAAATGCGTCGCATGGCAATCTATGTTGTTTAGGTAAATTTTTCCATTCCTACAGAATATTAGTTAAATTACACGGAAGACAACATTAGTTGAATATTTTGGTACAAAAGTCTAGGCTTTCATATATCAATATCAAAAACCTTCGATCAAAATTTTGAGGGCAATATTGTTAGAAAACTTGCTAACGAGGTGTCAAAAGCAGTTTCAGCTACTATAGAAAGATTCTGGTGATCATCTAGACCTATACATGACCAAGTTGCAGCTGATATTATTATCGTGTGGTGAATAGCTTATGTAGTAGTATTAAAAGAGAATCGTTCAATTATTTGAGAAGTATTCAATAGGAGCATAATGCAAAATAACAGTTGGATTCTTCTTGGTAAAAAAAAAAAAAAGACTGTCGAGACCTACCCTTTTCGTTTGGAGGGGAAAAAAACAGGTTTAGGGGTATTACCTAATTTGGACAAATAGCCCTTGATTAGGCACGGGTTCTCCCAAACCCATGCCTCACGTGATATTGGATTCTTTTTTAGTTCTTAACAACCTAAATATTTATAAGAGTCGCCACAAGCTTATTTGAATCGACTAGAAACCAATCGAGATACGAGAGTGTCGTCTCGATTCCTACACAACTAAATATTCTAGAGTCAGGCACTTAGTTACGTTAATGTCTATTAGTGCCCTTTCGGTATCTCTATTTTGGAATGTCTTTACATAAGTGGTCACATGGTCTTGATTGCCAATTATAGTCCTAAAGGCATCAATTTTGCTCCATGATCATACAAATGTTTTTGTAGTTCATTTTCATCAAAGTCTAAACTAGTCCTAACCTATTTTAAGAAACCAATAAACAATCAATTTATGGAAAGACAATACGGTAAATAAACATCCAAATATTGAAATGACTTTTAAAGTAAACGCGAAAAAGAAAATACAAATCAAGCAAAGAACATACATGGTCACGTTATAAGGCCCAAGACATGATTCCCATGAGCTAGGTTCAAATCAAGTTTAATTTCTTTTAAAATGATACTCCACTAGGACTAATCTACTTGTATACTAATTAAATGAAACTAAACTAAATCTAATGCTAAAAAAAATTATGAATACCTATTTCCAAACTTTTTTTTTTTTTACATATTGGAATTTCTATTTTTTTTTAATTAATTTTTGAATTTTTAATTCTGGAATATCGGATTTGGGTCGGGTCGGGTCGGGTCGGGTCGAGTCGAGAGCGCAGTCCGATTGTTGGTCTGACTTGGACCCTATCGATCCAGGTTTGGTTTGAAATCGGACCGGCCCTAAGGCCCAATCCAAGTATGGCCCAACCTAAATTTAATGGGTTAGCCTCTACAACATTTCAAGCCGAATCTATTCAAACTAAATAAAGCCCAACTCGACTGGAACTGTAACAAGCCCATATCCCTCACAAGAAACTATCTCAAGATCAAAAATCATCTAACATTGTTCGTCCCCTTTTCTTTCTTCAAAAGATTGATGATGGCATCAGTGTGTTTCAACTATGGTTGACTTTGATAAAGGCTAAGGTGGAATACTCCCTAGACTGCTCGTCTACAACGGAAAATGAATTTGATAATAAATAGCAGTCTCCACCGGAGAAATTGGTTTGATTACGAAATAGTGCCATCTTGCTACTATCATCTTGAAAACACCATACTGCGATTTTCATCATCTTAACAACTTCTTGGCCGTGTAGTTGCATGTCACCAGTGGACTTATCAACCATGTCCAATAGTTGATCCTGTTCTGCTTGGCACTTGAAAAGGATCAGCATATGCACTTCATCACTCGGCAAAGAGTGGTCCACATTTTTCCTCCCACATAGGATTTCTAACATCACAATGACAAAACTGTACACATCTACCTTTTCCGTGATAACAGAACTCAGCCATTCTGGAGCAAGGTAACCAGGTGTTCCTCGCATGGTCGTCATGACATGGCTTTGGTCCTTATCAATTAGCTTCAACAACCCAAAATCAGCAAGCTTTGCATCGAAATGTTCATCCACAAGTATATGTTGGGGTTTGATGTCCAAGTGAATTATTTTTTGATGGCATTCCTCATGGAGTTAGGCTAGTCCTTTGGCAATGTCGACGATAATCTTTCTCCTCACTTGCCAACAGAGGTCAAACTCTTGATCATTATGGAAGATCCACTTATCAAGAGAACCATTGCACATCTACTCATAAACTAAAAGCCTATGTGATTTTTCAGCACAAAATCCAAGTAGTATCACTAGATTGACATGATGGATAGTGCCAATGGTTCCGGCCTTGACCAAGAAAGACTTCTTTAGGGCCTGCATGGTAAAGTTTTTATTTCTCCCGATTTCGGTTCTTTTGTTCCCCGGAACAAAAAAAGAGCAGAAATCTGTTTGGTAACGCCAACTTATTATTCTATTCCCCGGAATAAAAAGTGGCTGAGGAATAAATTTGGAACATAAACAAGAAACAAAAAAAAAGTAGATTTCTAGAAATAAGTTTTTTTTTTTTCTATTTTTCTTTTGTTCTTCTTCCTTGTTGCGGCCACCGCCGACCGCCTTGCCAACCATCGCCACCTCCGCCGCCCCCGCAACCACCGCAATGGTTGCCTGCCGCTACTTGTAGCCCACCAGCCGCCGCCCACAGCCCATCGGCAGAAGACTGCCACCGTTCACCCACAGCCTGCCATCATCGACCACCGCACGATTGTCGCCTGCTGTCGCACAACCGCTAACCGACCGCCGCCGACCACCACCGCAAGACCGCCGCCCACAACTCACCGACCATTGCATCCTCCGGCGGCGGGTGGCTTGTGGGTGGCAATCTGCGGCGGCGATTGGCAGTGATGATCCGTGGTCTTGCGGCGATCGTGCGACGGCCGTGTGGTGATCATGTGGCGATCGTGCGGCGATCATGCGGCGGTCGTGCGGCGATCGGCGATCCGTGAGTAATTAGAAAAATAAATAAATATAAAAATTTATAAATTTTTACCAAACGCATTCTATTCTTTTTTCTATTCCAATAATATAAATTTTGTATAATTACCAAATACCTTATTTTACTCAGAAATTTTTCCGAAGTAGAAATAGAAAAAAAAAACTATTTCTGAAAAGAAATAGTTCGCCGGAATAAAAATGTTGCCATGCACACCCTTATTTGACCAAAACCATCAAGGCACTTGACTGCAATCCTTATGCCGCTGGGTAAAGTTCCTAGAAACACCGAGCCAAATCCTCCTTCCCCAAGCTTGATGTTGAAATCTCCTGTCATGGCCTTCAAGTCCTCATAAGGGAATCTAGTTATCTCGAAGCCTTGGTAAGACCATCATCCTCGACATCATTTCTTCTCACCTTACTTGAAATAAAAATCCCAAATGTGCTTATTAAGAACATCGAAACTACTCCAACGGTAGTCCCTAGGATTAACACTTTGTTCGTCCCCTTTTCTTTCTTCAAAAGATTGATGATGGCATCAGTGTGTTTCAACTATGGTTGACTTTGATAAAGGCTAAGGTGGAATACTCCTTGGACTGCTCGTCTACAATGGAAAATGAATCTGATAATAAATAGCAGTCTCCACCAGAGAAATTGGTTTTGATTACGAAATAGTGCCATCTTGCTACTATCACCTTGAAAACACCGTGCTGCGATTTTCATCATCTTGACAACTTCTTGGCCATGTAGTTGCATGTCACCAGTGGACTTATTAACCATGTCCGGCAGTTGTTCTTGTTCTGTTTTGCACTTGAAAAGGGTCAGCATATGCACTTCATCACTAGGTAAAGAGTGGTCCATATATTTCCTCCCACATAGGATTTCTAACATCACAATGCCAAAACTGTACACATCTACCTTTTCCATGATAACAAAACTTAGCCATTCTGGAGCAAGCTAACCAGGTGTTCCTCGCATGGTCGTCATGACATGGCTTTGGTCCTTATCAATTAGCTTCGACAACCCAAAATCAGCAAGCTTTGCATCGAAATGTTCATCCACAAGTATATGTTGGGGTTTGGTGTCCAAGTGAATTATTTTTTGATGGCATTCCTCATGGAGTTAGGCTGGTCCTTTGGCAATGTCGATGATAATCTTTCTCCTCACTTGCCAACAAAGGTCAAACTCTGGATCATTATGGAAGATCCACTTATCAAGAGAACCATGGCACATGTACTCATAAACTACAAGCCTATGTGATTTTTCAGCACAAAATCCAAGTAGTCTCACTAGATTGACATGATGGATAGTGCCAATGGTTCCGGCCTTGGCCAAGAAAGACTTCTTTAGGGCCTGCATGGTAACGTTTTTATTTCTCCCGATTTCTGTTCTTTTGTTCCCCGAAACAAAAAAAGAACATAAATCTATTTGGTAACGCCAACTTATTTTTCTATTCTTTGGAATAGAAAAGTGGCTGAATAGAAACAAGAAACAAAAAAAAGTAGATTTATAGAAATAAGTTTTTTTTTTTTCGATTTTTCTTTTGCTCTTCTTCCTTGTTGCGACCACCGCCGGCCGCCTGCCAACCATCGACCACCTCCTGCCGCCCGCGTCCACCGTCGGCAGCCGACTGCTAGCAACGGTTGCCACCGCCCGCCCAGCCCATCGGCCGCCGCCCGCCGTCCATAGCCCATCGGCCGACGATGCCACCGTCCGCCCATAGCCTACCTTGCCGTCGCCAACCACCGCACGATTGCCGCCTACCGCCGCACAACCGCGACCATTGCTGCCGACCACCACCGCAAGACCGCCGTCCATAGCTCACCGGCCACCGCCCCTCCAATGGCGGGGGTGTGCTATAGGTGGCAATCCTACGGCGGCGATTGGCGACGACGATCGGTGGTCGTGCGGCGATCGTGCGACCATCGTGCGACCGTCGTGCGAGGATCGTGGGAAGGATGTGCAGCAATCGCGCGGCGGTCGTGCGGGCGGCGGTGGGCGGTAGTCGGCAGTCCGTGAGTAATTAGAAAAAACAAATAAATACAAAAATTTATAAATTTTTACCAAACGCATTCTATTCTTTTTCTATTCCAAGAATATAATTTTTATATAATTACCAAATACCTTATTTTACTCAGAAATTGTTCCCGAAGTAGAAATAGAAAAAAACAATTTCTGAAAAGAAATAGTTCCCCGGAATAGAAATGTTGCCATGCACACCCTTATTTAACCAAAACCATCAAGGCACTTGACTACAATCCTTATGCCGCTGGGTAAAGTTTCTAGAAACACCGAGCCAAATCCTCCTTCCCCAAGCTTGATGTTGAAATCTTCTGTCATGGCCTTCAAGTCCTCATAAGGGAATCTAGTCATCTGAAGCCTTGGTAAGTCTAGATCATCATCCTCGACATCATTTCTTCTCACCTTACTTGAAATAAAAATCCCAAATGTGCTTATTAAGAACATCGAAACTGCTCCAACGGTAGTCCCTAGGATTAACACTGTTCGTCCCCTTTTCTTTCTTCAAAAGATTGATGATGGCATCAGTGTGTTTCAACTATGGTTGACTTTGATAAAGGCTAAGGTGGAATACTCCCTGGACTGCTCGTTTACAACGTAAAATGAATCTGATAATAACTAGCAGTCTCCACCAGAGAAATTGGTTTTGATTACGAAATAGTGTTATCTTGCTACTATAATCTTGAAAACACCGTGCTGCGATTTTCGTCATCTTGACAACTTCTTGGCCGTGTAGTTGCATGTCACCAGTGGACTTATCAACCATGTCCAGTAGTTGTTCTTGTTTTGCTTTGCACTTGAAAAGGGTCAGCATATGCACTTCATCACTCGGCAAAGAGTGGTCCACATTTTTCCTCCCACATAGGATTTCTAACATCACAATGCCAAAATTGTACACATCTACCTTTTCCATGATAACAGAACTCAGCCATTCTGGAGCAAGGTAACCAGGTGTTCCTCGCATGGTCGTCATGACATAGCTTTGGTCCTTATCAATTAGCTTCGACAACCCAAAATCAGTAAGCTTTGCATCGAAATGTTCATCCACAAGTATGTGTTGGGGTTTGATGTCCAAGTGAATTATTTTTTGATGGCATTCCTCATGGAGTTAGGCTAGTCCTTTGACAATGTCGACGATAATCTTTCTCCTCACTTGCCAACAAAGGTCAAACTCTGGATCATTATGGAAGATCCACTTATCAAGAGAACCATGGCACATGTACTCATAAACTAAAAGCCTATGTGATTTTTCAGCACAAAATCCAAGTAGTCTCACTAGATTGACATGATGGATAGTGTCAATGGTTCCAGCCTTGGCCAAGAAAGACTTCTTTAGGGCCTGCATGGTAAAGTTTTTATTTCTCCCGATTTCTGTTCTTTTGTTCCCCAAAATAAAAAAGGAACAGAAATTTGTTTGGTAACGCCAACTTATTTTTCTATTTCCCGGAATAGAAAAGTGGCTAAGGAATAGATTTGGAATAGAAACAAGAAACAAAAAAAAAAACTAAATTTATAGAAATAAGTTTTTTTTTATTTTTCTTTTCTTCTTCTTCCTTGTTTTGACCACTACCGACCGCTTGCCAACCATCGGCCACCTCCCGCCGCCCGTGTCCACCATCGGCGACGGTGCCGCCGCGTTGTAGCCCATCGGCCGCCGCCACAGCCCATCGGCCAATGACTACCACCGTCCGCCCGCAGCCTGCCGTCGCCTAACCGCCGCACGATTGCCGCCTGCCGCCGCACAACCGCCAACCGTCGCTGCCAACCACCACCGCAAGACCGCCGCCCACAGCTCACCGGCCACCGCCCCCTCCGACGGGTGGGCTATAGGCGGCAATCCCGGCGGCGATTGGCCGCGACGATCGGTAGTCTTGCGGCGATCGTGCGGCGGTCGTGCGGCGACGGGCGGGCAATGTCGGTGGTCCGTGAGTAATTAGAAAAAGAAAATACATACAAAAATTTATAAATTTTACCAAACGCATTCTATTCTTTTTCTATTCCAATAATATAAATTTTGTATAATTACCAAATACCTTATTTTACTCAGAAATTGTTCCCAGAGTAAAAATAGAAAAAAAAAACTATTTCTAAAAAGAAATAGTTCCCCGGAATAGAAACATTGCCATGCACACCCTTATTTAACCAAAACCATCAAGGCACTTGACTGCAATCCTTATGCCGCTGGGTAAAGTTCCTAGAAACACCGGGCCAAATCCTCCTTCCCCAAGCTTGATGTTGAAATCTCCTGTCATGGCCTTCAAGTCCTCATAAAGGGATCTAGTTATTTGAAGCCTTGGTAAGTCCGGATCATCATCCTCGACATCATTTCTTCTCACCTTACTTGAAATAAAAATCCCAAATGTGTTTATTAAGAACATCGAAACTGCTCCGACAGTAGTCCCTAGGATTAACACTATTCGTCCCCTTTTCTTTCTTCAAAAGATTGATGATGGCATCAGTGTGTTTCAACTATGGTTGACTTTGATAAAGGCTAAGGTGGAATACTCCCTGGATTGCTCGTCTACAACGAAAAATGAATCTGATAATAAATAGCAGTCTCCACCGAGAAATTGGTTTTGATTACCAAATAGTGCCATCTTGCTACTATCATCTTGAAAACACCGTGCTACAATTTTCATCATCTTGACAACTTCTTGGCGGTGTAGTTGCATGTCACGGTGGACTTATCAACCATGTCCAATAGTTGTTCTTGTTCTGCTTTGCACCTGAAAAGGTCAGCATATGCACTTCATCACTCGGCAAAGAGTGGTCCACATTTTTCCTCCCACATAGGATTTCTAACATCACAATGACAAAACTGTACACATCTACCTTTTCCATGATAATAGAACTCAGCCATTCTGGAGCAAGGTAACCAGGTGTTCCTCGCATGGTCGTCATGACATGGCTTTGGTCCTTATCAATTAGCTTCGACAATCCAAAATCAGCAAGCTTTGCATCGAAATGTTCATCCACAAGTATATGTTGGGGTTTGATGTCCAAGTGAATTATTTTTTGATGGCATTCCTCGTGGAGTTAGGCTAGTCCTTTGGCAATGTCGACGATAATCTTTCTCCTCACTTGCCAACAAAGGTCAAACTCTGGATCATTATGGAAGATCCACTTATCAAGAGAACCATTGCACATGTACTCATAAACTAAAAGCTTATGTGATTTTTCAGCACAAAATCCAAGTAGTCTCACTAGATTGACATGATGGATGGTGCCAATGGTTCCGGCCTTGGCCAAGAAAGATTTTTTTAGGGCCTGCATGATAACGTTTTTATTGCTCCCGATTTCTGTTCTTTTATTCCTCGGAACAAAAAAGGGACAGAAATCTGTTTGGTAACGCCAACTTATTTATCTATTCCTCGGAATAGAAAAGTGGCTAAGGAATAGATTTGGAACAGAAACAAGAAATAAAAAAAAAAGTAGATTTATAGAAATAATTTTTTTTTCTATTTTTCTTTTGTTCTTCTTCCTTGTTGCGGCCACCGCCGGCCGCCTGCCAACCATCAGCCACCTCCTGCCGCCCGCGGCCACCGTCGGCAGCCGACCGGCCGGGCGACATTGCCGCCGCCCGTAGTCCACTAGCCGCCACCCACAGCCCATCGGCCCGACAACCGCCACCGTCCGCCCGCAGCCTGCCGTCACTAACCGCTGCACGATTGCCGCCGCCGCCACACAACCGCCGACCGTCCCTGCCGACCACCATCGCAAGACCACCGCCCGTGGCATCCGGGTTTTCGTCAGACCTCGAATATGTAACTATCCGAGACGGGTCGACGAACTTGTCGTCAGACTACGTCGTTAACACCAATTACGACCCCACTTCATCACCACACTCGCCGTAACAAAATGTCACGTTTCGTCACATTCTCGCGATAGCATCTCACCGAGAAATCTTTTCACGTAAGGCCACCCGTGAGACCCATCCCTTCCGCATTTGCACTTTATTAAAGCGAGTTTTCAAGCACACGGAGACGTCAACCCTCGAAGTTGCGGCCCCATCAAGGTACCCCTCCTTTACGCGATCAAGGAACTCGCCCATGCAGCCTTGTCGAGCAACCCTTCTCCATGCAGCAAATAATGGCTCACGATCATGTCTTTGGAGTTGTCAACAATGAAGAATTGTTTGACCCATGCAGCCACGTTGTTTTGGACGTCCACTTGATGGTCAAATAAAGAGGAAGTGTTGACCGAAGGAGCAGCCACGTAGAATTCTCCTCCATGCAATGCTGGACGTCCGCTCGAAGACCGTTGACTTCCGTTGCTACAGCCACGTTTCCCTCTCTTAGAAGACTCGAGCAACGGCCACGTCTTCTCTTCTCTCATTCGTGGTTGACCCGTACAAACCCATGCATGCAAGGGGGACACGCCCTTGCATGGGAAATGCAAGGTGTTCCCTTGCATGAGCAGCCTTCGGAACCGTTGCCAGCCGCCACCGTGACTTTTTCTTCTTCTTTGAGTTGAGGCATGCAGCGGCCACGTATGTGCGTGAGCTTCAGCAGGTGGCACCAAAGGAAAGAAGACTCCTCATATGAAGACACGGCTACGTGTGGTGATTTCTTAGTTGACTAGATTAGCCAACTAACGTGCGGACCGAAGAAAGAAAACGATCGATCGAGAGAGAGAGAGAGACCCTCATTTCTTGAACCGACCTCTCAATTCGGCGAAGACCAACGCAATTCCCTCATTTTCTTCAACGCCGTCTCTTCTTCACTCTCGGCAGTTCAGACCCTCTTTGTCCAGCGAGGTTTTCGGTAGATTAAGATTAGAATCCTCTCACCATCTTGCTCGCTCCTCAACGTTAACCATCAACCTCCTTCGCCGCCGGCCCGGGAAGCGCACCATCTCACCTCAACCGTAGCTCGAATTCTGTCGCCGCCTCTCCACCGTAGTAGGACCCGAGAGATCTCGGCTTGCGCCTCACCGCATGCTGTTGCGTCGCTCCGCAACTCACCTCAACCGAGTTCGCGAGCTCTCGGATTCACCTCGCCTTCGACATCACCAACTTTAAGGCAAGTGAAAGTCTACTAACCTATGTAATGCACTGCCGCTGTTGTCTGATGTAGTGCAGTTAGATTGGAAATACTCGGGTTTGGATGTTGGATGTTGACTTCGAAAATGACCGAATCGATTTGAGGCTAGAAAATTGAGAAGTTTTCGTGAGTACCTCGATTTAAGCCTTCGATTTTTACACCAAATGTTGAGGTGGTAGCACCTTGAGGCTTTGTTCTCAAATCATTTTAGAAAATCTCTTGATTTGCATCAAAATTTATGGGTATTGTGACACCGTACCCAAATGTTTTAAGAAATGTTTTATATTTTAAAGATTTATGTACTTTTTATAGAAAACATCCCAAACCATTGGAGTTGGGATTGAGATTTGGATTCGCCAACATGCCGATTTCAAATTACTTATGGTTTTGATAAATTATTTTATTTCGAGCCGTGTGCAAGTGTGACTCGAGGCTATTTATGTGGATTTCGAAAAGCATTTGAAATTTAAACGTGAAAATGGATTTATGGATTTGGTATCATGTTTTCGATTTTATGAATTGATTTCATCGATATGAGATTGACCTATTTTTAAAGACTATTGTGTTGTAAACCATTGAAAGTCGGGTTGAATTTCGGACTTACTTTACAAGTTTTCTAGTTTACTTACCATTTTGATAAATGATTAGTCGCAAACCAAGAGAGTGGATACTACACTCGGATTACTTTTGATGGATTTTGAAATTATTGAAGGGTGAGTTGTGAAAATGGAATTTTGAAAAGAATCCAAAGGATTTCAGATGTTGTTGTTGTTTTGAAAATATTTTGGCATATGATTTCAAAGCCTGCTATTGTTGTATTAATATGCTTTTGAAAATCTCAGTTTGCATTGTTTGACATCATAAAAGGAGATTTTCAAGGATCCAAAAGGAATTTCATATATGGTTGTTGTTTTGAAACTGTTTTTGGCATTCGGCATATCATTCAACACTGAAGATTTCAATGAAAACTCATGAGACTTCCAATGTCATTGCATTGAAAATGTTTTTGGTATTGAAATAAATTAAGATGTTAATGTTGCCGTTGGACCCTCGGGTCAACGATGCCCCGGGAGTCGAGAGGCCCGAAGGCTGGAATGAGTCGATGTCCTTTGGATACCTGGGGTCCGTAGTGCCCTAGAGTTTTTCCCCGGGAGCTTCGGGATGCCCAGTCGTATGCTTGTCGGTACGTAAATCCGGAGGGTAAGGGTACCATTTTCATGGCGCGCCCCAGAGATTCCTCGTGATGCCAGGTGGGGTGCGAGATGCCCGGAGGTGTGACGTAACACGCTCTGGATGCACAATGGCCCTAGTGGCTGAATGCTAGAGGCTTTCGCAATGCCGGGGTGGGTGCGAATGCCCGGAGGGACGCAAACATTGGTCCTCTGGGAGGTGAAACCTTTTGAATATTAAAACTGATGGCCCTGCTAAGTGTATGTGTGTGGTCTGGTTATAGGACTAAATTATATGGAATGATATGGGACATGTCATAACAGTTTGGCCCTATGATCGGGACCTGTGTGACTGAAACAATGCATTCTAGTTTGAAACTGCATTTGCCATTGCTTTGAAAAGTTTTATTGATTTGATGCATACTCATTCCTTTAATTATATGTTTTGTCTATCTTGCATGAAATTAGATAGTAATGGTTCTGAGCGATATAGTTTAGTAGATCTTTTACAACTGAGTGGTTGTACTCATCCCTTTTTGGGGACTAACATTTCAGACTAGATAAGATGACTTTGTTGTCTGCACCTCCTGGTACATTCTACGGGATCCCTATCGACCTGCAGTGGGATCAAATGGAGCATGAGGATCCTGATTGGATAGGACTGACATTTGTTCGCGTGAGGGTGAACGTGATGTTTGACACCGGTCTTCCTTCCGGTCCTGTACGTCAAGTGTACGTCGTCTTATTCGTCCACAGGAATGGGCGAACTTTGGGGCTGCTGCCACCGCCACCAGAGGATGACGATGACGAGGGATCGAGCAGTGTGGAGTGACCGTGGATGGTGATGACAACAGAGGAAGAAATTTTGGAGGCCGACACGAACGATGGACTTTATGTATATAATTGTTGGAAATGTCGGGTACTTTTGAAGCATAGCCGGGTATAGAAAACTACGGCTTTTTGGTGTACCGACAAATCAATGTCCATCTAGTTATGTCGATAAAAGTGTCTGACTATTATCTATAAACATGTTTAGTTGGTGTGCATCGTTTCTGACTATAGGAAATGGAGTCATTGGATACGCTTCCGCCATATTTTTGCGCAAGGACCAAATGAAAAGTTATAGACCCCCAAACCCGTGGACTTCTCGAAATCATATGGTATCAGAGTAAAAGATTTTCAGGTTAAGAGAAAGGTAGTGATGTGTGGCGACCCTAACGGATCGGGGCCGTCGGGAAGTGCCACACCGCCCACAGCTCACCGGCCACCGCCCCCTCCAACGGCGAGTGGGCTGTGGGCGGCATTCCTATGGCGGCAATTGGCGGTGATGATCGATGGTCGTGCGGCGATCGTGCGACGGTTGTGCGACAGTCATGCGGCGATCGTGCGGCGACGAGCGGCAATCGACGGTCCGTGAGTAATTAGAAAAAACAAATAAATACAAAAATTTATAAATTTTTACCAAACGTATTCTATTCTTTTTCTATTCCAATAATATAAATTTTGTATAATTACCAAATACCTTATTTTACTCAGAAATTGTTCTCGGAGTAGAAATAGAAAAAAACTATTTCTAAAAAGAAATAGTTCCCTGGAATAGAAATGTTGCCATGCACACCCTTATTTGACCAAAACCATCAAGGCACTTGACTGCAATCCTTATGCCGCTCGGTAAAGTTCTTAGAAACACCGAGCCAAATCCTCCTTCCTCAAGCTTGATGTTGAAATCTCCTGTCATGGCATTTAAGTCCTCATAAGGGAATCTAGTTATTTGACGCCTTGGTAAGTCTGGATCATCATCCTCGACATCATTTCTTCTCACCTTACTTGAAATAAAAATCCCAAATGTGCTTATTAAGAACATCGAAACTACTCCAACGGTAGTCCCTAGGATTAACACTGTTCGTCCCCTTTTCTTTCTTCAAAAGATTGATGATGGCATCAGTGTGTTTCAACTATGGTTGACTTTGATAAAGGCTAAGGTGGAATACTCCCTGGACTGCTCATCTACAACGAAAAATGAATCTGATAATAAATAGCAGTCTCCACCAGAGAAATTGGTTTGATTACAAAATAGTGCCATCTTGCTACTATCATCTTGAAAACACCGTGCTGCGTTTTTCATCATCTTGACAACTTCTTGGCTGTGTAGTTGCATGTCACCAGTGGACTTATCAACCATGTCCAGTAGTTGTTCTTGTTCTGCTTTGCACTTGAAAAGGGTCAGCATATACACTTCATCACTCGGCAAAGAGTGGTCCACATTTTTCCTCCCACATAGGATTTCTAACATCACAATGCCAAAACTGTACACATCTACTTTTTCCGTGATAACAAAACTCAGCCATTATGGAGCAAGGTAACTAGGTGTTCCTTGCATGGTCGTCATGACATGGCTTTGGTCCTTATCAATTAGCTTCGACAACCCAAAATCAGCAAGCTTTGCATCGAAATGTTCATCCACAAGTATATGTTGGGGTTTGATGTCCAAGTGAATTATTTTTTGATGGCATTCCTCATGGAGTTAGGCTAGTCCTTTGGCAATGTCGACGATAATCTTTCTCCTCACTTGCCAACAGAGGTCAAACTCTAGATCATTATGGAAGATCCACTTATCAAGAGAACCATTGCACATGTACTCATTATCTAAAAGCCTATGTGATTTTTCAGCACAAAATCCAAGTAGTCTCACTAGATTGACATGATGGATAGTGCCAATGGTTTCGGCCTTGGCCAAGAAAGACTTCTTTAGGGCCTGCATGGTAACGTTTTTATTTCTCCCGATTTCTATTCCTTTGTTTTCCCGGAACAAAAAAAGAACATAAATATGTTTGGTAACGCAAACTTATTTTTCAATTCCTCGGAATAGAAAAGTGACTCGAGGAATAGATTTGGAATGAAACAAGAAATAAAAAAAAAAAAGTAGATTTATAGAAATAATTTTTTTTTTCTATTTTTCTTTTGTTCTTCTTCCTTGTGCCACCACCACCGCCGCCCGCCAACCATCGGCCACCTCCTGCCGGCCGCGGCCCACCATCGGCCGACCGCAAGTGACGGTTGCCGCCGCCGTGGCCCACCGGCCGCCCCACAGCCCATCGGCCGACGACGACACCACCATCCGCCCACAGCCTCGCCGTCACCAATCGCCGCACATGATGCCGCGCGCCGCACAACCGCCGACCATCGCGCCGACCACCACCGCAAGACCGCCGCCCACAACTCACCAGCCATCGGCCCCTCCAGCGTCGGGTGGGCTTTGGGTGGCAATCCTTCGGCGGCGATTGGCGGCGATGATCGGTGGTCGTGCGGCGATCGTGCGACTGTCGTGCGGCGATCGTGCGGCGACGGGCGGCAATCGGTGGTCCGTGAGTAATTAGAAAAAGCAAATAAATACAAAAATTAATAAATTTTTACCAAACGCATTCTATTCTTTTTATATTCCAATAATATAAATTTTGTATAATTACCAAATACCTTATTTTACTCAGAATTTGTTCCCGGAGTAGAAATAGAAAAAAACTATTTCTGAAAAAGAAATAGTTCCCCGAAATAGAAACGTTGCCATGCACGCCCTTATTTGACCAAAACCATCAAGGCACTTGATTGCAATCCTTATGCCGCTGGGTAAAGTTCCTAGAAACACCGAGCCAAATCCTCCTTCCCCAAGCTTGATGTTGAAATCTCCTGTCATGGCCTTCAAGTCCTCATAAGGGAATCTAGTTATCTGAAGCCTTGGTAAGTCCAGATCATCATCCTCGACTTCATTTCTTCTCACCTTACTTGAAATAAAAATCCCAAATGTGCTTATTAAGAATATCGAAACTGCTCCAACGGTAGTCCCTAGGATTAACACTGTTCATCCCATTTTCTTTCTTCAAAAGATTGATGATGGCATCAGTGTGTTTCAACTATAGTTGACTTTGATAAAGGCTAAGGTGGAATACTCCCTAGAGCCCACACACTCAAAAAAAAAAAGCCATTCTATTCTTTACCCACAACACCCTGACCTGGCCACTTGATCCGAAATTTTGTTTCCCTTTTGATTTTTTAAAATTTTTTATATTATTTTCTCCCTTTTCTTTTCATCTACGTTGTCTTCTTCTTTGGGCGGCCTCCCCCGACGAGATCTTCACCAAGGCCTTTTCACTCAACACTATGATTTTCCGACGAGAGAACGTTCGTCCACAGCCAACTTGTGCATCAAACAATATGTCACAAAATCAAAGAGAAACCCAGATTCAGTGATAATGCAACAATATTAGAATAAACCGAGTGCAAAACAAAGATTTTAAGCATCGATTTTATGCAGTCGAATTCGATGCTTCATTTAAGCATTTTGTCAAACAATTGATGTGCAATTCAGAATACCATGTCCAAGTTCAAATTTAACGTCGTTCACGTCTTAAACCCATCATATTAAGCTCTATAGACATTCTTGCAACAAATCAGTTTGGGTTTTGTACGGTTTGCCCAAAATCTCGTCGGTTCGGTTTGACGTTCTCAAACTCAATAAGCAAGGAAGAGGCGGGACCTTTCTGAGGTTACCTGATTTGGGAGTTTGCAGCGATGAATGATAACGATGAGCAAGTTCGCTTCCGACAAAGGTCGAGCGTGGTTCAAGCGAGCAAACAGAAAATTTCTTACCCTCGCGGCTCACGCCGCCACTTGCTCCCCTCCTACTCTGCCTCTGTCGCTCTTCTTTTTGCAGAAGGCGTGAGCGGCGTAAAGGGAAAACAAACCAACACGCGAGCCAGGTCTAGGAAATAGGATGATGGGTCGCCTGGGTCACACCAACCTAAGTGTCGCTCGAGGTTGCGAGACCCATGTGACAGTCGACACCTAAAGTCGCACGACCTTAGGCGTTGCCTAGGTCACGTGACCCTACGTGATAGTCACTAGGTGACTGTGACGCTCGAGCGGCAATCGCCAGGGTGGGGCAACCCAAATGAATCAAACGTTATTTACATTTGGCCAAGGGACTTTGAAATCCCAAAGCCCATTTGAAATGCTGAACCAAATGGGGCTCATGGATAAGAGTACACGTGCGCACATGCCATAGGCCATTAAGTGGATTCCTTTCTAGGAAGTGAATCAATAACATTGGTAACATATTCTGGAAGAGATTCTTGGATTTGCATGAAGCCATAACTATCGGCTAATTTTCCATACTCGGTGTTGTTTTCTGGTATTCACATTTCAGATAATATTAAGCCCGCCTTCCAACAGAGCATTATGGCATACCCACCAAAACCAGAGAAATTATTAAAAAGCCATATAGTACACTTGGCCAATACAAGTTGTTTCCTATCAATTTAATCGTAAGTTCAAAATGAAACCCGGCAAATTTGGTCATTGTTCATATCCATCCCAATTCCCAACACTTCAATTTATTAAAATGATGCTTGTTCTCAATTAGATTCTAGCCTCCATGAACTTGCCCCACCATTTTAGTGGAAAAGCTTGTAGATGCCTATGCTTTTCACCAACTGAATGGCTACCTAATGTATGAGCTGGTCATACTGACATAGACTTTGTTACTCATTCTTGAGATTAGGTCGGCTGGGTCTTATTCAATATATAACCGAGCTGACCGAAATCTAATTAAGATCCAATTTTAGCTAGCTGAAATAAGAAGTTCAGTCAACTAGTAGTGTTCTATTGAATTAGCCACAAAACCTAATTCAGTTATAGTTAGTTGCATTTTAATCATCCTAAAGCTTTAAGACCTCAACTAATTTAAATTAATCGCATTCAAACTTATGATTGTATATTAAAATAAATATCAATAAGAAAACTAGAAAACATAGACATATTGTGTACTTAATGTTCGATGAGCTCACTAGTTAACTCTATAATTGTACCGACCCAAAAAAAAAAAAAAAACTCTATAATTGTGATCGATAGCAATGATATACAAGATCTAATAGAGTACTTTGTCTGCACTATGATATTTGATAAATGAAGAAATAAGGACAAAACAATATGTTGAGACAACATATAAATTATCAATACTCATTTAGCTTTAGCAAATTCATCGTATTAGTCCACTTATGTACATGATTTCATATTCACCTCTAAAATTTTCTACCATACTTAAAAAATATATTCTTTTTAGTCTTATTGCTTGTCAATTTGTATATATGTATTAAGCCTCATCAACAAATTTTAAGTAAATAATTCTGAGAAAAGCGCAAAAATTATAAAATAGTAATGGAAAAGATCAGTGGTCATATATGCTTAGGAAAGTTTATACTTTTCAAAATTATCTTCTTCACTGTAACGTCTAAACGAAAAGTGTCAGTGATTTCCTACTAAAGATGGCGTCTAGTGACAAGAGACTGGCTGTCGCTACTGTGCTTGAGGCTTCCGTTGTAAAATTTGACTGAGGTTTGAAACTAATTAGAAGAGTAGTGACTCTTTAGCAGTTGTAGATTTAGGGCTAATGCATTGAGCAATTAGATACACAAGTTTGACTAGTGTTAAACCCCTATTCTTCCTTTGCCTCAAGATCGTTATCATGAGGACATTAAGCAAGAACGTAACTGCAGTTGGAAAACCAAAAGATGCATCCATAGTATTCAAGATGACAGAGTGCGAATGTTTTGAGAACAATGCTCAGGGATCATTGCAATATTTCTTCTTTTTCTCTCCGTGTTGATGTAAATTAACAAAAAAGATTAATCATGATGACTTATTTCTTCTTGTTCCTTACCTTGCCATTACAGAACAACAAGCCAAACCCGAACAAGCTCTCTGTCCTAACCGTTTGATGTGGTGCTAAAAGTTCAATACGAGATTAACCCTCACGTCGGGCCATATTGTTTCTTCGTCGTTGGGGGCTTCTACGATTGCGACGAGGTCGTACAAATATGGCATGTGGAAGGAGGATTGATATGACTACGACAACAATTTTTGACTTGATATAGAAGGTTGTTTCTGCAAATTCTGCCTCGTGTTGTCCTGGGAGGCGAATTTGTCCTTTGGAATTACAATCAAACCAGTCGAGTTACTTCGCAAAAGGCCACCGATATCAACAAGTAACTATAAAATAGCAACAAAGAAAACCAATCCCTAAAATCTAGGATTATAACGACAGAATCCTAACAAACTAAACAATTTTGGCTCGGTCAAACTAAAAAATACAGTGACTAATTCTAGCCAACACTCCCTCCCTTAAATGATGTTATAGACAATCAGTTTAAAAAATGATAGATACCTTCCCTTAAGTTGGATTATCCATTGAGCAAACACCAAGCAATATTCTTAGCTTCAAACATAGGCAACTTGAGGGATTTAGTATGTCTGTAACTTGGTCTTCACTTTTGCAGAAAATAAGATCGATTGCTTCGTCCATCGTAAGATCTCGAGAAGTGATACTTCACATCTATGTATTTGCATCTACCATGTAGAACAGGTTTTTGGAGAGTTTAATGGCTAAAATGTTATCACAGTAAATTGAAGTTGCTCCTTATTGCTTAAACTAAAGTTTTCCAAGAATTTTTCTTAGCCAAATAGCTTGACAGGCACATGAAGTTATAGCTACAAACTCAACCTCAGTCGTCGATAAAGTAACGATTGGTTGTTTCTTTGAGGATCATGAAACAACTTCTGAACCTAGCATAAAAACATATCTTGGAGTGCTTCCTCTATCATTTAGATCTCCATTAAAATCACTATCTGTAAAGCCAAATAGATCCGACTTTTCTTCCTACTTATAAAGCACTCCATAAGTAGCAGTACCTTGCAAGTAACAAACAACAATCTTTTTGCTGCATTACGATACATCTCTCTTGTGCATTCCATATACCTACTAATGAGACTCACATCATACATTATACTAGGCCGTGTTGTGGTGAAGTACATCAAGCTACCCACAATTTGCTTGTAGAGAGTGTTGTCCAACTTTCTTCCTTCAAGATCTTTCAAAAGCTTCAAACCAAATTTAGTTGGTGTACTCACAGAATTGCAATTCTTCATTGAAAATCTATCTAAAATCTCTCGAACATATTTTTTTTGAGAAATAAAAATCCCTGCTGCTAATTGAGTCACTTCAATACCTAGAAAGTAATGCATCATCCCAAGATCAGTCATCTTAAATTCAACCATCATAGAATTCTTAAGCTTGTCAAACATGGCATGATCATTTCCATTAAAAATAACATCATCCACATATAAGCACACAATAAGAAACTTTCCTCCGTCACCTATTTTATTAAAAAGTGGATGCTCATATGGACATTTTTTAAAACCTTCCTTCAAAAAATAAGCATCAATGAGACTATACCAAGCCCGTGGAGCTTGTTTTAACCCATATCAAGCCTTTTTTAGTTTATAGACTTTATGTTCACCACTAGGCTTCACATATCCAGTAGGTTGATCAACAAATACATGTTTTTGGAGGTCACCATGCACAAATGTTAATTTCACGTTTAATTGGAAGATAGGCCATGAATTTTGATTTATTAATATAATCACCAATCTGATTGTATCATGTCGTGCAACGGGTGTAAAGACTTATTTAGGATCTACACCAAACTCTTGCTTATAACCTTTAGCTTCTAAGCGTGCCTTGTACTTGTCAACTTCACCATTTTCTTTCAACTTTGTCTTGTACACTCATTTGACACCAGTAGTTTGGAAGAAGTACGCCCCAAGTGCCAAAACTTGCCACGGAGGGACACTTAAGTGTTAGAAGTTAAGAAAGTGACACTTAAGTGCCAAAATGGATCACTTCAGTGCCAATCCGGCCAAAATGCTGACGTGGCGATTTTCTGGCGAAATAAGTGCAAAACGGCGTCGTTCTACACACTAACATGGCTAGACAATGCAAAAACGATGTCGTTTTGGTGCTGACGTGGTAAAAAATTAATATAAAAATTAATAAAATTAAATTTAAAACTAAATTTATTTAAAACATTTAAAAGTACAATTACAAATATTTAAAAAAAGTCGAAAAAAAGGGGGAGGGGGAGGGAGGCCGGCGAGAGTTGAGCCCTCACCACCGCCGCCAAGGCCCACGACGAAGGGGGAGGGTCGACCGGGGTCGCCGACCCCTAGCCAACCGGCGGCGAGGGCCCGTGAGCCCTTGTCGGATCTAGGCGAGGGTTAGCGGCCGTCACTCGGCCGACCCAAGGGCCACCGCCCACCGGGGAGTCGCCTCAGCGATCGGCGGCCCTTGGCTGGACCGGGTGAGGGCCGCCGACCCGCCCGCCGACTCTCACCCCAAATCTAGGCGAGGGCTTGCAGGCCCTCGCTGCGGCCTCGGCGGGGGTCGCCGACCCGGGGCCAAGGGCCGGCGACCCCCACCGACGCTCCCCCACTGTCGCCGGCCCTTCCGGCAATGGTGGGGAGGTGGTGAGGGTCGCGGCCCTCCCCATATCCGGCGAGGGCTCGCGGGCCCTCGCCGCCGCCGATCGAGTCGCCGGCCCCTCACTAGGGCTCGGCGACCCCGCCAACGTTGCCCCCGCCGTCGCCGGCCCTTCCAAGCAACGGTAGGGAGGTGGCAGTGGTGAGGGTCAGCCCTCAACCACGTGCCTCTTCTCTCTTCTTTTTTTTTCATAAAAATATTTTTTTATTTTTTATAAATTTTTTAAATAAATTTAGTTTTAAATTTAATTTAATTAATTTTTATATTAATTATTTACCACGTCAAAAAAAAAAAAAAACGATGTCGTTTTTGCATTTTCTTGTCATGTCAGCATGCAAAATGACATCGTTTTGCACTTAACTCACCGGAAAATCGCCATGTCAGCATTTTGGCCGAATTAGCACTTAAGTGATCCATTTTGCTCCGATTTTGGTACTTAAGTGTCACTTTCCTAACTTTTGACATTTAAGTGTCCCTCCGTGCCAAGATTTGGCACTCCAGGTGTCCGGCACTCCTTTGACATCTAAAACGCTCTACATTGGATTTGTCTGCTGACTTTGATTTATAATCAATTAAATGCCGACCTCCACGGCCTCTTCCTTTGCATTAAGAATCATCATATTAATTATTATCAGATTTTTTATTTGAGCTACTGTGATCATTGTTTCCTCTGCCTTTGCCTCTTCCACGCTCACTGCACCATCTTTCTTTATTTGCTTTAGATGACGATGGAAAGTGGTTTTTAGTTGAAGCCTTCAATGCTTGCTCCTCCATCTCTTGTTGTTGGAATTTTTTTTCATGAACCAATAAAGAACCTGCAATTCATCAATTGAAAGTTCTTCAATATCCTTGGCTTCCTTTATGGAATAGACAACAAAACTGAATTTTAATGTCAAAGATCAAAGCTATTTCTCAATTATAGTAACATCCATCGTCTTGTTGCCATGGTACCGCATCTTATTGACAATTGCCATAGTCTTGGAAAAATAGTTTATGACCGACTCTCCCAATTTCATCCGTGGCATTTCGAACAATGAACGAAGTGCTTCAAGCTATTGCCTCTTTGCTCCCATTGATCCTTAATATTTTTTCTTCATGGAGTCCCAAATTTGCTTGGAGGCATCCTTGCAAAGAATTGTTTCCAAGATCGATCGATCAATAGCTTGGAACAAATAACTTTTAGCCTCGAGATCTTTCGACTTTAATGCATCCAGATCAGCTTTTTTGCGTTGCCAACAACATAACTCCCTCCTCTACTTCTACAACTCCAGAAGTAACTACTTGCCAATACTCTTTGGACTTGAGGAAATTTTCCATCAACATGCTCCAATGATCAGAGTGACAATCAAAATGCGGGATAGTCGGTTGCACAAAGGCCATTGACTTCAACTACCACTACAAGAGTAAAATGGAATAGAGCTACTGTTATAATCTCATGGACTCTCTTTTTTTTTATTCTCAATCTTTCATGGCTCACTTTTCCTCATGTGTTTGGAATCTCAACACTCTCCATAAGCCGGCTCTAATACCGCTGATACAAAAATGGCTCCCAAGCGTTGAAAAGAAAGAGACGTTCAGAGGAAGATACTAAACTACTTCATCCATTATGCACAAGACCCGTTAAAAAGGCCACCGATATCAACAAATAATTGTAAAATAGCAACAAATAAAAACCAACCCCTAAAATCTAGGACCATAACAACAAAATCCTAACAAACTAAACAACGTTGACTAATTCAAACTAAAAAACACAACGACTAATTCTAGCCAACACCCTCTTGATCTCGGTGAGGAGGATTTTGCCGTCGGAGGAGTTCATCAACTGAGGAGAGCTTGAGGACAAAACTCGATGCGCCGACACAGATGTCGAAATCAGAGTCCAGCAGCAATCGATTGAGTGTCTCACCTCGACCGCAGTCATCTTCTTCGACGGGCACAACGTCACTGTATTCCTTGAGATCGTGGGAGAAGGAGATTTGAGGGCTAAGCAAACTAGGGCTGGATATCTCCGACCAGACATTGATGGCCACTGTCGGACCAAGGTATCGCGCGGTGTGGAGTAACAGAGGAAAAGCAAAGTCAAGAGAGCATTGCAAGCTCTTTCCTCTTAAAAGGTGAACGAAGCCTGTCGCATCTTCTCGGTAGGTGCATGAGGGTTTGAAAGAGGATGTGGGATTCGAGGAGTCAAAAGGAACGGTGAGAGCGAAGTCAGCCACTTGCAGCTTTTGAAGCTTTTGGGATTTTGACTGAGCGGCGCGTGCAAGTAGAGATGATAATCTGGATTATGGGTGTGATGGAGTAGATGAGATGAATCGATGAATGGATGAAGGGAGGGAGGTAGGAAAGGAGGCAAAACCAACGCAAATGATAGATTTTTGGCCCGTGATGAAGGACAAAGGGAAAGGAAGCAACAGAACTAGGGTTTTTGTTTTTCTACGACATGGAACTTCGATGTTCATAAATCAACCTAGGGTTTAAAGGTACTTGGTTATGAGATGGGTCAAATGGTTCATACAAATGATGATCTCGAATGAACCATCATTTGCTAACACCTCAAATGACTCATCGATCACAAACGTGAGCTTTCCCGGCTCCATTTCTCACATGACATTGGATATTTTATTTTTATTCAATTAATCATATGTGAATTCCTACATGAAAAGTCGTCACTAGCCTATTTAGGTAACTAGAAACCAACTGAAATATAGAAGAATATCTCATCTTTTCGTGCAACCAAAGATCTTGAGAATGGGGACTTGATTACATTAGTGCTAGAACTAATTGTCCTTTTAGTACCTAAACTTGATTAATAATAAGTAAAACGCTAGGACAACCTATTGAAAACTTTTAGGGTTCATCCAAACCATTAAAAAAAATGAAAATAACATTCAAGATGTTAATGTGTGCAACCAAGTATAATCAAAGTTAAAACACACAAGCAACGTAATATTGTCTTTAAAAGAAAATGGCATCCAAAAATCTCTATTGTAAAGCCCTAAAGGCTTATTTAATTTTGGGTTTCAATTTTTTAAGGATTTTCCACTTTTAGGACGAAAATAATACGAAGAGGTTATTTTTTAAAAAAAAATTTACAAAGATTTCTAATTTTCTGGATTTTCATGTATTTTCAGATTTTTTTAAGAATTTTTGAAATTTTCTAAATTTTTATTATTTTATTATCTTTTTTTTTTAGTTTTTTAATTTTTATGTATTTTATGAATTTTTCAAATTTTATTAATTTTTGGAATTTTCTGAATTTTTAATGATTTTTAAATTTTGTCCTTTGGCCACTCCAACTCACTGACCAAACCCTATCAGTCCAAGTTGGGTTTAAATTCGAACTAACCCTAAAGCCCATTCCGAATTAACCAAATCAATCCACGAAATTTTTAGCTCGCTCACAACCATTTCTATTCATATTCTCAGCCCAACCCATGGCCCAGCCTCCAGCCCATCTCATAATCTGACGCAACCTAGCTTGATTACCCAAATTTGACCCAGTCAAGAGTAGAGCTGACCACCTTTTCATTTCTCTTTTCATTTTCTATTTTCTAATTTATTTTCTCTTCGTTATTTCTTTTTAATTCTTTTCCCTACACCACTTTCTTCTTCCTCCCGGTAATGCCCTTCACCGAACCAACACCATTCTCCAATGAGTCATCGCCGATGCTCGAGCCATGACGGGCCACCACTAGAGGTGGCAAAATGGGTCTTAGACCCATATATGACCCATTTAAATTAGAAAGGGGTCATAAATGAGTCACTTATTTTTTTACAAAAAATAGTTAAATGGGCTTAACAATTAAAGACTTTGATAGGTGGGTCTTAAATGGGTTGAATTTAGAACCCATTTTCAATCAAAACCTCACAATTTCTCTCTTCCCTCTTTAACTTTACAAAAATATTTTTTTATAAAAATCGAAATTATAATTATTTTTTAATTTTAATTTTCTTTTCTTTTTTCTTTCCTTTTTTTTTTTTTTTTTCTTTCTTCTTCCTCCGATGGCCGGCATCGGGCGAGCTTGAGCTCGCCCCTCACCGGCATTGGGCAAGGCTCGAGCCTCGCCCGACGCCGGTGAGCCTCGAGCTCGCCGGATCTGGCGAGGCGGAGGCCTCGCCGATGTCCATCGAGGCTCGAGCCTCGCCAAATTCGACGAGGGGCGAGCTCGAGCTCACCGAATCGTCGGCGATCCGGGTGAGCTCGAGGCTCGCCTATGGCTGGCCGCCGGCCAAAAAAAGAAGAAGAACAAAAAGAAAAAGAAAATTAAAAAGTATATTTAAAAAATAATTTTAATTTTAATTTTTTAAGAAATAGAAAAATAATTAAAATTCGATTTTTTTAAATAATTATTTTTAAAATTATAAAAATTGTCCATTAAATTTTTGTTGTATAAAACTATTTTGCAATACCATTTTTAAAAAAATATTATTATATATATAAAATAAGCCTTCTTAAGTTTAGTTAAATGGATCGAGTATGGATCAAGTATAGGTCAAGTTGGGTATGGGTAAAAAAGTTTGCATTGCAATAAATGGGTCATAAACGTTTTAAATGGGTTGATTTGGGTCGGACCATTTATGACCCAACCCAACCCACCCGTTTAACGGGTCTAGCCACCACTATCATTTGGCCATCTACTCCGATTGACACTGGACCACCATATTAGCCACCGCTAGTTTATTACTGGTGACAAACGAGACAAACTCATTCTAGAGCGACCGCCTTTTTCTAGCCAAAACATCATTAACAATTAAGTCTCTCAAGTGATGAGATGAATACACACACAAAACGGAGAAAAGGACATCGAGAGCTAACAGTGACGGCCTTTCGCCGTGGAATCGTGGGTGAGGAGGAGACATTCCAGCGTAGTTGTTATCCTAAGAAGCACCAACATTCTCTGAGAACCTTTGTGTTGTGTCGGACACTTCGACATGTGTTCAACACTCTCCGACACTCTCAGACACTCTTCGACATTCGGTCAACACGTGTTAAAAAATGGTCAACTTTTTCCATACTCTTCGACACTCAAGTCGAACTTCCAATATACGAGTTTCCGATTCTAATGCGCGAGATCAATTTTAAAAATTTTCAATAAATGAGGAGTAAAAATGCATATATATGAAAAAATAATAAAAATAATAAATAGAAAAAGAAGAAAAACTTAATCTTCTATTCTCTTTTGACTCTCACTCCCATGATACAAAATTCATACCCCAAGTTTTTTTCTCTTTTTTTCCGATACGTATGACACATGAATTCAGAATATGAATTGCTCGTTTTCCTTCTCCACATTTTATGGATTATTGGAATGGAGTTGAACTTGTTAAATTAAAATAAAGAATTATATTAATAAATGGTAGATTAATATTTTTAGTGTAAATTCATTTTAGACTTTTTTATTATTTATTCATTTATGAATTTGAATCAAATTAATTTGATTGAAATAAGGAAAATTCCAAAAAGAGACCCGAAGTGCCATCTTTTTCTCAAATAAGGACCTAAAGTGGACATTGTTTCAAATAAGGACCCAAAGTGTCATTATTTTTTTAAATAAGGGTGCAGTAGATGTTGTTTCAAATGAGAACCCGAAGTAGTTATATTTGTTTCAAATAAGGGCCCGAAGCCGACTATGTCGTTGCAAATAAGGACCTAACTTTCCGACGGTCAAGGATATTTTCGTCATTTGTCATTTTTTCCTTTTTTATTCCTTTTTTTCTTTCCTTTTTATTTTCTTTTTCCTAGTCCTTCTTCTTCCTCTTCACCGGTGGTGGCTGGCCACCGGTAATGCCCTGAGGGCCGGGCGAGGGTCGCCCTCGCCAACGAGGACCCATGCGGAGCCACAAGCGAGGGACGGCCTCGTTGCCTCACCTGGGGGCCATCCACGAGGTCGGTCCGTGCCGACCCTAGGCGAGATCGACCCCTTGCCCGTGGCCAACGAGGGTTGGGTGACCTCACCGGCCGCGGGCGAGGGTGGCCTTGTTGACCCTTACCAAGGGCTAGTGAGGTCGCCTAGCTTTGGGCCTCGCTTGTGGCCGGCGAGGTCACCCGGGCCTTGTTCGCCGCGAGCAAGGCCACCCTCGCTAGGGCCGAGGACCGATCTCGTGGATGACCTTGGGCGAGGGTCACCACGCCCGTGCGAGGCCATCCTCGCCTATGGCCTACATGGGCAACCCTTGCTTAGCCTTCTATGGGCATTGCCGGTGGCTGGCCAGCCATTGGCAAAGAGAAAGAAGAAGAACCAGAATTTTTTTTTATTTTAAAAAGGTAAGAAAAAAAGGAAGAAAAAGGGGGAAATGCCAAATGATGAAAATATCCTTGACCGGTCAGAAAATTTAGCCATTTGGTGACCGGTGAGGTTGGGTCCTTATTTGAAACAACCAAAACCACTTCAAACCCTTATTTGAAACAACTAAAATCATTGGTCTTTATTTGAAACAAAGTCTACTTCGAGTCCTTATTTGAGAAAAAGATGGCACTTGGTCCTTTTTGGAATTTTCCTTGAAATAATCATAAAAATGATAATTTATTATGTATATATAAAAATATACATTTAATATATAATGTGTTCCAACGTGTTGAAATTCTCAGTTTTTTGAGAAACGATGTGTTACATTCTGTGTCACGTTAGGTGTTGTCTACGGCCAACACGGGATGCAAATGCCATAAAAACACGAGAAAGACATTGATTCAGTCGTGATTCAACTATATCGGCATAAATTAATGATGAGACGTTTCGAAGACTAAATTTACAAAGTTCGAATCAATTTTTCATTCAGGCACTCTATCAAACAGTTCACGTGCAATATAGAAAACATGTTCTAATGTTGACTTTAACGCAATGCTTGATCTGGACACGGTACATACGACTCTCGATGAGTAACATCCATAAAAAATAAGCTTTGTTTTGTAACAGAAAGACTACGATCTCCTCATTTAGACAATGCACACTTAACTTCCAAAAAACAGGGGAAAATAAAGTGCCATGGATGAGACTTACACTGCCGCACGTCAACATTGATGGAGAGGACAAAAACTACAATGGATGGTGATGTGTTCCCACCCCGGCCTTATCTTCCTCATGACACGATCGATCCTCACCCTAAAAGCAAGATAAAACCCTCGGCCCCTCTCTCTCCGGCGAAGTATATCTCTCTATTTTCTCTCTTTTCCAGTGAGATCTCGACTGATTTTTATTTTATTTTTGGAGAAATCCCTTTTTTTCCGTTCCTCCCCTCACTTCAAAGAACCAGCTCCCTCCTTCTCTCTCCTTGGCTGGTATATCACTCCAGTGAGCTCTCCCCTCCTAGAAGGAAAAAATATTTTCTGTTTTCCCCTAAGAAACTCATGCCAGCTCACGAACCTTCCAAAAGCCCTGGATTTGCTCCTCACTCAACCGTGCTTTCCTTGCCTCACAGATGCTGCTTTGCTATTTTTCGATTACCTTTGCTGCGTCACGGTCGCAAACGTGGATGGAAAGCGAGGAGCTTGTGCGAAGGAGGAAAAAATAGCTGGGCTAGGCCCCTTTCTTTCTCTATTCTTTTTGGGCTTAAGAAGGAAATGAAGGTGAGCCTAGTGGGCTTCTTGATAGGTCGAAGATTGTGTTAAAGGAAACGTGGGCTATGTGACATGGGCCCACCCTACATATTTTATTTGTTTATTTATTTATTATTTTTTATGTCTATTTCCTTTTTTTTCTGCTTTTACCTTCTTCTTTTTTTTTTTTTGCAAAATGGACAAAGGCCTAAATGGTCAACAAAAATTTGAGTGTCAACAGCCGTCACTTTGTAAGGCACCTCCATGAGTTAATTCTCATTTTCACATAAATATTCCAGAATTGCTCTCCTATGTTTGATCACAATCGATTCATTCCTACTCCATTCATCATTCTAGAAGCTTGTTAGGAGCCACTCCTTGTCTAGACCCTCTTTGACCCCGACGACCACTCCTCGCTCTCATTGAATCGGGTCATTATAGGCCCACCAACTTCCGCATAGTTTGTCCTCGAACCATACACATACTAGAGGAGGTCCCACTTTGATATTAAAAGATGTCACATCACAAATCTTGCAGAAAAGGGGGATGACATACTTATCCTTCCAATCAAAGGACGCAACCTTTAACCACTAGAATCCAACTTCCAAAAGTCCTCACCAATATCGCTATCGCTCTATTAGTCAATTATTGAATGACATAAAAAGATTGAAAAAAAAAAAAAGAGATGAGCAACCACAACTTAGTGAGTAATGCATATAAAATCATATATGAGTTGTTTCATTTTAATAAGTCTTATACAATTCAAATATCAATAGTCAAGTCCATTGGTTAATTTCTATCAAAAACCATGTCAATGGTCTATTCTATTGTCTAAACTCGTACCACATCACATCTCAAGACCCTCGAGGTGGTTCTCACGACATGGCATCATCATGTTTAGTCCGGCACATATCAATAGTACAAGGCTCTAGAGGCGATCTTCAAAAAATTACGTTATCGTGTAGCATTTAGTCCTCGACTATAAGACCCCAGAGATGGTTCTTACAAAGTTTTGTTAGAACTTACTATTTGACTAATCTATATCACAATTGGTTTCAAAAATCAATTTTTTCCACAAAACTAATCCAAAATGCCTCATAAATATGTTTCACATATCGAATCAAATCACATTTTATAAACCATACTCAAAGTCAACATAACTTTTACAAAAAGTTTCGCAAATCCAAAATATGCTATCTTTCCCGACTACGATCATTAGATAGAATATATACATACATATATATATACATATGTCACAATACATTTCTCTGACATTTTTGGAATTCATTTCATAGATATAAAATGTCTTTATGTATTTCAAAAAATTTCAAAAATTCTTGGCATAATACACACATTTGAACTTTCACAACACTTTCCGTAAAATGTTTCTCAAACCATTCTCAAATGAAGAAATATTGATAAATGCCCGATCCCAAGTAATGCATCAAATATGCTATGAATGTTACTTTTGCCTTTTAGCCAATTCACAATGTGCATATAATATTCCTCATAGTTTTCATTTTCCAAATATAAGTTTACAAATTCATAAAAGAGAATGTACTACTCACTTGGGAATGCCCATGATCAAATAACAAAAGTTACTTGAATCATTGAACTCACAATTCTATCAAATAAGCAAGAAATAACGTCAAAATCGAGTAAAACACTACCTCAATAACCAATCAGCTAAACTAAACTTAAACGTTAGCAAAACAACTATTACGCACCAACAAATCGCATACCCAAAGATTTTATCAAATCTAAAATGCAATGCTGAATTTGGATGCAAATTTCTAAAATTTTGCTTCAATCAAATCACCTGCTCAAAAACGACTCTTGACAAACCCTTTGGCTATGCCATAAACCATTATTTTCCATGAAATGCTAGAGTTCCACAACTCAAGAAGTGGACTTCGCAGCTCGATTTTCATTGAACTTTGAATTTGAAGTCTAAATCCAAAAACTATCCCGATTGGACGAATGAGAGGCACGAGTAGTTGGTGGTGTTGCAATATGAAGTCAAATTGGCTGTCCATGTGACGCAAACACGCAAAGCCCTCTTTCCTTTTCGTCGTCTTCTTTATCTTTCTGCTCAAGCTCTCAATCAGAGAGGACGCCGACCGTCCCCCTTTTCCCCATGTGTTGACTTGTCAACCTTTCTTTTGTTTTTCTTTTTTCTTTTCTTGGGTCAACCTTTGACGTTTGACTTTTAAAAAATCTCATGTTTTACGAGTACTTTTCCTGATCAGTAAATTCGTTCAATTTGTACCATTCATTCTTGGTGAGCTAATATAACATACTAAAAAAATTTGAAAAAACATCTACCTATCTCTTAGATTGATAGATTAACTTATAATTTATTTATTTATGTATGTAGAAGGCGGGGAAGAGAATGGTATATCAACTACATCATCTCTCTTTCAATACTTTGTATCAACCGAGTTTTCAATTCAGATTTGGGAGACCTATATAATCTAAAGTACCTCAGCGAAACCTCAAAATGTAGTAGGAAAAAGCGAGGAACAAAGAACACGGGATTGTATAGACATCGGTCCATATTTACTGCCAAGGGCTTTGTTTCTGGAGTTCGGAGAAATAAAACGTTGCATTTCTAGACCCAAAAAAAAAAAAAAACCTCAAGGATTTTCCCGAGTAGATAAGAAAAAGTGGAAGTGTTTTTCTCTATTTCTTTTCGCTCGAAAGCATGCTACTGCTGGTACGATGTGCTTGAATTGACGCATTGATAAGGGCTTTTTCGGACCGTAAGCCCCACACGCGATCAAATCTAGAGACCGCGCCCTCATATGGATTTTCGTCAAAAAGGCAATCGGAATATTAAAGGGGCACAATCCTTTGGAAGGTTGGAGAATTCCGCAAGAGATTCAACTTTATAGTTGCCAAAATTATCATAGTCCCAGTGGCGATCTTTTCGGATCTATTCGCGGGGATGGTGACTGCCAACATCATTGAAAATTTTCCAGTTCCAACTTTATTACTCTGAAGCTGACGAGGCTTCTTCTTCCTCGGTAGTTCGGCCAGAGTTTCTCTCCATTATTTTCCATAGTCAAGGCACGATCCCTGTTCTCCTTTCTTTCTTCTCTCCTCTTTCTACGATTGGGATACATGCATGGAACGAAAATGTCGACGGGATCAGATAAGTCTAAAGGAGCATAAAGCAAACGCCTTAACGCTTGACACAGTAAATTTTGAGAAAACATTTGCGTAAATGGGTGAGCAAATGAAATAGTACAATCCATCACGTCTCTTTAAGGGGCCAAAAAAATAAAAAATAAAAAGAAGAATTTTGTTCGGTAATAATTAGATAAAAAAGTCCTTCACAGCCAGGGCAGACAGGCTCGTATTCAAAAATCCATGATCCTAACGCTTTTTTCCAAAGATCATATTGCATTTTTCGGAAGTTCTTGGGGAGATTTCTATGGACCCAAAAATCAAATCAATCATATATGGGACAGAAAATTTACGTTCGGTCAAAGTTTGGTCCATAAAAGAAATGCAATATGATCTTTGGAAAAAAACAAAAGAAGAATATCGTTTGTCAATAAGGGGAAAAGTACCAAAAGAGTCTAAATCTTTTGAATTGGTACCAATTCAGTCTTAAACTTTTCAATTGGATCAATTTAGTCCTAAACCTTTTTATATTGGTATCAATTCAGTCCATCCGGCTAATTTAAGCGGGAAATTGCCTGACGTGGCCGTCGGCGGTCTTATGTGGCGCCACATAAACAAAATTTATATTTTTTTATAATTTTTTAGATTTTTTAAATTCTTTTTTTCTTTTCTCCTAACCCCTTGGCCGGTGAGGTCGTCGCCGACCGACCATCGCCGGCCATAAGTTGGTCGAGGCGAGGGGCCCGCGCCTCGCCGGGGCGAGGGCCACCGCGCCCTCATCGCCACAAGCGAGGGCGTCGGCCCCCGCCCAAGTCCAAGCGAGGGCCGAAACCCTTGCCCGTTGGCCGGCGAGGGCATGGCAGCCCTCGCTCGTGGCGGGTGAGGGGCCGCACGCCTCGCCGCCATGAGCGAGTGCCACCGTGCCCTCACCTATGGCCGACGAGGGCGCGAGGCCCTCGCCGCCCAAGGGCAAGGGTCGGCCCTAGCTGGATCCGGCGGGGCCGCCACCCTCACCGACCAATGGGTGAGGGTTTCGGCCCTCGCCGGTGGCCGGCGAGGGCGCGGGGCCCTCGCCCCGACCAGCCTGTGGCCGACAATGGTCGGCCAGCCGGTGACCTCGCCGGCCAAAGGGTTAGGAGAAAAGAGAAAAACAATAGGAAAAAAAAGAAAAAAATAATTTAAAAAATCTGAAAAAATTATAAAAAATATAAAATTTGTCTACGTGGCGCCACATAAGACCGCCGGCGGTCACGTCAGTGATTTCCGGCTTAAATTAGCTGGATGGACTGAATTGGTACCAATATAAAAAGGTTTAGGACTAAATTGGTTCAATTGAAAAGTTTAGGATTGAATTGGTACCAATACAAAAGGTTTAGGACTATTTTGGTACTTTTCCCATCAATAAGACATCCATTCCCCGATTTGTAGCTTTTGCAGTTGTGAAGCCCTCTTGGTCTCTAGTTGTTCTCATTCCCACATGCATCTTTGGATGGTTCTTCGGTTCTACCCTTTTCAAACAATTCTACATTTTTCTTCCGGAGATCTAGATTTCAAGCGCTCTCTGTCTGGTTGGCTACACATGCAAAGGACATGGATCTTCTTGGTGCCTCAATAAATCTCACTCATTAATTTTTTTAGTGCAGTTTTTATCAACCATTGAGATTTATCGAGACATCAGAAAGACATCCATTCATGCCGGGGACCTTTACCCATGTGCAGGTTCATAACATTCCCGCTAGTTATAACTTTTACTTTTAATTAAGGGTATTCAGAAAGACCTAATATCTTAAATCGTCCAGATGAATCCAAATGGATTCTTCACTCCAAATCTGAATTTTCAAGCCGTCTCACCGTTAGGTTTGGGCTTGATCGGTTCCCAAGCGTGGGATTGAGGAGTTCAAAAGCTCGGACTCACCTAAAAATATATCCAAAAGTTGAAATATTAAATAAAAAACCCTAAGAATTAGAATTATAAGTAATTTATATCTTAAATATAATGAAGCCGTAAATTTGTAACTTAACATGAAAATGGGCTATGGACATATGTGGCTGGGGAGTCGAATTTGAAAAACGAAAAAAGCAAGAATTTTTTTAGAATTTAAACTGGCTATCGCCTCTTCCGGCAAAAAAAATGTGGCTTTCTACCTCTTGAAGATGGAACCACCGTGTTGAGTTGTGAATGAACATTTCATAGCATGCTTACAAGCTCCATAACTCTTCCCAAATCAAAAGTTGCAACCCGTTGAAATCAAGGTGCTCAACCTTGATTTCTTTGAATGAAATTGGTAGGGTATTAGAAATTATTACATCAATTGATTGATAATCACATTTTGAGTCTTGATATTGGACAGAATGATATATCATCCTAAATCTTATGCTCCATTTGTTTCGCGAAAAATAAACGATTTAGAAAATATTTTTCTAAAAATGATCGTTTGTATCGCTTTAAATGATTAGCCAATGAAAAATATTTCCATTATCGACGATAACATATCTCTAAATATTTTCGTATATGATGAAAAAAAATTTCATTTATCTATTTATGCAAATAATACAAGCGATTAATTTTTCGAAAAATGATTTCCAAATGATTTATCTTCCAATTGAAGGAATCAAATTCTTTCTTTTTCTTCTATTTAGACATTTCCAAACTGGGTATGGGTTGGGTTCTAGAAAACTGGGGATAGAAACTAAGTGATGATCACTTGAAAAGCATCCTAGTTTCTTAGGTCAACAAGTTTGAACACCACCACTGTCCCATCCCCATCCCTTCCGAGCCTTAACCATTAGGCCACATGGCTTCGTCGTTGACCACTGATAATTGTTTTTCATGATAATTGAGAACATATAGGATCAAACACAATCCTTCGAAAGCTGATTTAGGAAGAGGAGTTAATGGACTTTCTGGCCAGATTTATCTTGTGAATTGATCGCTCCTAATGGTCAAAGTGACTTGCTTGCATGCTAAGTTTGGGGCTTCCTTGATCAAAACCCTGAATCGTCCCGCCCTTCTCCTAAAGAGACGAAGGGAATCGATATGATGGAAAGTGGGGATCGGACGAGAACATTCTCATCTCCAAAACGCCATTTTCAATGCTCTAAAAGGAGGTAAACTTTTTCCGACCAGAAAACAAAAAAAAGCAGGTAAACTTAGTAGGTGGGCTCTCTCCCACTTTAATATTCTTATGTTACTTGTCTTCGCGTCCTTCATTGGACTAGGACTGCGAAAACTTTTGAAGCTCCGACATCTTTCTGCGCCACCTCCATAAAAGCATCATCCCGCTCGTGCAACAAGAGAAGTAACAAGAGCAAGTTACATATACTATTCATACTGTTCCATCTAATCGCCATCCATTTAAATACTCGTCAATTTTTCAAACCTTAATCACCTAATCGATAACGACGGAGGTGGGTTGTGTATTATAATCACGCACAAGCTTGCCAAATTTAGGCAAAAAGCATAAAGTCTCTTCCAAATAAACACCACCCCCTAAGCCTCAAATGCACTGAACACTCAAAGTGCTGGGGAAATATGACAAACAAATAGAGTTGAACAATGAAATCAAATTTTGAGGAGTGATATCACTTTTTTTTTAAGGAATTATTTGCTGCACAACGCTGTTAATGGTCATAAGTAAATTTCCTCTAGGATATAATAAAGTCTCGATTTAGACTACTAAATAGAAATTTTAATATTTCTACAGAGTCTCTTAAGAGAAATAATTGGAAAAGATGACTATAGTTTTTGGAAAGAAAACTCAAAAAGACTTTGATTAACATTTTTTCCACAACTAACGTACTTATCTCAGTTTTAATGAATAAAGGCAACCTTTTGGAAAATATTGCAAAGTGACATCTTCAAAGGTTACATTGAAAAGATGGGAAATTTTCGAAATTAAATAATTAATAAATAAAAATAATCGCAACTTTTATGTGAACAGTCACATTGTTTCAATAAGACGCTATAGTTAATTTTTATAAAATTATGAATTCGAATTTTAATAAATAAAAAATAATAATCGTTTATTAGTACTAAATCTCGTCCACGTGCGTATTCACATCTTTTGGATGTGGGACAAGGCATTTCTTAATTTGTTTTACAAACAAACTACCAAACACAAGGTACAAAGGGACAACTATCGCATCCACTCATGTCTTTTTCCCTTAGTAAAAGAAGAAGAAGGAAAGAGTGCTTAATCTCCTAATTAATTAGGGCTTAATCACCTTCTTGATCACTTAAATTAAGGTGCATATAAAACAAAGGCAGGAACGGCGGGGTTGACGCATCCTCGACGAACTAAGTTTCCGATTAATGACCAAATTAAAGTCGGTCTTTCGAGAATACACAAAACTCTTCCCCATAAAACTCAGTGTTAACATGCGGACAATCTCAAATGTTCTTTTCTGGCGTATGATTAAGCTGTCTAATCATGCGATAAAGCCACGGTGAGTGGCCACTAATTCCATGCTTAATCTGTGTTCGGAGACATACGCAATATAATTAGGAATTGATTAAGAGAGGGGACATCAGAGCTATAATAGAATCTTCTATCTTGTATCTCGCTCGACATTTGACTGAAGAGTATTTTACCGACAGATTACACATAAAGCTAATTTTTTTCTTTTTTATTTCAAAAGCAAAGGCAAATATGCTGCATATGAGCTCTACTTTTGTAGCGTTTGACAAGATATTCAATTGAGTATTAAGTTGGTAGGTGAAATATCCCGCATTGAAAATGGAAGATAAATTTATGGTGATTCTCGATTTTGTGCATGTGCTGATATGCTAAATGAATCCGGATTTGCCCATTCCCAAAAGTAATTTATTATGTTCACCAACTCTTTTCCACCTCGCGTTAGCGGCAGATTTAAAAGATATAACCATGGACGAATGAGTACCAAATCATAGAAAGGGGCAAACCAAAATATGAGGTAAAAAAAATATGTGATGCAAATAGACCCCAATGGAAAATGACAAGATCGATAGTTAAATGGACGATTCCACTCCTATAAACTTTCCCATGAAACCCTTATTAGTCTATTTAAATGAGGAATGGAATAAGCACAGATTTAATTGCATTGTCGTCCACTCCATTAAAAATTAAACTGAAAAAACCATTAATTGATGTTGAAGTTATTTCTAATTGAGCAGCAAGTCGAAGTTTGAGTCTGAACTCGTATAAATTCCTCTTTCCCTTTGAGAAAGATGCGCATAATTAAAAAATCCATCTGTAAAAGCCCGAAAAGTAAATCTATTTTACAAATCAACTCTAAAGCCTAGCATTACTCTTCTTTTTAATATATGTATATGTATATATATATAGTTTTTTGTTTTTCCTCACTCTTTTCTTTTGTCCCTAAAAACCGTTCAAGCCTCAAGGGACTTGCTCTCCTTATTGTTATTATTATAATTCAAAAGTTAAAAGGGGAATTTTAATAAAGGAGGAATTTTTTTTTTTTTGGGGGTCGAAAGGGGGAGGTTGATTAAGAATAAATTAATAATAATCGAGGGCAGGGTGGAACATCAAGGAGGAAATGCCTGAGGACGTGCGTATGCACCCCTCGCTTGTACACTCTCCCCCTAACCCATCACAACCCGGTGTTCCCCAATGGGCTCCTCGTCCGCAGCCGCCCACCGCCGTGGCAAGGTGGTCATCATCATGGGCCGCCACCGGGTGTGGGGAGGAGGGAGCATACAAGGAGGCGAAAATGTATTCTTCTTTTTTAATATAACCCCACCATGCCCCCCAAAACCTAGGCGAAACAACTTTCGCTGTTTATCACAAAAAAAGAAAAAAAAACACTTTCGTAGTTATCCTCCCAAGTAACGAAACGAACCCCAGTTTTTTTTTTTTTTTTTTTTTTTTTTTTGAGGGGGGAGGGATTAAGGAAAAGTCAAAAACCCAGTATTAACATTACTTTAAACATATACTGGCATACATGGAAGGAAAATGAAAAGGAAGCCACAAGTTCCATGGGAGCATCTATTTGGGCAAGTCCCTCTCTTCACACCCACGTCTCTCTCTCTCTCTCTCTCTCTCTTCTCTCTCCCCATCTCTCCCCAGAGGAGACTGGCTCGATCGATTTGGGATCGACACGGGTTGCGTCGGCGAATTTCGGGTGGGCGATTTGGTTTCTGGCAGTAGCACTCGGGATGTGCAATTTGGATGTGAAGTCGGGCAGCGGGCCTCCTCCTCCTCCTCTGGCTCTTCTTCTTCTTCTTCTTCTTTCTCCTTTTGGGTGTCGGCACTGTCATGTCCTAATAATATTAAAAGAGTTTCTTTTTAAAAACGATTCATGTTTCTTTATTCTTCGTCGTCGTCGTCTTCCTCTTCTTCTTCGCATGCATGAGCGAAGCATGAGCGCATGCAAGGGCGCTCGAACCTGAAGAGGGGGTTGAGTTGAGGGGCAATAGCTACAGCTAGCACCAAGTCCCATCAAAGGGTCTATAGGCACGACGGTAACAGGTAACGCCCACCCCCTGCTCGGTTTTTAAATTTCCTTCCCTTTGCCAGCCGAGATATACAAAAAAGAAAAAAAAAATTTACATTCTCCGTTTGCAGTCCAGGGATATCAAAGCATTATTTAAGTACGATGCCTTAAAAAGGAAAAGGGCAAAAAAATAAAAGGATAAGAGTAGGCCGCAACCAAACTGACAAGCCAAATCCCTCACCCAAAATTCGCCGACGAGACACGAGCCCAAATCGATCGAGCCGGTCCACGCTCGGCCCCACCACCTAATGCTCTCGCAAGAACTGATTCACAAAGTCCACGCTCCGCCCCACGACCTCCCTCTCCCAAACCTCCCGCGACCTGCGGCCGCCGCCGCCCTCCTCCTCGGGCGCCATAGCCAGCCGGACCGCCTCCGTCGCGTCCAGCCTATGCAGCACCCACCCGCCTTCGCTCAGCTGCCGGATCTTCTTAACCTGCCGTTTTATCAGCTGGTCCGCGTTCTTCATTATCTCGCGTAGCGCCTCCTGGTATGCACCCTCCCGCACCGGATCGTTCTGCCGCTCCCTCGCATCCTCCGCCCCCACGCGTCCCCCAGGCCGACCCCCCTCGGCGGCGGGTACTTCTCGAAATATCGGTCGAACTCGGGCACGCCTATGGCCTTCCTCAGCCCGGCCCGACCCCCCGGGTCGGTCCGGCGCAGGTCGTAGTATCCGGCGAGCTCATCGAAAGCGCCCATGCGGAGCATTCCGTCCACGCGCTTCGGCAGGTCCTTCTTCAGGACGGGCGGCGACACGTGGACCCACAGAAAGCAACAGTCGTACCTCAACTCGTGTCTTGCCGGCGGGCCGAGCCCCCCGAACACGTCTGCCTCCGGGTCGAACCGATCCGCCAGGAGAGCGTGGATGAAGGAGTTGGAACCGCCGACGAGGATGATGAGATTCCCGCGGGAGGCGATGCCGGAGATGGCGTCGTGGCCGATGGAGCGGAACTGCGACGGGGTCATCTCGCCGTCGTCCGGGTCGAGGGAGCCGAGGAGGTGGTGGGGACGCCGCGGCGGTCGGCCGGGGGGATCTTGTTGGTGGTGATGTCGAGGCCCCGGTAGACTTGCATCTTGTCAGAGTTGATGATCTCGGAACGGAAGTGGGAGGCGAGGTCGATGGAGAGGCGGGACTTGCCGCACCCGGTGGCGCCCATGATGACGACCACCTTGGGGCGGCGGTGGGCGGCTGCGGAGGAGGAGGAGGCCATCGGGGAACGACGGGCGGGGTCGTGGTAGTGGTAGTTGGTGGGGAGTGAAGGGACGATGGAAAAGGAAGGAGATGAGGGTTTTGAAGCTTTTGGGCGAAGGGAGAGGGTGATGGGTTTTAGGGCTAAGGCGTTTCATAAATAGAAGTACGGAGGGCGATCCTCTTCTTCTTTTGTAGTAAAAAAAAAGAAAAAAAAAAAGAGCTGAGCTGTTTCCTTCTCCTACAAGGGAAGAGATAGAGAGAGAGACTTGAAGCGGGCTTTCGAGTGGATTGTACCACGCAACGTCTAATTTCTTGCTTCTGATTTTAAAAAACAATTGTCTTAACTAAGGGAAAAATAAATATTAAACTGCGGATTTCAGTAAAATAATAATTCCCAAGATTTGTGCCTCGCACCTTGTAACTTTATTTCAGACCTTATGTTGCTTAAATTGTCGATTATTTCTTACGATAATAAATAACTCATGCAAAAAAGGATTATCTAATGTGAAGTTTAAAAATAAACCCACCTAGAGAATAAAAGATTTTATGCTTACAAGTTATATCCTATGAATTTCCGTACTTGCTAATATAAATATCATCTCTTCGAAATCTTCTATAATTTTCAATAGGAAAATTTGAATCATTTTAATGAAGGTAGATGACGTTAGATAAGAATAAAGATGAAAACATGCTAACTAGCGTATAAAAAGAAAGTTATTTTTTTTAAAGAAATTATGTATTATTGATTTTTTTTAATTGCTATTTTATTTCTTTCCCTTTTTTTCTCTATTGATAATACTTTGTTCAAGTAGAATCCAACTTCCAAACTGTCTTGTTTAGACTACAAAGACTCTTTCACCTTCATAAAATTATTTTGAAAATGCTTTGTAGGCAGTCTTTATCCATTTTATCTTATACCACTAACATATGAGTGGTAATCATACGAGCACACAATAAAAAAAAAATAACATCCAATAATCAAAGTAGTGAATAGATTGCAGAAAATTTAAGGAACTTGGATTCACTAAGCCAAAACAAAGCATGTCACTATCCATCACCACTAGATTTTCTTCAAACTATTAGTTAGGAAGATATGCAGACAAAATGAATGAATGTTATGCATGATCGTGCATGATGAATTTTAAATGATATGTTAGGGAATGTTAACTATGCAATCTACAAGAGTTTCTACTGTATTTTTGTTCTTTTTCTTAACAGAAAGACAAATGCCCTCTATAGCCTATTAAATGTGCATGCATTTCCTATTTTAGACGCATTTTCTATTCTAAGACTAACCATGAACTAATCCTATGAGACAAATCAATATGAAGTGCTATTTTTATTTTTATTTTTATTCTATGAAAATAGCAAATTAAATCCTAGGACTATAATGTGATCTTATGAACTATGTATTAATATTGAACTATGTGCAATGCGAACGATGCATACAATGCAATCAATAGTTAATATTTTCTATGTGATATGATTGTTAAAAAACTTAAGAATATATCATTTTCTACATGACGTGCATTACATGAACATTTCCTAAACTCTAAATATGCTTGAGATAGTGACATGCAATGATGACGTACGAATTAATCACATACTCAAACCATAACAAGTCAAGGGAGATGATATTAGGATCCAACCTTAGTGTCTATATGTTCGGAGGCCCAATACGCCTTAGTTAATGCCAGGAAATAATCGAATCACGAAAACCTAAGTCTTTCGACTAAATAACATGCATCAAAACAAACTATATTGTCAAAACTAAACTACAAGATTACACTTACCTCAACTTACCAGCACTACCGAGTGCTGGCGTTTAGTGTAATACAGAGAGGGCCAGCGATTGGCCAGTGCCGACGACGGTGATGATCGCAATGCAATGATCAACGACACTATTGGGTGCGCAGGGTGAGGTGCCGAAGCTTCGTCGAGAGAACTGGTGGGCGTCACGGCTAGATGATGGGCACGGGAACTTGCCGTGGTGCTACGGAAGGAGTCGACAGGCGTCTTTCAATCTTCGAAGGAGAATCCCCGAGTGCAGCCTAGGTACGAAGGTTAAAGTGTGATGACGGCACCGCGACGCGTAGAGCAAAAATTAGCAATGATGCTTTGGCGATCCTACACCGGGGGATGTCGCTGCTGCAACTCCGGCAAGGAGAGAAAGGCAAGGATGTCGTCCCGTCGATTAAGCCTAGGAATGACGAGCACCGAGAGAAGGCAAAGAGGACCAAGTTGGCACTCAAAGTTGCAATCAGCAGCAGAAAGCAGGTAACTTTCTATCATAAGAGTATAATGTTTATTAATCTTTCCTTCCATAGCTAATTAGATGTAACATGGATAATGCTTATTCTTTTTTTTTTTTTTTTTTTTTTTCGGTCCTACTATACTTCTACTCTAACTCTTACTCTCGGACTTTTGTCCTACTTTTTTGCGGGCGTGGAAGTCGAAACCCACTCTTGAAACTAAATCGTCCCCACCCCAACCCTCTTGAAAATGTGGGGATTCGAACCCCCACCTCTCCCTTCTATGTTGGAAGGGTGGCCACTGGGGATAAAGATGGAAGCATGCTAACCGGCATCGGAGACTCTTTCACCTTCATAAAATTATTTCGAAAATGTTTTGCAAGCAGTCTTTATCCGTTTTATCCTATACCACTTACATATGAGTAGTGATCATACAAGTGCACAATCAGAAAAATAATACCCAGTAATCAAAGTAGTAAATAGATTATAGAAAATTTAAGGAACATGGATTCACTAAGCCAAAGCGAAGCATGTCACTATCCATCACCACTAGGTTTTCTTCAAACTATTATTTAGGAAGATATGCAGACAAAATTAATGAATATTATGAATTTTAAATGACATGTTATGGAATGTTAACTTTGCAATCTACACGAGACTTTCTAATGTATTTTTGTTCTTGTTCCTTTCCCATTCTTTTCTTTTCTTATAATGGGAAATATATAAAATGACATTGTAAGCGGAGTGGTGTGATCACGATGCCCTCCCAATCTCATTTGTTGTGCAGGAAAGGAAACCACAAGTTTAGGGTTTTACATCCGGGATTCATCAATCCAGATGATAGCGCTATGGTTCAACATTTCTTCACTCTATACATATATACTTCTATTTTGTTATCTTTGTCGCTTTCACTTTTCCTCGCATTTTTCCACTCCTTTCAATCTTTTTCTCTCTTTCCATTACTACTACATGCCCTAAAACTTTACATAATATCGTTATATGCCACGTATGTTGTTGTCAAGAATAATGCACCTAGGAAGAAGGGAACAATGTGCAAATCACAAAAGATTAGATAAGGAACAAAATGAAAGTGGCTATTTTCAAGTTCTTTCTTTCATATCTTATATAATATAAGTTATATTGAGTGCGTTTGGTTTAGTATTCCCAATGGGTTTTCAGCCTCCAAAGCCCCTTAGAAAATGCTGGACTGTTTAGCAACTATTTTGAAGTAGCTTTCAAGTAAAAGCCAGCATTAGAAAGGCTAAAAGCCCAATGCTAGTAGGAACTAGCTTTGAGTTTTCAGCATTTGACCAAATGCTGAAACTTATTTTTTTCTTTCAAAACTATCCTAACTCATTCCTCAAATTTTTGATTTTGCCATCGTTATTATTTTTTTTTAAATGCCAAACTAATGCTAAAAAATAAAATATATACAAATGCTAAAAAAGTTAAATATATTTTGGTCTTTTTTAAAAAAATTATTTATATATTTGATTTTTTAACATATGTATTTGATTTTTAGCATTATTGTCAAAATTTATATTTAAAAAGTTGCATACATTTTTTTTTTTCAATTTTATACAAATAATAATTAAAAAAATTCCAACGAAGGGTTTGGCCTTTTTAAAAAAATAAATTATATATGTATTTGATTTCTTAGCATTATTTTCAAATTAATATTTAAAAAGTCGCATATATTATTTTTTCAAATTTAAAAGAACAAAAATTAAAAAATTCGAAGGATTTGGTTTTTGTTTTTTAAATATATATGTATTTGATTTTTTTAGTATTATTGTCAAAATTTATATTTAAAAAGGCTCATACATTTTTTTCAATTTTAAACAATTAAAAATTTAAAAATTCTGATGAAGAGTTTAGTCTTTTTTTTAAAAAAAAAAAAATTATATATATGTATTTGATTTTTTAGCATTATTTTCAAATTTATATTTAAAAATTTGTATACATTATTTTTTTAATTTTAAACAAATAAAAATTAAAAAATTTCAACGAAGGATTTGGTCTTTTTTTAAAAAAATATATATATATGTATTTGATTTTTTTAGCATTATTGTGAAAATTTGTATTTAAAAAGTTGCATACATCATTTTATTTTCACTTTTAAGCAAATAAAAATTTAAAAAAATCCGATGAAGGGTTTGATCTTTCCTAAAAAAAATTATATATGTATTCAATTTTTTTAGTATTATTGTGAAAATTTATATTTAAAAATTTGGATACATTATTTTTTTTTTCAATTTTAAAAAATAAAATTAAAAACTAATATTAATCACCTAAAAAGCTTTTCAAATGTATTTTCTACCAAATGTCATTTCTCTCAAAATTATTTCTCAAAATATGGTTTACCAAATAGCTTTTGCATTTTCTTAAATTTTCTTTAGATTGAACTGTTTTGTATTTTTTAATAGGCTTTCAAAATATAAAACCAAACGCATCTATTGTCTTCAACGTCCTATGCATGTCGTCAAAAGTTAAAAAGAAGAAGAGACCCGCTGCCCTACTTTCCCCACCCAAAATTACCTATATGGATCCGCATGCCACGCGTCGGTGATCTATACGCTGGAACCCATCACTGGAAATCCCTTGAACAAATACAGCGAGGAGAAGGCGGGGCTGCGATTGGTCCACGTAACCTAGGGGAAAGCCAAAACCGCCGGTGGTGTTTTTGTCCGAAGCGGAATCGTCTCCCCCAAGTGCAGCTTTCCTCTGATAGCATCGAGAGAACGTGGCGATTCTGATATAGCTGTACGCCGATACACCTTTTTCGACAGCACATCCGGCAGCCACGGTGGCCGAATGAGAGAATACTATTGGTTAAGGAGCGAAATTCCAGCGCGTCGAAACCTCCCCCATTCCCCGCGCGACACGTGTCCCCCGTTCCCACCGCCCGTCATCAGAAGCCCTCCGTCGCCTCGTGGGCCTCACCTCTCCCTCTGCTCTCTCTTACCGCCATCAGATCTCTCTCTTTCTGCCTTTGTCTCTATTCTCTCGCACCGTTTCTCTTCCTCTTCAAGTTTTCTTCCTTTTTTCCCTTTTTTTTTTTCTTATTTTATCTTTCTTTCCTTTGGTTGACAGACGGCGAAAGAGAGAGCAAGAGATATCTTGAGCGGGCTTTCGAGGGGATATAACAAGAAACCTCTAATTTCTTCCTTCTAATTTAAAAAAAAAAAAAAAAAAATTGTCTTAATTAAGAAAAATAAATACTAAATTGCGAATATAGGTAAAATAATTCCCAAGATTTGTGCCTTCCACCTTCTAATTTTATATCAGTCTTTATGTTGCATAAATTATGAATTATTTCTTCCAATAATAAATAACTTGCGTAACAAAGAGTTATCCAACATAACCCACCTAGAGAACAAAACTCGAAAAAGATTTTATGCTTACGAGGAGCTATACACTACGAAGTTCCCTACTCCAAAAGGATTTTAAAAGGTGGTGCCCATGGAGCCCATGAGCCCAATCTAGCAATCACGCCTCTGACGTGGCAAGACCAGTGGGCTCGGCGCATGCCGACCTGGAAACTCGTAAAATCCGAAACTTGCGTTCGGAAAAAGGGAAAATCTCAATAGACGCGAAGTGGGCCCATTTTCTCAAAAAGGACCCAAAGTGGGACATGCCGAAAAGAAGGACGCGAGGAGTGATTAACTTACTCTCATTAAGGACTGAACTTCTAATTTTATTCACAACTAGGGGTACTTTTGTCCAAGAACATTTTTGCTTATTTTTTGTCTCTCTCTTTCTTCTTTTTTTCTTTCTTCATCTTTCTCACTCTTTACATCACCTACATTATCAGCCCCTTCATAGCTCTTTATGTCATCTCGTTGTATGACCAAGATTGGGTTTTCTTTAACACGAGCCATTACAACGTTGTCTAACTCGTTGAAAATTTTAAATTTCGCTTCTCAAAATGGTTTGTAGACTATTCCACGAAGCCGAAATGAGCTTTAAAAAATAAGTTCTTTTTATTCCAACGTTCATTGCAAATTCTAATCTCAAAGCCATAATATGAATCTGCTTTTGCTGAGACTCAACTTCTTGTCCAACTCCCAAGCTATGCAACTAATCCCTTTGGCGACGTAATTCTCTCACCTCGAGAGTGCATCAAACTCCACTTATTCCGGGCCTTCCGCTAACCTAGCAATTGCAATTTTTTGTGTTGTTTTCGGTCCTGCTTGCCAACAACAGAGTAGCAATATCCAAGCATCGCCAAATCGTCTTGTTTGATAGAAAATCCAGCATCGTCGTCGTCGTCAGATTGAGGTCAATCCGAGCTTTAGGTTGAGCACAAGCGAGCCAAGATTTGATGCATCTTGAGGAACTGAGGATTTTAGCATCCAAGAAGGTGACTAGTAGCCAATAACTCCAATCCGACTTCTTGTCACTAGGACCAACTACGTGATGACATGAAGCTCACGAGGTCACTGGTAGGGGCCCTAATTATGGTGTTGAAGAAGGAGGCAATGTAGAGCGAAGGAGGAGGTGTGAGGAAGATGAAGAAAGAAAAAAAATAAAAGAAAAAATGTTCTTGAACAAAACTACCCTTTGTAAATAAGATTGAAAGTTTAGGTCCTTATTCGGCAAAAATTAAGAACTTTGGCCCTTATTTAATAGAGTGCCCATTTTAGTCTTTTTCGGAAAATGAACCCACTTCAGAGTTCTATTTGAGATTTTTCCGGAAAAATTAAGGAAGGAAAAAAAAAAAAAAAAAAAAAAGGCGGAAGCGGAAGAAGCTGCCGCTTCCTTCCACAGCCTTCCTCCTCTTGCCTGCTCCCCAAGCATCACCGAATCGCCAAACTCCCTCTTCCTCCCTTCTCCTCCTTCAAAATTTCATCTTCTTCGCTACCCAGTTCAGAACCCTTCCCGCGCTCCTTCCATGGCCACGAGGAGAACCACCTCCAAGCTCACCAAGACCGCCTTCGCCGCCATAAACGCGGCCTCGGCCCCTCCCAAACGCTCCTCCTCCGCCGCCGCCGGCCGCCGCCGGAGCCGCCCGTGCCCTCTCCCGCTCTCGCCCGCTCTCCGGCTTCGCTCCCAGTTTCGGGAACTCCGTCCACCCGCCGACCGGCCCACCGCTTCGCGGGGCTAATGTCCTCGCTTCCTCGGTATCCGCCGGGGCCGTCGAGCTCCGCGGCGTCGTCGGTTTCGGTTCGCGGGGCTCTGGCCTTCCTTCTCGGGCTTACTCGACCGCCGCGAGCGCGTCTCAGGTTGGAATTCGATCGAATTTCATTATTTGAATGCGGGTATTTTGTGATATCATCGAAAGGTGTGATCTTGAAGTGTTTTCGTCGCTCAGTGTCGGCTTTGAGGCGAGGAGCCTATGCCATTTCCATTTTATTTGAGGTTTTGCTGTTAGACTTTAATGCAATTTGTCTGTTGTCTTCTTCTGGGGTTGCTGAAGCTTTTGGGACTTAAGTTTGGTGCTTTTTGTGCTATGCTGTGACTACTGTCGCCTCTAGGAATGATCTTTCGAGGTTTTGCAGTTATAGAATAGAGATGTATGGGGCGTTCGATGCAGACATCATAAGCTTAACGAAATAAACTTTTCTCCGGAATCACTAATGTGTGTTACTTTTGGCTGTATTCGCAATGACTGTTAAATTAAATATATCGTTTGATGGTTCTTTATGGTATAATTTGGATAATTATAAGCTGCAAATTTACCAAAATTCTGCATTCAACTTCCCCATCTTCCGTGAGCTTTTGCTTATGAAGGTCTGCCTAACACTTGAGTGGCTATTACATTTTCTTAGCACTGGAGGCGACAGCTCCTGGATTTTACAAGTTAGCACAGTTCCTTGAGTTAAAACTAAGTGTCTGATTTTCAACATACAAAGTATAAAGCTGGCTGTTTAATTTTTTCATGTTTTGATGATGAATCTGTACTTGGCATGTTTTGCTTTTGATTTCCTTTAAAGTTCAAGATATGGTGGACTGGAGTTTGGAGTTTAATGCGATAAACATTCGAAGGTTACTTACCAACTGAGTAAGCATCTCATATTGAAGAATTCTGTCTTAATCCTGTTGAATTTACTGGACCTTTGTGTTTAATATAGCAGGATTGACCTGGCAATTTTTTCCTCATCATCCTTTAGTTGGAATTTCTGGAAGAGAAGTCTGCCTGTTTCATTTGTTATGTTTTTTCTAATGGATGTACTTGAAGTCTGACTTTGTTTGACTCAGACAAATCCATCAGAGTTCACTGAGATGGCCTGGGAGGGCATTGTTGGCGCTGTTGATGCAGCTAGAGTTTGCAAACAACAAGTGGTGGAAACTGAGCATCTAATGAAAGCTCTTTTGGAGCAAAAGGATGGCTTAGGCAGGAGAATTCTCACTAAAGCTGGTCTTGACAACACATCAGTTTTGCAGGCTGTGGACAATTTCATATCCCAACAACCAAAGGCATGTATTCAGTTATATGTTTGTTTTTCAATTCAATTTTGTCTTTCTCCAGAGGTTATTTGGGTTTGGTAACAATCTGTGATCTTGCACCAGGTTGTGGGCGATACTAGTGGCCCTATAATGGGCTCACATCTTGCCTCCCTTTTGGACAATGCTCGGAGGTACAAGAAAGAAATGGGAGATGATTTTGTTTCTGTGGAGCATCTCTTACTGGCCTTTTATTCTGATAAGAGGTTTGGGCAGCAATTATTTCGAAATCTCCAGGTCAGTGAGAAGGATTTGAGGGAGGCCATTCAAGCTGTTCGTGGAAATCAAAGAGTAACAGATCAAAGTAAATCCTATTGTTATACAACTTCAAAGATTTTTTTTTGTGAATCACATGATACTTTTGGAAGACATCAGTCCATATAAAACATTGCTTCCCATGTTTTCTCAGAGGTTCCTGCAATTGTTAGGATTTGAACAGGCTAACAATATTTGTGACATTGATTCCCCATAGACAGGCTAGCCATTGTCTTCATGAAACTTCATTAATCAATGAACTCTGCATAGCTTCCATTTGCTGTTGAACTAAGTACATCTGGGTTGTTGTGGGATGGGCTTCTGCTTTCCTGATGGACTTTGCCTGTTACTCTGTCTATTAGAAGTCCATAGGGACAGTGAGAGTTTGCTTGTCAGTTGTGAGATGAGAAGCAGTGCTGCTGGAAGCTGCCGTGGAACAATTCTTCATCCTGCCAAGAACCATCTGTTTTGAGGGAATAATCATGTTGAAACTATTGATGATATTCAACTATCAGAAAAAGATATGCTTTCAGAATCTCAAGTGTTCAGGATATTTGCTCAAGGAAGATGAAGATATTTTCATGCTTAACTGAAGCTTCTAAAACTTTATGTCAAATGTTGCACTGTACTTCTCAGCTTTATCTCGAACCTTTCACGATGTTTCTCAGCTTGCTAAGTATTCCCTCTAATGTGCATGTTGTAGCACATAATCTATTATTGTCCTCCCAAAGCATGAAGACCTTCTATTGTTGATTCCTGGTCTATTTCCTTTGCTTCTTTGACTACTATTGCATCAGTCATAACATTACTTTGGTCTCCTACAAACAGACCCGGAAGGAAAATACCAAGCACTTGAGAAATATGGCAATGACTTGACAGAAATGGCTCGGCGGGGCAAGCTTGATCCTGTTATTGGTCGTGACGATGAGATCCGGCGTTGCATTCAAATATTATGTAGGAGAACCAAGAATAATCCAGTAATTATTGGTGAGCCAGGTGTGGGGAAAACCGCAATTGCTGAAGGGTAGGTTTCTCAGTTTAGTCTTATTTTCTTAAGCTTAGTATATTAGTCCCTGATGCGTTGTTAGACTTGTTCTTCTCTATTGCCTATATTTTTGGTGTGTGCAGCCAGCATGCATCATGAAGAATCATTCATGGAGCTCCCAGTGTAACATTGCTGTTATTTAGTGTCATATGAATAGTTCAATGTTTTTAACCTTTTTTAGTTCTGTCTTAGTTATTAGGATCAAATTACTCATGCAAATCATTTTTCTGATGGACAAAAAACTTGCTTCCTTTCTTTATGATGATGTCATAATGTAGGAGACTTTGTTTGTGAAGATATAATTGACCTTCCTGATAAGGTGCAGTGGTGTTGCAGTTATTCTCAAGGGAAACACTCTATTGGATTCAACAAATCAGTAGTGCTGCGCTGGGCTCTATAGGTTTTTCTACAGATTTAAATCTAGAGCTAAACTAGTTCAAAAGAGTGCTGGCGGCACTCATTCAGTGTGCTGGTTCCATCCTTTTAGCTATCGGTAACTTTTGCTTTGTAGTGGAGAGTATTCTGAGAGGAGCCATTCTTAAACTATGTACGTGTTACCGTCATTTTGGGAGTGAGGATGTCTAGTGACATGGTTCCTAGTATGAAATGTTGCAACTTTATGGATTGTATGGTAATTTCTTTGGCCTAATTCTCGCTCTGAACAGGTTGGCTCAACGTATAGTCCGTGGGGATGTACCGGAGCCACTGTTGAACAGAAAGGTTGTAATTCTTGGCTGTTTGACCAAGATAAGTTGGTTAGATCATAATGTGATTTTTAGAGAGCTTTCTGCTAAAAGGATGTCTGCTTGATCTCGACCTATGCAGTTGATTTCCTTGGATATGGGAGCACTAGTTGCAGGAGCTAAGTTCCGTGGAGATTTTGAGGAACGACTGAAAGCTGTCTTGAAGGAAGTAACAGCCTCAAATGGGCAGATTATATTGTTCATTGATGAGATCCACACTGTTGTAGGTGCAGGTGTGTACCCTTCTTGCTATTTTTTCCTGGTTCTATCTCTATCATTGTTATTGGGGACTATGTAAAACAATTTTTCGACATGCATGAAAAAGTCATTTATTTCTATGTCATGTTGTTGAACTTTGTAATCATGAAAATTCTAGTATAATCTAATTTTTTTCATGTTTTATTTTGCTTTTGTTTTTCATGTGATGGTTTTATTCAGATTCCTATGTGCTGCTTTTCTTCTGTTTATTCCCACATGCCAAATGCAAGCTGTTTATTGAAAACTACTGCTTGTGTTTTGTATGTAGGAGCGGCAAGTGGTGCAATGGATGCAGGGAACTTGTTGAAACCAATGTTAGGTCGCGGTGAGCTACGTTGCATAGGTGCAACAACACTGAACGAGTACAGGAAGTACATTGAGAAGGATGCTGCTCTAGAGCGTAGGTTTCAACAAGTGTTTTGTGGGCAGCCATCTGTTGAGGACACAATTTCCATTCTTCGCGGATTGCGTGAGCGGTATGAGCTACACCACGGCGTTAAAATATCAGACAGTGCCCTTGTTTCAGCTGCTGTCCTTTCAGATCGTTATATTACTGAACGCTTTCTGCCTGACAAAGGTAATTAATGAATTTTATCAGTGTTGGATTGTATTTCTGTGCTTATGACTCTTGCTATTTCCCACGCATATGAGCAACTAATTGACTCCTCTCAATTGATAATGGCATGTACCTGTAAAATTTTTCAAATGCTAATTAATGTTCCTGTTGTTGAGAATGACGAATTAAATCCCAGCAATAATGCGCAAAGACTCTAACTGCACAGTATCTTTTTTCTTTTGCTGGGGTGCCTAACTATAAAAGAAAATTTTGCATTGCAATTTCAAATATGCAGTTGCTAGCAGTATAGTATTTTCTGTCAGCTATTACTTTGATTTATTTCCTATTTTCTTCTTCTCCTTCTTTTGCTTAATATTTTTTCTCTATTATTTTCTTCATTATCTATATACTCTCTTAGGGGTACAATGTCGTTATGCCACTGTTTTGGATAATTCCATCTCACATACTTTGAGAAATATGACCATCGTGATAGAACAATCTTAAGTGTATAAAGAGAAGATGTAATTTATTCCAACGTCTTGTCTTGAATGCTCCTCCACTTTACCTCAATAGACACATCTTTCCTGCTTCTTCTGTTGTCTAATCGTATATGGTTATGTTGTTGCTCCTTCAGCCATTGATCTAGTTGATGAAGCCGCGGCAAAGCTGAAAATGGAGATTACATCTAAGCCTACTGAATTGGATGAGATAGACAGAGCTGTGCTTAAGTCAGAGATGGAGAAGTTATCTCTGAAAAATGACACAGATAAAGCATCTAAAGAAAGGTTGCATAAGTTGGAAAATGACTTAAATTCGCTTAAACAGAAGCAAAAAGAACTGACGGAGCAGTGGGAAAGTGAAAAGGCTCTTATGACTCGGATTCGATCAATTAAAGAGGAGGTCATTCTTCTACCCCTATATAATTCTCTTTCATGATTTTTCCTTTTGCATATTTTGCCTTGATTTGAACTTTCTCTCCATCTGTTATCTAACAGATTGATAGAGTTAACCTGGAGATGGAAGCTGCCGAGCGTGAATACAACTTAAACCGTGCTGCTGAGCTCAAATATGGAACACTCATTTCCCTTCAGCGCCAGTTAGAAGAGGCTGAAAAGAATCTTGCAGAATTTAGGAAATCAGGAAAATCTTTGTTACGAGAAGAGGTCACTGATCTTGACATTGCTGAAATTGTCAGCAAATGGACTGGCATTCCCTTGTCGAACCTTCAACAATCTGAGAAGGAAAAGCTAGTAATGCTGGAGGAGGTTCTCCACAAGAGGGTGGTTGGTCAGGATATAGCGGTCAAATCAGTAGCTGATGCAATCCGTCGTTCGAGGGCTGGATTATCTGATCCAAACCGACCAATAGCAAGTTTTATGTTTATGGGCCCTACTGGTGTTGGCAAAACTGAGCTTGCTAAGGCTTTAGCTGGATTTCTCTTCAACACAGAAAACGCTCTTGTTAGAATAGATATGAGCGAGTATATGGAGAAACATGCAGTTTCACGTTTGGTGGGTGCGCCTCCCGGTTATGTGGGATATGAAGAAGGTGGGCAGCTGACTGAAGTGGTTCGCCGAAGACCTTATTCAGTTGTGCTCTTTGATGAGATTGAGAAGGCACATCACGACGTGTTCAACATTTTGTTGCAGCTGTTGGATGATGGAAGAATAACTGATTCCCAGGGAAGGACCGTCAGTTTTACAAACTGTGTCGTGATAATGACTTCTAATATTGGTTCTCACTTTATACTTGAAACTCTCCGCAATACAACAGACACTAAGGAAGTAATTTATGACATTATGAAAAGACAAGTTGTTGAGTTGGCCAGACAAACATTCCGCCCAGAGTTTATGAATCGAATTGATGAGTACATTGTATTCCAGCCACTGGACTCCAAGGAAATTGGCAAAATTGTAAAGCTCCAGGTAACTAATCTTGAGCTCACTTTTATTTTCTCCTTGGAGGTGTTGTATTGTGTAAGCTTAATCACAAAAAAGACTACAAATAGATGCATATGCAAACTGCAATATTGCGTCAAATCTTTTCTCAGTGGGGTAAATTGAAAAGGCAGAACTAGCTTTTGTTTTTCAACCTTTTATCATGACATTACGCTTTCTTGCATAAAAGTTTTTATCATAACCTTTTATCATTGACTGGTGCTAACAAAGGGCCAAATAGAGAATGAAATGCCGAAATAGGGGAAGCAATGGTGCAACCGCATGGGTTACCAATGCGCTTCGCATAAAGCTTCTGTGCATTCTCTTACTGCAGTTTAAGTAACTTGATTTCTTATGGTTTACATGTTGATAACTATTGTTTTGTGATGCAAAAGTTCAATATATTGCAAAAGATGAATCTTTATTTCTGGTTACTTTTATGATTTAGAAGTTTTTGTTTGTGGGAAAAGGAATTATATTGCAATGCTTTTAAATCTCCAAATGATCAATTTTGTTAAGCCGTATTGTTATTGTTTACATGTCGGGATGCCTAGAGCCTTTTAGTTCCTGTATGTTTGCAAAGAATGCACCTTTCTGAGTGACACATCCGACACAATTCTTATGTTCTGTGTCGAAACGCACCTAGCACATCCATATGAGTTTTGCAGCAAACATAACGATGGTCCGATTTCCACCTGATGCAGATGGACCGGTTGAAAGAACGGCTAAAACAGAGGAAAATTGACCTTCACTACACTGAGGAAGCCATTGAGCTTCTTGGGACATTGGGCTTCGATCCAAATTTTGGCGCCAGGCCTGTGAAGAGGGTGATCCAACAATTGGTTGAGAACGAAATCGCTATGGGTATATTGAGAGGAGATTTCAAGGAGGATGACTCAGTGATTGTCGATGCTGTTACGTCACCTTCAGCCAAGGACCTTCCCCCACAGAAAAGGTTGTGCATCAAGAGATTGGAAAGCAGCCCCATGGATGCGATGGTTGCCAATGATTAACATTGAGTAACTCACATCTCGTGCTGCTAGTACATATGCTGCCCCGCATCGTTCTGGTAAGTAATAAGATTTTGGTCTTGATGGTCAAGAGTTCAAGTTAGCTTCAAGTGTACAATGAGTCAGAGATAGTTACAACCAACCGCTGACCTTGAGCTGGTTTGTCTGGAGATGAGGTACCTGTACATAATGTCCCATGCTGCGCGAGTTCCAACTTATTGATCGGCTGGTTTCAATGTTGAAGTTAAATGTTTCTTTGAACTTTCAGTGAACTTTTTTGCTAAACTGGCATGAGCTTGCTGATTCCAGAGCAAAAGGTTAAGAGGGTGACTATGATTGTTGTTCCTTGCGCACACGGCTTTACTACACTAGCTAGAGAATCTAAGAAAAGCTTTTCGAACAACCATTGGAGACTGTCACTTAGCGCGATTCGCGTCGAACTGGAAATCGGTTGCTGTCAAATGTCCAGATCCATCATTTGCACAGAATGGTATTTCCGTCACTCTTTTGAGGACCGGCTATTTTGCTATATTTGCGGGAGCAATTGCAGTATGATGACCGGGGTCCATTCCCTTGTTCTCATTCTCTGCACTTCATATGATGCGACGTCGCCAGAATCATTGCATTTCTTTTTTAAGGATTCGATCTCTCCGTCGGTTAGCCTGTCGCAATCCAGCAAACAGAAACTGCTTCAATGCATCATGCTCTTAGCCGGACGGATGCGAGGAACTCTCTCTCATGGGTCGTATTACGAATCCGCCCTTAATGCCAGTGGAACCTTCGAGTTCAGAAAATGACTTGAGGATTCTCTCCAAGACTATGATTTCAAAATAAAGAGAATGAATTGCTCATATAACTGGCTTTTGGTATTATTCAAGCTAGAATAAGCGTTAGGAGCTGAACACCATCAATTGAGGAAATGGCATTTTGCATAGGGTTAATATCGTGAAAATTTCAAATCGATATACTTGTGATAAATTTACTTTAATTAATTTTCTAATCAACAAAAAATTATAGTGTAAATATGTGATAAATTTATCTTCAAATTAATTTTTTTATCACTAAAAATATCAAATTGGTATTTTTACAAATTTATTCTTAAGTAAGATTCTATTAAATTAATTAATATAACGAAAAATCATAAATTAATACATTTGTAATAAATGGAGGGTAGATTATTATATTCATTAACTATTACGTGACATTCGATTGAATAATTTGATAGTAAAATTTAATGAAAATTAAGTAGCGTAAATTTATGATGAAGATATCAGTTTTTGGCTTTTTGTGATATTAACAATTATTTATAATATCAACCCACGTGGATCGCGTCAGCATTGTCCGTGTATTTCAACACATTTTCTATAGGTGAAGATGGTGTTCCAACAAGCCAACGACATCAATGTTTGACCGTGCTCCTAGTACAGTTGTACTCTAATACTTTCTCATGTCGCTTGGGACGTGCCTTCCCATATCGGTGGTCCAAGGCTCTTTTGGCTGATTACAATGAGTATGTCTAGCTTCTTTTTTGTTCACTTCGATACCATGAATCATCGCAAAATTTGGAGGCACTCCAAAACTCCCGTCCTTTCACGCATTGTATGTGGGAAAGAATACGGATTCGCGTTAATCCCATTAAAAGCCCTGAATCGATAAGTTCACGACACATATTTCGAACAAATTTGTGTCTTGCATAATAAGTTATCCATTTACAAATTTATCCCAACCCGGTTTTCGTCTCACAAAAAAATTTCACACTAGTACCATTAACCCAAATTTACCCCTATATTAAAATTCCATCTAAATGTATATGTGTCAAGATGATTGCAAGACAAATCCAACCTAGAAAATCCGTGCGTCGATACATGTGCATTTTAACAAAAAGTGAATTCAAGTCAGTAATATTGATTTTCAGGTTTTTTGCGAGATAAGAATTGACTTTGGGATGAGTATTAATTTGGAATCTTCCATGACAGGAAAATGATTTTGAGTATATGTGTTAAAGGGTACCGAGATTCGCACTTACATAAATACCCTATAAATTTTTATTCTTTTTCTCTTTAGGCATTCTTCTACCAAACTAAAAGGTTGGGAAAACATCAGATCTCACCAGAAGGGCCACTTTTTTTTCATTTGGCCGTGAATGACATTGACTCAAATCATATCATAATTTCTTCCTCAAATCACTCAAGCTGATCAAAACAAAAACAACAAAAACAATCAAAGTCCTTTCCTTCCTTCCTTCCTTCCTTCTAACGGGAAGAGAGAGTGTCCTCAGTTCAGCTGCAGATCCCAAGCACCAGCTGCTAAAACTCCACTTACGCATGGACAAAACGACAGGATCGAAGCTGGTGATCAGATCAGACACCAGTGGCTCGACCGTGATTCCACCAAGAACCGAAGCCCAAACCAGTAAACAAACCAGAGCAGCAAATGCACCTGCGCCTGCACCGTACGCACATGCCCACCACCGCTGCTTGCTCCTCCCTCCTCTCCCCCCTCCATTTACTCCATCCCTCGGCGCCCCATCTTCCCCTGCTCCCTCCTGCACCGTAATTAACGTGCACCGGCCAATCAGGGGGCCGGCCCACGCGAAGTTTCTCACTCGGGCCCGCATGTACATTGCAACTCTTCCAGCTGGCCTTCACCGGATGATTAAAAAAGAAGAAGGATGGAAGGAGGAAAGTGACGCGTTCCCACGCCTTGTCGTGCGCCGTACCCGCAGCAGAAAATAGCTCCCGCACGAATTTTCATGCACGGGTAATGTAGCAGTAGTGCAGTGCTCCACTACCACCGCCGAGAGAAGCTGGGGCTCGTTTCGTAAGCATGTGGCTTCTGGTTCTTTCTTATTATATGAACCATACCGATAAGCCCACAAAGATATTGATAATAATTTATTTAATCTAGGGTGGGATTGTTTCACGAATAATAAATGGGTTGATAAATAAACATCTTTATCCTACGCGAGAGTAAATTATTATCGATAATGAATAAAAAATTTAATTATCATTCTGAAGTATGCAAATGATCATTCTTTTACAAAAAATATTTTCTAAATCATTTATTTTTTGTCAAACAAAATAAACATTAAAATAAGTCAGTTTTCATGACTGATAATTGTTGTTGTACTAGAAGCTATGAAATTTTCTTATGAGCTCTTTTTAATAAATAGTCGGACGCCTGTAAATAATATCTTATTATTTATCTCTGTCTTGTGTTTCTGGGTTGACTCCACTTATTTTTTTCTGAAATATGAATATGGAAGGATAAATTGCGTAAAAATAGACATTGAGTTTGAGCATAAGTTTCGCTTATCCTTTAACTCTATGATAGCATTTGTATATATAAAGTTTATCTACTAGTTGTTACAACAATTACATGGACTAATTGAAAATATTTTGAATTTTGAATCATTCTATTCAATAATAACTACGGTAATAATTACATGAGATAAAAATGGACTAATTCAAATATTTTGAATTAATCTATTAAAATAATAACTACAGTAATAACTAGAAGATTAAAACATTAATTAATCCAAAAATATTTTGAATTCTAATGATTCATGCATTGCTATCCTTAACAAGCTCCTGCAAGTTGAAGGTGGTCTTCGGATGATCTTCAACTTGGATTTGAGCATATAATGTCAACAGCGTCTGAGAGAGCTTGGTGAAGATATTTGCAATTTGGTCACTTGTAGATATGAAGCAAACCTCGAGTTTGCATTGTGACACTAAATGACTGACGAAGTGAAAGTCTACATCAATATGCTTTGGTCTAGCATGAAAAAATGGATTCACCATAAGATACTTTTATCCTTAAATTGCTGCACCAATGGATGGGGGGTTTTAATTAAGATATTTCCAATTCCTGTAACAATGATTGTAGCCATAACCCTTTTGCCATGGTGTTTGCCAATGCTCTGATAACATGTAAGAATAAACTCTGAGTTTAAGTATGAGTTTTGCTTATCCTTTAACTCTAAGATAGCATTGTATTTATAGAGTTTATCTGCTAGTTGTTACAATAATTACATGGAATTTCAAAATATTTTAAATTTTGAATCAGTCCGTTATAGTAATAACTATGGTAACAATTACATAAGATAAGAATGGACTAATTAAAATATTTTGAATTAGTCTATTACAATAATAACTAAATAATAAAAGTATTAACTAATTTAAAATATTTTGAATTTGAAGGAGCCATGCGTTGTTATCCTTAACAAATGATGCACTCCATGTTAGGTCAAATTGGATGTGTTTTCCAACCAAAGAAAAAAATCAGATGTATTTTGGCAAATAACTTTCTTGCTTGGTTTTGTCCGCTAAGAAAGATCCAAAATTTCCTTATAAAGGCAAGTTATTTCACTTAAATTGAAGACTATTAGTGTGCCATCTCCCTTGACCAAAAACAAAATTAGCTCTATTTTAGTAGGTGAAACATGGATTAGAAGAATAATTTAGCTATTTCCACTCAAATATCCTTTTTTATAGCATGAATAGATTGATGGATATATATAAATAACTGAATGAATCCCACATTACTAATAAGGAGACCATTGATCTCAAATCTCTCTACTTATTCATATAAAAATTATGTAAGCATGCATATGCCAAGTGTATTAAAAAGTTCCATATTCGTGCAAAAAAGAAAGGTTGGTTCACTACTCTTCCCAAATGTATAGATATATACCGAGATTATTTCAAGCAATTAAGAATGATAAAAAGAAAGGACCGTTTAAAAGTTTGTTATAAACATGTCGACTTCTATACACTATTTTACACGTGTTCTCCGTCTAAATAGCTATCACTAACTTAAAAGTTAAATGAAAAAAAGGGAAAAATGAAAATTTCGGCCTATTATATACATACACGTATAGAATATGCCCTTATTCAAGATGAAATGAGAAATCTTCTAGCAAAGAGGAAAGAAGAGGACCGAAATCAGAATTTTCCTCCTCTGTGAGAGACCAGAGAGAGCGAGAGAAGGGCTCGTTTGAAACGTTCTCAAAATGAGATAAATGCCAAAAATCACCCCTAAAATTCCACACTCCAAATAATAATTAAAAAAATCAACTTTATCATTAGAAAAAAAAATCCGACCCCAAAAAAAAACCAAAACAAAATCGATTTTATCATTAGAAAAACAATAATAATTTTTCCCCAGATAATATGTACAAATCTCTAAAAAAGTCACTCCCAAGTGCCTCTCTCTCTCTACACTTTCTCTGCACGTTTTGACACCTGTATAAAAACCACGCACAAAATGAAGACGAAGGAGCAGAAGAAGAAGAAGCAGAAGAAGCAGAAAAGCCTCTCTCTCTCTCTCTCTCTCTCCTTCTCGAGCACTGAGCAGAGCGCAGCGAGCGAGGCGCCCCTCCTTCCCCTTCCCCTTTCCCTTCCTCCCTACCAAGTTCCGAACTTTGATACAGAAACGACGAACCCATCTCCCCACATGTCGAGCACGACGCGCATTCCGTCCCCACCGCCGTGAACCGTAAGCTTCCCGTCTGATCTGGGTCGCTGCCACCCCGCAGAAAGATGGCCGGAGCCTGCCCCCAGGGCAACGACATCGGCTCCCTCCTCCTCAACCGCTCCTCCGCCGCCGCAACCGGCACCGGCCGCCTCTGGCCCTCGTTCTCCGGCTCCGCCGTCCGCCGCCGCGTCCTCGACGCCTTCCGCTGCGGCGGCGGCTCGTTCTCCTCCTCCCGCCGCCGCGGTCGCCACCGCAAGCCCCCGAGGCCCCCAAAGCCTGACCCCGACCCGGCTCCCCGCCGCCGCCGCGGGGCCCAAGACGCTGGCGACGTTCGTGTCGAAGTCGGAGAAGCTCAGCGACCTGCTCCAGCTGGCGGAGATCCACGAGCAGCAGGAGACCCACGTGGAGACGAGGAAGAAGGTGGAGGCTCTGGAGAAGCTGAAGCGGGTGGTGAGGGATTTGCAGGACGCGGAGGGGGAGGAAGGGGAGGCAGGGGAGGCGGCGGACCGGGAGGAGAAGAGGAGGGAGGGCGCGCGCAATGTGAGGCTGCTCGCGAAGGAGGACTCCGGGGCGAGGACGACGCTCGCGATGCTGGGGGCGATCCCGCCGTTGGTGGGAATGCTCGATTCTTCGGATCTCGATTCGCAGATTGCGTCGCTCTACGCTCTGCTCAACCTCGGCATTGGAAATGACATGTGAGTTCTTGGGATTTTCGGAGTGGGTTTGGATCGTTCTTCTCTGATTTCTGCATTTGATCGGTTTCCGCACCTTGTTCTGCCATTAACAGGGGAAAAAATGTCGTCCTTTTCGCCTCTTGCATGTGTCTTGTTGGTGCCCATCTTGTTCTTTTCGTCTGAAAAATTTCTCTGCTTCATCTTTCGTTCTTCCAGTTCAGCCTCTGCTTTTTGGCAAAGTTCTCACCTTGACGATCTAGATGTGTTTTGGTTTCACATTTCAATCTTACTTTGCGCTCTGTTTCTAGCGTCGCCATCGAATAATTCTTCTTACCTCGACTACCCATGATGTTGTCTGTCATGTGCTTTTGAATTTGATCTATTTCCGCATGCAGGTTCTGGCTCTCTGTTTAGTTTCTGTCTTCTATAATGTCATCAATTATTCATCTGCAAAATGTGCATTTTTTAAAAATGATTTTGATATTCCATGTTTTGGAAGGTGTTTTGACAAGTCATTTTCCCTGTTCTCATGTGTCATCTTCATGTAGTTCATTATGCCGCATTTGAGAGAATGCGCTCTCTTGTTTTTTTTTTTTTAATTATCGCTCATGCTATAGTTTTGTCACTTTTCAAGCAATTATGTGTGTTTTTCAGTGCATTTTGGATTTGTCCAGTAGCTACTGGTTTGTGACTGTGAGCTCACCTATCTCATGTCTTTTGGACTCACTTGTAGGAATAAGGCGGCCATTGTCAAAGCAGGGGCTGTTCATAAGATGTTGAAGCTTATTGAGTCTCCTGAGAAGACCATAGACCCGTCGATCTCAGAAGCTATAGTAGCGAATTTCCTTGGCTTGAGTGCTTTAGATTCGAACAAGCCCATCATCGGATTGTCAGGTGCAATCCCCTTTTTGGTGAATACCCTTATAGATGTTGACCGCAAGAGTAGCCCCCAAGCAAAGCAAGATGCTCTCAGAGCTCTCTACAACCTTTCCATCTTCCCCTCCAATGTCTGCATAATACTCGAAACTGATTTGGTCCCTTTTCTTATGAATGCCTTGGGGACATGGAAATCAGTGAACGGATATTATCTATACTCAGCAACATCGTATCTACCCCTGAAGGCAGAAAGGCGATCAGCAGAGTTAAAGATGCATTCCCTATACTGGTTGACATTATAAACTGGACGGACTCGCCGGATTGCCAAGAGAAAGCATCGTACATTTTGATGGTGATGGCTCACAAAGCTTATAATGATAGGCAGGCAATGATCGAGGCTGGAATTGTATCGGCATTGCTCGAATTGACACTTCTTGGCAGTACATTGGCACAGAAGAGAGCTTCGAGGATACTGGAGTGTTTGAGAGTGGATAAAGGGAAGCAGATATCAGAGAGCTATGGCGGCAGTAGCATGAGTGCAGCAGTATCTGCTCCTATATGTGGGGCTTCATCGACTGCACTGAGTGTTAATGGAGGTACGAAGGAGTCTATGGAGGACGAGGACATGATGAGCGAGGAGAAGAAAGCGGTGAAGCAATTGGTCCAGCAGAGTTTGCAGAGCAACATGAGGAGGATCGTTAAGAGAGCTAATTTGCCTCAAGATTTCGTTCCTTCGGATCATCTCAAGACCCTCACTGCAAGCTCTACTTCAAAGAGCTTGCCATTTTGAGAACTGATGCCTCACAAGGTTATTTAGAAGTTAGTCCAATTTACTTTGTCTTTATCGCTGCCTAAATTTCCTATACTGCGAAAAAAGCTGGACTCACAACGTGTCTTTGCTTTGCCTACTTTCACTTTAGTCCAATATTCTTCTGAATCGTTTCAATTTGAATGAAGGGAAGAAGTGCCCAAAGTTACAACCTTTTTCTTTCAGATCTACCCGGGTTGAAATTTCTTTTGGCAAATCTGGCTCATACAGCCATCAGCTAGATAAAGATCTGTTGTTCCTAGGGTTGGTTCTTGGTCATTGGTATGAATGTAAATATAGAAAGTCCAGTGGTGCTTTTTTGTCCATAAGGAATTAGGATTGCCACATCCAGCAATCAAGGGGGGGTCATTTTCAACAGTCCCATGGGGGCTCTGTTTCTATATATTATTTATTGGCGTCACTCGTGTTGGAAGGGGTGTCGGTCATTTTTTTTCTGTCTGGAATGGAGACTATTCACTGCTTTAATCTTACATGGGAATCTATTCCTTTGTTGTTGCTTTTTTCAAATGTGGGTCTGAACTCTGCAAAAGATTTCATATGGAATCTAATTAGCGCGTAACAGGGTGGACTTTAATTTTCTTTTTGTGGTCATCTGAGGGGCCGTGGACCAACCTAGCCCTCTTTTCTTGATTAATTTAACACGGCTCTTTAATTAACCGACCTGTGCCTAGCCAATGCATTGATTGACCTTGTCTTCTGATGAATTTTCTATTTGCGGACTGCAGATCTGTAGAAAATGAATCATCGTTCTCGCGTCGGTTGCGGGAGGAGGAGATGAATCTGAGAGCTTGTTGATATTAAAATAACACCTTCAAGGTATATAAATATGGTTTTTGGGAGTGATTCTGATTAGGTCATAGCCATCATCATGTTATTGTTTTTTAAATGTAGGGGTTACCGGCATCATTACTTGATGTGATCTCAGTTTTCTGTATATATTTTGTTCTGCTGCTGCAACTTTCAGTGGTGTTGTTTGTTTCCTCCAGTGGATGCCCCTGAGGGCTTCACCAACAATTCCACTTTCACACACCAGCTAACATTATCATTTATATATACATAAGCTGGCTCAAAACCCTCATCCATGTCGGGGGCAGCATAATCGAGAAACTAACTTCGAAGAAATCGACAATTAGATCATAGCATTGAGTAGAGATGGAAAAATGCTGGGAAAAATTTACGACCGATACGAGAGTTCGTCGGCGCTTTGCAATTCATGGGGCCGGACTCTCACATAGAGCCAGCATAACTCTCTCATTCTTTGATATTTAAAGTTGGTAGGTTCTGCTTTATGGCATTTGCTGGTCCTCTTCAGGTTATTCTGGGATACTCCCCGGTCTCTTTCAGTCCTTATGAGTTGGTAGATTTAGCTCTATTAAATGTTGGCAGCCCCTCCAGAATTTTCTTTCTGGACCATATCGACCACATTCAAATGTGAGGTTGAGTGGGACTTTTGAGGACCCGTTGAGATCTATAGCAAGGACGATGAATTCTGGAGTGTCGCTGTGTGTGGTATCTGATGCATGCACCGAGGAAGCTACCGGGCCAGAGGTTGGTGGTGTCTTAAAAAGCTCTGTAATTTAGGTGATCTTTGGAAAGAAGACATTTTTAAGAATGGCTAACTTGTCTAGATGCCCGACGAAAAGTTATCTGCACACACCAATCTTTAAGCATGTGGATGCAAAAGCATAAGCATATATTCGCCCCGTTCACGTCAATCGGAGAAAGCTGCCATGCGGATTAAAATCCCATTTCTGTTCAGTAAAACATTGTTTCCCACGCTGTAAGATCTCGGGGCCCGCGATTCTGCGTTTGTCCACGGAAAGATCAAGCACAGAAAGTCGCAAGAGAAGAGGCCATGAAGCTAAGATAAGAAAAAAGAGGCGTGTGATAAAAATCCTATCGATCTGTAATGAACTTGCAAGAGAAAATCAAATGGTCGTCGTCCTTGCATCAATCATGCCGAAAGGGGCCCTACGCTGCAATTCCATCGCACGGTGGTGGTGCATGTGATTTGTCAACCTCACCGACCCAGACCCTCCGCTCCTCAGGCGGGGCCCCTGCTTTCTTCCTTAAGATTGAACGAGATTGTAGGGCGGTGCTATGGTCTCGTCAACTGCCGACAGGACTTGTCGAGGGAAATCTCTTAGGAACGAAAATGAGTCTCAGCACGAGTTGAGCCGGAAACCCTTTTCCCATAATGGGCACCTTTTCAGCGTAGAGATCTAGCGCCTGAACCCACCTTTGGATTCCATTATGAATCCTAAATGATGGACCAAGACTACCCATTGTCCGTTGCATGCGGTCACTCCGTCTTTCCTCCTGCAGAAGATGCTACGAAGAGAGAAAGGCATTAAATGGTGGCTTCTGAGATGTCTGGACTCTAACAAGACTCGTGTCTGCAGTAGACAAGGCCAATTTAATGTGCCTCAGAAGCAGCACAGAGAGACAGCTTTAGCTCTGATGCTGTAAACTTCCCGTTAATCATGGACATTTGAAAAAAAAAATAACTGTATCTATTATTTGGTCAAAGTTGATTCGAATTATGAGGGCCTGCTCTGGCCTATTCGTGCCATGCACAAGCTCTCTTTCTGCTTCGCAACTCCGTTTTGATCTCGGTTGTTGTTTCGGTAGGTCTTAGTAGGTCTTGCTCCACATGATGTCTCACCAACACTCGGTTGAACGACAAGTATGATGCTTGACCTTCTGTTGCTGGCCTTTCTTGGGTCCTCGTTGTTTCTTTCAACTGATGTCTCATTGCGCTGGTGAAGTCATCTGATGCACCAATTGAAAATCCAAGAGCAACTCGCTTTTCAAAGAGATGTATATTTTATATATAACATTCCACAAACCTCTGTTAGTGATCAATGATGCCCGTTTGCATCAAATCTATTCGCGAGCATCATAATCTCGAATGAGTATGTCAACCCCGATTGAGACAAGACCTAGGTGACAAGTGACAACCTAACCTAGTAATCATAATTTAGAAAGGGAACACCTCCCAAAGCCAAAGCACAACGCCGACCTTCGCCTATCGTTTTCCTTGGGCTATTTGCGGGATAGCCCTTCTTAGGGGCAATTATCTAGATGCGACTCTTTACGCGCTTCCTCAGATCTCGTAAGAATTTGTGGGGAGTCGTCCTCGGCGAGACTTCCCAATTGACCGTGCCGAGAATTTCTACTATACTCCGTGCAGCTATTGTTGCCGATCCTACATAGCCGACTCCAAGGTTCAGGCCAGATTATTACTGGACAATATGTTTTTGCACTTTCACGAGAAGCTCTATGACGCCTACGATTCCACTAGCGAGTCATCATTCCATGCTATACGTCTCCATCTGTTTACTCTCTTTTTCACCTTACTGTTTTGGAGCCGTGCCAATTATGCAGTTATCATTGGCTTCGCAACAGTCACTTTTACTCAACTGGAAACAAAAAAGAGAGAATTACAAGGGAAGATCGTTGATCCGGACTCATGACCATAGAGGTGTGTATGAAAGGGACCTAAATTTAAGTGTCGACAGATGTGGTCCTGTTTTCGAGAGTTGAAGGCTGAGGAGAAGTCCCATGGCAGATGTGTCCAATTGTATTTCACGAATCCTGTTTCTCTTTGTGAGTTTGCAACGTTAACGTCCTCTTAAATACGAAAGAGACCGGTGTTCCTTTTGGAGAGTGCCAAGTCATGTACCAAAAGGAATCTTCTGGCATACATCGCCTCCATCACCACAAGGCTTTCAAGAAAAGACGGAATTCCCCCGTGCCGCATTTGGTCATATCCGAACTCTTTTGTTGAGATAAAACAAGGTCGGATGAGATAATAATGGGAATTGTACATATTGTTTGGTAAATGTCCAAATATACCATGGCTACAAAGGGAATTCCACCCCGCCTCCCCCAAACACCTTCTACTGTTGTCATCAATTCCACATTGCCATTGCCGTTGCTGTTGCCTTCCGCCACCACTGTGAAGGCGTTGATGACATCGTCTCACCTTGCCGTGCCACCATGCCTTTCGTTGCTACCTCCTCGCCTCTAAAGCTCAGGAACGCATCGTACTTCTATTGATGAATCGAAGTAGAAGACATAGTGGGTATCTCGATTTTTTCGATTTCCGTGACAACAATTCGTGATTGAGAGATTGCGAAAAAGGCTTTGGAAATTTTTCATTGTAGGTGAAGTGCGTGGCTAACACAGAGAACACTATGGTTGAGAAGGAATCATGAATTAACCATTGCACCAAACATGGGCAAAGGTGGAGATGTTAATCAAGAAGCTCCGGTTGGGGAACATGATCAGTTGGCAAACAATGAAAATTAGTTGGACAGTGATAACAACCGGCCGTACCATGGACATAAGAAATCTTACTCACTTTCATTCCACCCCACTTAGGATTTTTTTAATCCGAAATATATCTTTCGTTTATCCAGTCTTATCTTGTCTTGGACAGCAACCAAACACCAAATAAAATTAAACTTATTTTATCCTAACCATCAAATATAGTATTAAAGACTGTTTCCGCAATTTTTTCCCGTAAAGGAAGTAGGCGGAGATAAGCTTAGACTGAGCTTTAGAATCATCTAAAATTTGATTAATTAGGACGCAGGTGCTATGGATTTCGAAGACCCAAGAAAGAGTTCCCGAGAAAATTGGCATCCTCGTACCGCGGAAAGTGTCGAAACCCAAACGATGACAAGCTTGTCTCGGCCTTATTAGAGCGTTTCCAAACAGCGTTTTACACTTCTCCTACGTTCCTTAATGAACAACAAGTGTACAGTTGAGTGAAATAATGAAGGCCCAAAATGGCCCATGGCCGGCTGCCATTACTTATTGCCTGTCGCCAAACACAAGCACAATGCACCATATCTTCCCTCCTATTTGCTTACAGAGCGAAAATATGAGCCATGATAGTTTGAACGGGAAAATCCCAAACGGATGGCCGGCGATTTGACCTGGGGTAATTTAGTCAAAATTTGCAATTTTATTATCCAATTGCATGTAATCCGTATTGCTCAATTAGGTAAAATTCCAATTAAGGGCATGAAGTATGGCCATTTTTTCAAATGAAGGCTTAGAGTGGATTTTGTTTCCAAGAAAGACCCGAAGTGGCTAAGTGAGACTCAAATAAGGGTCTAGGCTCACCAGACGGCCAAATATTCACCGGTAAACATTTCTAGCGACTTGAACGGGGGTAATTTGGTTAAGATTTGCAATTGGATAAAAGATTGAAGAAAATCCCAAATGATTTTCAATTTTTCACATTTTCTTCCTTCCTCTCCCCTATGCTCTCGGCTGATCCTCAGCTGGCCACTCTTAATCCTTGCCGCTCCCCTGATCCTCAGCCGCACCACTTTAGTCTTTGCCGCTCACCTACTCCTCGCCCGCTTCTCGCAAACTTCTGCCTGCCATTCGCTGTTTACCATTGGCTCTTCTTTCCTAGGTTCATCGTCCACAATGTTTAAGTCATCCATGAGCTTCAAGTCCGTCGTCTACGAGCTTCACTCACTTTCTAGTGTCGCTCATGTTGATGCAGTTTAAGGGAAAGCTATATTAGTTCGTTGAAACAAAACGTAGCCCGGGCATGTTCACCAATGGCCCTGAGGCTCTCCTCCCAAATTCGAATGTCTGTTCCAATTACAGTCACAAAGCCTGCTCCTCTCACCGGAATTATCTTCTTGCAATGTTGTTTTCGCTGGTGGAGTAATTTTCCAGCTTTGGAAGAATGCTGGTAGATCAGCAACTTGCCATGGTTGTAGTTGGGGAAATCATTAGGAAGTTGGCTATTAGATCTGCTGGGCGGACGTTCACGCATTTGATCAAAATTTATCATGAGGATCATCACAAACTAATGTGCCTCAGAAGCAGCACAGAGAGACAGCCTTAGCCCTGATGCTGTAAACTTTCCTTTAATCATAGACATTTGAAAAGAAAAATGATCGTTTGTATCTATTATTTGGTCAAAGTTGATTCGAATTATGAGGGCCTGTTCTGGCCTACTATTCATGCCATGCGGAAGCTCTCTTTCCGTTTTGTTCTCTGTTGTTGTTTCGGACCGGGGTCGATTAGATTAGTGTCCTGCCAAATCCTTCCAATTTCTAAGTTTAGTCAGGTCTTGCTTCGCATGATGTCTCCACCAACACTCAGGTTGAAAGACAAGCACAATGCTTGACCTTCTGTTGTTGGGTTTTCTTTGGTCCTCGTTGTTTCTTTCAACTGATAGTCTTACTAAGATCGTGAAGTCATACGATGCACCAATTGAAAATCCAGAAGCAACTTGCTTTTGAAATTAGAGATGTATATTTATACATGCATTCCACAAACCTCAGTTAGTAATCATTGTTGCACGTTTTTGTACTTTAATGAGAAGCTCTGCCGCACCACGATTCCATTAGCAAGTCATCATGCCATTACCATATATCTCGATTTGTTCACTCTTTTTTTCCACCTTACTGTGTTGGAGCCGTGCCTACGATGCAGTTATCATTGGCTTCGCAACAATCACTTTTACTCAACTGGAAACAAAAAAGGGATAATTACAAAGGAAGATCGTTGATGCGGACTCATGAGCGTAGAGGTTTATGAAAGGGACCTAAATTTTAAGTGTCGATAGATAGTTCTGTGACATTGTGGTCCTGTTCTCGAGAGTGGAAGGCTGACGAGAAGTCCCATGGCACAGATGTGTCCAATCGTGTTTCACGAATCCTGTTTCTCTTTGTGAGCTTGCAACGAAACTTCCTCTTGAATATGAAAGAGACTAGTGTTTGTTTTTGGAGAGTGCCAAGTCACGGATCAAAAGCAATCTTCTGGCATATATCACCTCCGTCGCCACAAGGCTCTTAGGATAGACGGATTTCACGCATTTGGCCGTCCGAAATTCTTTTTGTCGGTTACAATAAGATTGGATAAGCTAATAATGTAATTTGTAATCTTACATAGGATTTTATAAATGTCCGAATATAACATGAATACAATGGGATTTCTTCTCTCTCAACCCTCCACCTTTCTGAAGCTCACAAATGCATCATACTTCCATTGATGATCGAAGCAGAAGACGGAGTGCATGTCTCGATTTTTTTCTATTTCCATGGGGACAGTTCGCAAGTGAGTGAGAGACTGCCAAAAAGGTGGAATTTTTCCATTGCAAGTGAAGTGCTTATGTAACAGAGAGAATGCTCAAGTTACTAATGAGAAGGGGCGATGAATTGAAGCTTCACCATCGCACCAAATATGAGCGAAGGTGGAGATGTTAGTCAAGAAGCTTCGGTTGGGGAACATAATCGATTGGCCAGTAATGACAATAAGTTGGTGGCGATGACAAACGAAGGTGGTGGAGGCGACGACAGTTTACTGTTGTGGCAATGATCCTCGCATGGTAGCCAAAATATACCATGACTGTTAGAAATCTTACTCACTTTTATCTTAACAACCTCACTTTTATCCTAACAACCACATGGATTTTTTTTCAGTCTGAGGCATAGCCTTCGTTTATTCCGCTTGATCCAATTTTGAACAGAAACTAAACACCAAATAAAATTAAATTTACTTTATCATGACCATCAAAATATAGCCATAAAAATTCTATTTCCGTAATTTTTCTGGCAAGGGAAGCAGGCCGAGATCAAGCTTAGGCTGAGTTATAGAACCATTTAAGATTTTGGTTAATTAGGACGGAGTCGGTACGGATTTCAAAGACCCAAGAAAAAGTTACTGAGAAAATTGGCATCCTCGTACCGCGGAAAGTGTCAAAACCCAAACGATGTCAAGCTCGTCCTCGCCTTATAAGTGTGTTTCCCAACAGCGTTTTAGACTTCTTCTACGTCCCCTCATGAACAACAGAGGTCCAGTTGAGTGAAATAATGAAGGCCCAAAAAATGGCCCATGGCCTGCCATTACTTTGTTGCCTGTCGCCAAACACAAACACAAACACCAGGCACCATATCTTCTCTCCTATTTACTTATAGAGCGAAAATATGAGCCATGACAAACAAGGAATACATGCATTGACCAAAATCGATGATAGTGTAATTCAAGTATACATCGAGAAGTTCTTCATTTAAGGAGCTCAAGTCTCTACAATTGCTATTATAGAAGGAAGGCACCGGCCAGGGTAGCGGCACAAGTCTAAGCCGTTCCACCTATTCCTAAGATGTCAACGCATGACTAAAGTGAGAGTCCTACCGTGTGCGTCGACTTGAAGGCAGTGGTCTATTTGCTTTCTGTAATCGGAAGATAAACACCTTCTGCTGCCAACCAAATGTTGTCAGGCCGCTTTTCTTGGACACCGCATACCTGCAGAAACGAACCAATGATGCTCATGATCGTTTTAGAGAAAGAGAGCATCCCATATGAAAGTAAACTTTCAAACAGTCAATATGTCCATCTCAAGCAAGCATGCAGCAGGGGTGAAAAAATTTGTAAATAGGTTGAACTTTTGAAAGACAGGTGACTATACAATACTTCTATTGAGACATGTAATATCGACCTACAAGCCAGGAAAGCAGCACACTTGAATCATTCTTTTATATTAAGTATTTCTGTGTCCCATTCCATATGTTGTGAGATGTCTCGGTTTCCATCATGTAACATGGAAGAATATGAAATAAGGGAAAAAATGCAGTTCTGCTCTTACCTCCTGCTGGCCCCCAGCGATACGCTGGTATTTCTTGTCATGACTGTGTAAAAAGCCACCAGTATCCACATGTTGGAGTCGAATCCTCTGTTCTTGCCTCCAAGTTTTCCCAGAACCTTCAATCATAAGCCTGCAGAACATGTCTGTCATTTAAAAATCCTAAGCACATGATGAAGTAAGGCCATAGAAAAACCAAGTATTCCTACTTGGTCCTACCTCCAAAAATCTCCAGTATCAGATTCAGTATCTCCTCCAAAGCAACTGACCTACACCAACCAGAAAACTTCTCATTAAAAGAAACCCCATGACCACCGGTTTCATCATGTCAGGGTACATAAATTAACTCCACATGGTCAGTTACAATTGGCAAAATTAAAGCACAAAAAGTGTGATCTATTTTTCATAAAAAAAAATTCTCCAAAATATAAAAACCAGTAAAAGGTGAGCACGAAGAATATAAAATGTAGCATTATTTATTTAAACCGCTGTTTGTCCAAATTATGGCCAAGGTTCAGACAGATCATGAATAACTTTGAGCAAAACTCTCACTAACAATACTACTTTCTTAATGAACATTCCTAGAGATAAATTGTAATTAAGTCCCTTAGACAACTTGAATACGACCTTCAAAGAATCGAACAGCACTTAACATCAAACTAGAAGGACCACCAGAAGGTTGTTGAAAGAAAATAGAACAGTATCCTCATTCTCTATATACCTAAGCAAAAAAGCGCCTTCAAGCTAGTTCCCTTAGCTACCATGCAAGGCTCGGCACATTCTAAAGCGTGAATAAGATTTGCAGGAGGAAACTTCACTTGAATAAGAACACAAGATAGAACGATGCCATAAACAGCAAGCTGCTCCTTTTTATTTTTATTTTATTTTATTCTATTTTTTAACGGGAATCTAGAGAGCTTCTTCAAGGGCAAAAATAAGCACTGACCTCTAGGTTCCCCGTTATTGGAGATGCATGTAAGTGGCTGTGCAACCACTTTCTAGTCCTCATGTGTTGCAACTTAATGATGGTCCCACTTTTGATTCGATCTCCTTGTTTAGCTGAGGTACCTGGCTGAGGCCTAACAATCTGCACAAGGGATAGATCATGACATCACTCAAATTATGCGTGCGAAAGAACATAATCAACTGTCAAACAAACAGAAAGATTGGTCTACCCAGTAGCTGTTGGCATCATCAGCACCAGAAAACCCAGTGACAGACTGTTGCCCACTGCCGGAACCATAAGGTACATCATGGGAGTGAAGCCGGAATTTCGTCTTCTCGTGCATTAGCTTGAGAACCGTCCCATATGTAATCTGCCAAAGACTTAGGATTAGCAAACCCAATCCAAAACAAAGTAGATTCCACGAAAATTTGGATCCCCAGTCCACCTCTCCCTACAGCCTAACCCACCCATTTGAAAACCAACAAAATAAGCATCAGAGTAACACTTTACATGCTGATTTCTCTCCTCTCCGTTCATGGAATACAAAAAAGAAAAGAGAAAAGTCCGTGTGATTAAGATCCAAAACAAGAAAATTATTTCAACCACCGCAGACAGCTAGAACTAGCCCCATCAGGAAACTAACTAGATAAATTTCAATGTATCCCCTTTAATCTATGCTTGTTCCTCTACATTTCTCGAGCAATTTCGATCCTGTCGCACCTTTGACAGGACGCCAATAACAAACGAGTTAAAACGAATCCTCATTCGAGTATAGCAGTAAAAATCCTGTCACCACGAACTATTTCACATTTCTCGAACATGTCAAGATCTAAACTTTCACTTCAATCGAATCCCATCTCAGCAAGCAATCGAATCCCCACATACCAGAAACGGGAACGATCGACGATCAAAGGTACTGTCATTACCTCGACGCCGTCCGACGAAGCGGCGTAGGTAGGGGAGGGCGAGGCCTCGTCGAAGTCGAGCCCGAGGAAGAGGAACAGGGCTAGTCCGAAGAACCCGATCGCCATCACGAACAGCAGGACGATGAACCAGTTCTGCTGCCAAAACGGGAAGCCCGCCTTCTGCCTGGACTCCCGGTAGATGATCCTGGTCGGAGTCGCGGCGGCCGACGACGACGGCGGCGGGGCGGCGGAAGAGGAGGCGGCGGGAGAAGACTGGGGGTTGGGTCTTCTGCGGGAGACTGTCGGAGCACCCGGAGGAGCCACGGTTCGATCCCAGAGCGAAACGGCCGACGGCAGGGCGAGGTTAGGGTTTGGAGCGGCGATCGGGAATGGCGTGCGGGGCTTTTTCTGGCGGTGCGGAGAATGCAGAGCGGGAGGATTGAAGAGGACGACGACGGGGGGAGAGAGAGGAGGTGGTGACGTTGAGAGAGCCAATGGGAGGCGTACGCGTGGGGGGAATGGATGACGTGGAAGGCTGCCAGAGGAGGGAGTTATGTTGCTCCCTGAGATTCGAGACTTTTTGGTCAAAATGACGGGTCGTCTACTCTTGCTATGATTTTCCAGGAAAATTGGGCCCAATGGAGAGCTCCGTTTATTTTGGGGGAAAATGAGGGAAATGGTCGCTTAATATCTTTTTTACTATTTGTGCAAATGCTTAGACGCTAATTGTTGTTAGTAATAAAAATATTATAAAAATATTTTCTAAATCATTCATTATTTGATAAACAAGCGAAGCTTGAATGATGGGTTAATACAATAAATAATTCTAAGTCAATATACTCGTGTTGTATTTATTTCATATTAACTTCCGTGTTAAACTAGTTCTTTTATCCCAAATAAATTTTTGTATCCCAAAAAAATCTCAAATTGGCACATTAACGATAGATCTACCATCTATTAGCCTCTATTTGATATCTTCATATGGTAAGCAATTCCCATGATTGGCTAGTCACATGAAGATATCCTATAGAATTTCGATCGGGTACATTCGTGACAAATCTATTATTAATTAGTTTGTGTATTACATACAAGGAAATACATGCAGCAAATAACGTGTGTGATTGGCTAGTGATGTGAAATTAATTTCATATCTCAAAAAAGTTTTAAATCGGTACATCGGCGACAAATTTACCATCAATTAAGTTTTGTATGAGGAAACACATATAGCAAACAACCCGAGTGATTGACCAGTGATGTGAAATAAATTTTTGTATCCTACAAAATTTTAAATCGGCAAATTGATGATAAATCTATCCTCCATTAAGCTTTGGTTAGATATCCCTATAATATCACTCACATGAAAACACACATATGGCAAACAACTTGCATGATTGTTTGGCGATGTGAATCTAGCTCACTAGTCCAATATAAATGGGTCTCCTAAATGCTTAATTCGGTGTAAATGTAATGCATATATACCAATTTGAAGTAATCTTTTTAATGATAAGAAAAATAATTTTGGATAGGCATGACACAACTATATAAATTTGAGAATTTTTTATGGTAATAAAAATTGAATAGCACAACCTCTTATGTATACACATTTAAATAGGGTTGTTGGATGAACAGATATCCGCAAATCCATGCTTTCTAGAACATATTAATCTCCATGACCTTTTTAAAAGGCAATGCCAGCGCTTCACAAAATTAATATATTAAATAACTCGAACACATAAGTGGACCTTTTAAAACAAGCGAGTCATATTCAATAACCAATAACACCACAACACATCATTCATTCATTGAATGAATAAATTTCATAGACCGATCTTAGCAAGTCTCAACTTTTTTCCATTTCCCATCCAATAACATTTATAACCAAAGGACGTGGATGCCATGGCACCACATATCACTTCCACTCTATTTTTTTTTCCCCTCTAGCAAGCTCCATGCGGTGCTCCTTCTTAATGGCCACTCTCCATCGCACCGTCATGACATATAGAAACTCGGGAAAGCTTTCATGTAACGGTCGAGATCTATTCATTCGTAATCCGACGGTTACAAATGAAGAAAAAGGAAATTCTTTTATATTTCGATGTACCATGACAAAGGAGGTCGGGAAGGTGACACGGGTGGCATGGACAAGGGCGCAAAGCCCTTGCCACATAGGCTCCCTCGCATGAGTGACGAGAGGAGCGTTGGAGGAGGAGAGAAGTCGCTCGTTCCCGCACGTAAAATTTTGAAATGGGGGCGGGTGTGAGCCCCGAGATTCAACTCCATTCCATAAATCCCCGCCAAGTCCGTCCCCTTGCTCCGTCACTGGATTCTCGCTTCTCCTTTCAAAAGGCGAAATCGAAAGCAAAAAAAAAAAAAACCTCCGAGAAAATCGAAAGGGGGCCGAGCTGGTGGTCGTGGAGCGGACACCCGACATCCTAACCACTCCTCTTCCTCTTCCTCCTCCCCTGCTTCGCTTCCCGTGTCCCCTTTGTAGCTTCTTCGTTAGTTGATTCTGTCGTCTGCCCGTTTTTCCCAAGTCCGAGGAAGTCCACCCTTCTTCTCTCGAGGAAGAACAAGAACCCTAGTCCCTCCTCTCCCTGCCCTCCACTCCTCTTCCCGGCGAAATTTGCTGCCTTTTGCCCTCGTGCTGCTCCTCCTTCCCATGCTGAGTGGTGGGTTCGAGGCGGGTGAGTGAGGCTTTTGCGAGATCTGGGGGACACGGAGCCGCGGGGCGAGATGTTGGATAAGGAGCTGGAGGAGCAGGTCGCGAGTGCGGGGACTAAGCTCCTGGAGCCCCTGTCTTCGGTTGATGAACTCATGCCGCTTCTCGAGGCGAGTGAATTCTTGGTTTGGTTTCGTCTTTGTTTCCTTTTTCAGGGGAAAAGTTACGTTTTTTCGGTTGTCTGCGGCGAGGGGTGTGTGAGGATTTCGTGAGGTGTCTGTTTTCCTATCTGGGTTTTGAGATTGGGTTGAGTTCTTTGCATGCCTCTTATCGTACGTTCAAATTTCATGGGTTCGCTACTCTGTTTCGGTCGTGCTAAGTGGAAGTGGCATCCGGTTGTGTCGATCGTAAATTGCTTCCTTGACGAGAGAGCTTCGCAGTTCTCCAGTTGATCGAGTAGAGAGGGTTTTCATTTTTATGCGATAGGACGCTCGTTGCTTGAGAATTCCAGCGTAAAACCTGTGTATCTGCGTGCATTAGGAAAAAAAGATTGGAGCTTGTGCATCGGAGGATGTATGTCGGGAGTGGAAGGTGGTAACTTGTGGAAGAATTGGTTTAATGGGATTTGAATTTGTTTTAAGTGCGTTGGTTCTGCTGAATGGATATTGGTGCTCCTGAGGATATAATCAGCATCAGTCATGTGTTCAGCGAGGATTTCCTCTTAATGCTGATGGTTGAAGGCGCAAGATATGGAGGTCGATTCTGTATGAGATGACTTTGTACGGAAGAGGGAACTGGGGCATCCTCAGCCTGTCGATTGCATTTATTTGCTTCTCAGGATTTGAGTTGCCGATGCTTGCTCATTTAAAATTTGTCATTTGGGTCATATCTGAAATTGAAGTTTGTGAACTTCTTCCTTGGACCATCAGTCATTGCTTTTCATTCATTGTAGATAGAAACTGGGGACGGTCAATCTTTAGTTCAGATCTGGAATGCAAAAATTCGCTTTGTTATATTGTTTAGTTATAGCTGGAAATGATTGAGAACGCTGATTTTCTCTTAAACCAATACATTGTTGTGTGCGCCTAAGGTTTAGGGATCATGATTTTTGCTTAAAGCAATATCCAATTGATACTTTGAGATTCAAAAGTGAGTGTACAAAAATTCGTCAGGCATTGGTTAAATCTGCATTGATGTTGAAACTCTTATGAAGCGTTGAGTGTCCAAAATTATGCGTATAACATAAAATGAGCTCTCTTATGAAGCATTGATGTTACGAATTTCTTTGTTGGGATCAGCATATTTTTCTTTGATCAGGTGATTTGTGCAATATGAGAATGCACACATGTCTGTTCTGCTCTAATCAATGTCCAAAATACATATACATTTTCCTCTAGACTGCAAAAGCATTATAACAGAATAGTTTGAATCAGTCAAGAAGTAATGGGTGTTGCGAGACACTATAACATGTATGACTTGTTGTGTCAAATTTAGTGGCATGTAGTCCTTAGAAATGCTTACTGCTTTGATAATGTTGAAAGGAGTTCACGTTGTCAGTGATGCATGGATGTTGGAATCTAGAGTGGAGAGATGTTTCTACTTTAAATAAGAAGCATTCTCCTATAAGGCTTAATGAATGCTTGCTTCTTAGCATCAATGCTTGATCTAGAAATGGTGGTGCATAACTACTTTTTTATTGGATGAACCAGAAAGTAACACGTCAAAAATGGAAGCCCATACTGCTTATTGTCACAATATGGGAGTTTACTGCCTTATGGTTGTATGTGAAGAAAATTGGGAAAAATCAAAGATTGGTTTCAAAGCATGACATTTCCCCTCAATAAGCAGTTTCTGTGACCATTGTTCACAGCCATCTATAGTCAAATTGAGTTTGAATGTTTGGATCTCCTGTAAACCAATATCACAAATGCACCGATAATGCTACTAATTGGCGCAGGGCAAGAATGATTGCTTAAGCAGAAATTGTCTAGCATAAGTATGGATATATTGGAGAGAGTTTAGGTCCATTAAAATGTCCATGATAATTCCCTGTGAATTTAGTTAATTCATTTAGCATGTCGAGAACTAGCATTTTCATTGAAATTGATGACTGCATTATCAATGCTTTGGGATCTTGAACTTCCCAAGTATTTTCTCTATGAATATCTCTAAAACTGTTGTTAACTTTGTTTGTCTCCTTAATGAATTTAGGAGCTTGAAAATTGTTTATCAAGAGTGGAACAATCCCCAGCCACATCTATGCAAGATGCTCTTTCTCCATCCCTGAAGGCATTAGTAGCTGATCAGCTTTTTAAGCATTCTGATGCTGATGTTAGAGTTGCAATCGCCTCATGCATCAGTGAAATTACCAGAATTACTGCTCCTGAAGCTCCCTATGATGATGATCTAATGAAGGTGGTGGCTTGAACCTGTTGAATTTATGTTATGGGCTTCTTTAATCGTGAATTCTAGTACAATCTATTATACTTCCTCTGTGTTTATGATGGTTTCGCCTTTTGCACAATGCTCTTGTGCAGGAAGTTTTTCAGTTGATTGTATCCTCTTTTGAGAATTTGTATGACAAGTCTAGCAGATCTTACACAAGGAGAGCCTCGATCCTTGAAACCGTTGCCAAAGTCAGATCGTGTGTTGTGATGTTGGATCTCGAATGTGATGCTTTGGTTGTCGAAATGTTCCAGCATCTTCTTAACTCAATAAGGTATAATCAATACTCAGTTGATTGATTTTCTTGACAAGGAATACTAATTTATTTTTCTTATTCATTGAAATGTTGCTTTTATAAGCTGGTTGTTGTTCTTCTTATCGGTTTTTTAACTTTTCATTATCAGATAAGTTAGTTGCAGAGTGATATTGTTGTTGATATGGTGGATGTGCTTCTTCGGTGCAAGATGTAGTTACAGAATGATATTGTTTTTTTTTTTTTTTTTTGGGTGGGTTGGGGGGGAGGAGCTATTATTTTAAGAAAATGACACTTCTAGACGTGCCATTTTGTGAATGACATCTAAAGACTTGGATTTATTCTGGTGCTCCCTATTTGATCATTATGCATGTGATTTTTTTTTGGGGGGGAATTATAGTGTTCTTTTGTCATTTTGGATAGTTCGAGAAAGGGGTTTTGTCCAACGAAAGCTTAGGAACAATAGTGGTTGGTCTTCCTATCTTTAAGCTTCCTTCTCCGTTCTCGATGAAGTCATTCTTTTCATTTCTGTCTTATCAAGAAAGTAAGAACGACGATGGGAATGCCCCCTTTTGTTCACTGCTAATTTTAAAATACCTTTTAGTTGAAAATAATGGTGGAGATTTGCATTTACATTTTATGATTTGACTTTTTAAACTGACGGTCACAATGTTTCTGACCTACCTAGAGGTGTGCAGTGTTTTTGTTTCTTCTAGTTTGAATTGGTCATTATTTAAGGTCTCTCTTTGTGACTTCACGCATCAATGTGAGCACATTTCTATAGATAATGAGAATTCTGAATGACTTGTTATCTATGTGAAAGTACTTGCAACTATGGAGTTCATTTATTTTTGAATTTGCAGACATTGTGAAGCTAAATGCAATTTTCTTCAGCGTATGATGCTATGCATGTGTTTTTATGTAGTTTGCGTTAATGGTTTTTGGTGGACAATTGTCAGGGACCACCACCCGGAACATATCTTCCAATCAATGGAAACAATCATGACCCTTATCATCGATGAAAGTGAAGATGTTTCTCCAGAACTTCTCTCGCCCGTCTTAGATAGCGTAAAGAGTGATAACAAGGTTGATTGTCCCTAATATAGAGAACGCTATGCATATTGTTTTTCCTCTTCATCTGATTCTGTATTTGTTTTTTTTTTTCCTTTCTTTCAGGAAGTTCTACCTATTGCTAGGAAATTGGGAGAGTCGGTACTAAAGAACTGTGCATCCAAGCTGCAGCCTTACTTTTGCCAGGCATTGAAAGCCCTTGGAACTTCTATAGATGAGTACACTAATGTAATTACTTCAATATATCAAGAGGCAAGTGCTGCAGTTGAAGAGAATAACAACCACGCTGCAAGTGAACATAAGGTTTGCCCCAGGTCACTCGCCCTCTTATCTCTATTATATATCAACTTCGAATCTAATTCTTTGTATTTATGACTATTGCTAATAGTACTTGAACGTAAAGTATAAAGAGTGGATATTCTCTGTACATTATGTCCTGGGATAGGAGTTCCTGATTGATTGGACTTATCGTATCTAAGTATGTACCATCTAGAAGCTGTTTGCAGAGGAGCATTAGTGCAATTATTATCCCATGGTTTTTCATTATCTTACGAGAACAGGTTGAAAAAGCCTATCCTAAGGTTGAGTTTGGTGGGTGAAATTTGTCTTATCTGGTGTTTAATGGTGTCTATGGAGGGAGGGAGGGAGGAAGGGAGGGAGGGAAAGATTGATGAATGCCAACCTTGTTATGTTATTGAGTGTCATTTTCTGCTGTTTCAGTATATCTAGCTAAACTGTGAAAGAAAATAAATTATGAGCATCTTTTGAACCTATACATGATTAGGTGAATATAGAAAAAGCTTCTCATCAAGACAGTCCTGCTGCTGGAAGATCTCCAAAATCAGTGATCGGTAATGGTGCCACGCAAAAGGCAGAATTGGACTCTGTCTCCAATAGAAAGCCGGAGGATGCTCGTCGTGGTAGTCCGCCTAAAGTCACTAAAGCATTAAGCAATGACAACATAGTCAAGTTGAATAGTGCAAATGTAGCTAAGAAGGAAAGCAAGCTGGGAAAAAAGAAGAAGGGAAGAGGAAGGAAACCTGTTTCAAGTACAAGATCAAATGCAACTCTTGACGGTTCCCAAACAATTCCTGACTCGCCCCACGACAATTCACCGGTGGAATATTCGCCTTCAGAAAGTGAAAAGGAAACTGCCACTAACCCTTCTTCACCAAAACCTGCTGGAGACGAATCCATGAGTGTTGCTTCCCTATCCCAAAATGAAGGTCAACCTGATGAGAGTCGTCCTAGAAAAGGTGGACGGCGGAAGAAACAAGAATTAGCAAAGGAGGTCACAGGTCCTGCTGCTGACATATCTAAAAATGAAGCAACTAGTGATAAGGAAGTAAAACCACATATGAGCACAGGAAGAAATACATCCCTGGGATCATCTGAGGATATTAAAACTGGAATTACCCTAAAAATATCGCGGAAGGAAAATGCTGCTACAAGTGATGTAGAGGCAAAATCACTAAAGAATTCTTCTAGGAAGGTTTCTGTGGGCACCAATATTGAGGATGGATCTTCCACAAAGCGTTCAGGGGATAAGAAAGGGGTTGCAAGAGTAAAAGTGGCCTCTGAAAAGGATTTAAGAAAACCCACTGTAAGTGATGACAACAAACTATTTTTTCAACTAGAATATTCTCTCTGTTTCTTGTTGTGCTCGGTATTCTCTATTTAAAAAATGGTGAAGTTTGTTTGACATTGTGTAGGAAGCTGCTGCTTCACCAAAGTCCGCCATGAAAGCTGGCGGAGGTGATGAAAAATCCCATGAGACTCCCAAGGAAAGTTCAAAGAGGAAGCGTACTCCAGGAAAAGAGGTGTGGGGGTTCTCGTGTGTATTTTATCTTGATTTTCTTTGCATCTTCTTGAAAGTTCTCATCCTAAGTTTTTGATTTGGATGTTTGGAGATGCATTAATTGCTTTTGGAGGATGTAATTCCTCACACTAGCCTATTTTCACCTCTTGGTATTGATTGTCAATTGTTTTTCTATTAGTTCTATGTGGTACATTCAGAAACAAATACAGAGATGGGGATGACAATGCATGCATCTTCTGTTTTTATGATTAAATTGTAGGACTGTGACTTAAAATTTTGGTCATAATCCTATCATTTGCTGTAGTGCCTTCAGCCTAATCCTTGGAACTAGTTTCTTACCTTTTAAAATTAGATGTGTACTGTTTGATCATCAGGCATCTGATACTAAAGAATATGGCGAGGACCTGGTTGGCTCAAAAATCAAAGTATGGTGGCCTCAAGATCGAGCGTAAGACCAGATCTCTTAATTTATTCTTTCTTGATAGAGACAGAAATATATGAAGGTTTTCTGCGTAGCTATGATATGAGTAACACTTTAATAGCTTTTTCTTATTTTTATTTGGTGGAAATGTTTCAGATTCTACAAAGGTGTTGTGGATTCTTTTGACCCTATTAGAAAGAGACATAAGGTGAGACATGTGAAGGATGTTGAGTTCTATTTCCTCTGTTTGTTTCAATACGCCTTTTGCCCATTCGCTTCTTTCACATATGGGGAGAGTCTTTGTCTGCTTGAAATGTAACGGATTTCTCTGTATGACAGGTTTTGTATACTGATGGTGATCAAGAGATATTGAATCTCAAAAAGCAAAAGTGGGAGCTTGTTGAAGGCAACTCTGTATCGTATCGGGTCTGCAATTTGCCTGTGTGGTTATATCTCATTGTGAATATCTTCATCTGGATTTGACATGATGGTTTTTTTTTGGTCAACAGGGGCAAGAAGGTGATAGCAGAAGTCCTGATGCGTCTCCAGAATTGTATGTGTTTTTTTAGGACTTTATTGTGTTGAATCATTGGTTTACAAGCAAAGCAAATTTAGATATTCTATAACATGCTTCATTTGCAATCTAAAAAGTTCACAAATGTGTATTTTGTCACATCTATTCATCTTACTGCCGATTTCTTGAGATATCTAGTGAGGTCGTCTCTAATTCCTCTTGTTTGTTTTGACAATTATGACTAGGCCTCTTAAGAAGAGGGCAAAAATGAAGGAAGGGAAGACAGACACTTCAGCGAAAAAGTGAGTATATCTTTGTCTGAGCTCTTTCTGTCGTAATACTACTTCTAATGAATTTTGGATTTTTAATTGCCAGGGGCAATGCTTCCTCTAGCAAATCCAATGCTGGTTCTGCAAAATCTGGCAAAAAATTTAGGGGAGGGAATAAGTCTGATGGCAAGTTCGAGAAAGATGGTATTGGTAAATCTAAGGATCGCACCAGTGAAAATGGTTCTAAATCGGGCAGTGTTGCTTTGAATAAGATGACTAAGACTGGCAAACCCAAGGATGAAGACCCTAGCACGCCTCATGTTGCGACAAAGTCTGGGGAAGAATCCTCTGTGACCACAAAATCTAAGAAAGGCTCAAAGATTGCTTCTAAAGGCAGTGAACTCAAGAGTAGCGGAAAGCCTGAGAAGTTGAAGTCTAATGGATCTGACAAGCTAAAGTCTGGTTTACTGAAGGCGAAAGAGAGAATTATGGACAATGACTCGGTAGATTCTGCAGAAACCGAAACCAATGAAGAGAGGTTGGTCCCATCCAAAGTACCGGGAAGTGGGTCAAAGTCAGGGAAAAAGCGACACAGAGGTGCTTAATCCTTAGCAGCTACCAAAGAATGTTTTATTTTTTTAAGCTGTCCGTGCTCTTTTCTATCTTTTCATCCTTCACTTAGTGCGTAGTGGAGATGCGACATCTGCCTCCGCAGCCCAAAGAAGAAAAATGCATTTGGTAGAGATTCACCTCAACGCTGAATACATGGTCCGCACCATGGCATGGTTATATTTACTGATAGCGTAGTCCATAGTGGTTGTCGGTCTTATTTAGTCTTCTGTATTCTTGGTGTTTCATTGTAAAGATGTAGAAGATCAACATTAACTTGTGCCAGGTTGCTTTGTCCAAATATTAGCAGAATGTTGGCGATAGTTGTAAAGATTCAGAATGTTAATGTTAGAATATCTTCATGTTCAATCTGCCTGTCTTTCATGTAGTTCTTTTCCACCCACCTCTGCACATCAATGTACATTGGCTGACTTAGGCGAACATGTTGTTAATATGGAAAGTGGTTGTGTGGTGACCAATTATGTTGATGACCGAGTTGGGTGATTTGATGTCACTTGTTTTGCCTTCTGGTCATAAGAAAGACCATTAGATACAGCGTTATCATGTCGGCATGCTTGTGGCATTACCTTTTGGTAGCCAAATAGGTGGCAAAATTATTCATGTCAGTTTTTAAGACATTGGCTTGAAATGCAAACGTTGCCACATTGTTGCTTGAATTGTGCTTTGAAGCTGTAGTGGCTAAAACCACTTGTCCATTTGTGATCTGAACTGGGTACCTGGCAATAATCTCCAGGTTTAAACCTACCCATTCCGATCGTTTCTTTTTGCGCCCTTTTTTTCAGCATAGCCAAGTCGTAGTTGGATTCTTGTCTCTGGACATTGGTCAATTCAGTTCGGCGGCGCGTAGGTGTGTTCATCCCATGACTAGCGGGTGACTCACACAACTTTGTACTTTTTCCAAATCTATTGAAGACATGTTCAAACAAGAAAAAGCGAAAAAGAATGGGAAATGTTGAACTATGAGAGTCGAGTTAGTCGTTCGACTTGGCACGGATCGTCCTGTGGGAGTGGCGTGTTGAATCTTTCGGCTTTCTTTTCAGACTCTTGAACTCAAAAAAGCCCATAATCAAAGTCACTTTTCAGTGAGATACGGGATAAGGAGGCTGGTGGAGTAGAACGCCCAAGTCAAATCTTGCTTTCATAAAGGGAAAGGAAGAATGGGAAATGTTGAACTATGAGACTAACACCAGACCAATTCTAAAGCTTAAAGCTTTCAAGTTGACGCCGTAAGCATGAAAAATCTTAATAGCAAAGCAATGGAAGTCTAAAAATTCAACCATAGGGCCATTAGTTGATTCTTAAAAGTTAAGCAGGGAGATTAGATACTTGAACTTTTGGCAAGTAGTCGTCGAAAGTCAGGCGAAATCAGGAAGTGGGCCTGAATCTGCCTCTCAAACCCATCTCCCGTTTCTTTATCCAGCGTTACCGTTGGATGCACGTCATGTGAAAGTTAACATCGTATTAAAAAGAAATGACGCCGGCTGCTGTGAACTGGAAACATTGAGGCGGGAGAGAGTGAGAGGAGGTGGAATTAGAAATGGTAGCGGGACAGATTTGAGATGACACTTCCCGAACCTCTTCTTCGATCCGGAAACTTTTCTATAAACCCTCTGGATTTGGTTTGACCAGGAGCTTGGTAACCCGAGGTCATTCCATAGTGAAAAAAGAATTATGCAGCGGGAATGTTATGACTAATCAGCGTACATGACAGAGAATGCCCATACAAAGCTGCGCGGGTCGGTCTAAAGAGATGGGGAAAGGACCATGGGTTACATCCTGGTGTGGCGATTCGTATATGCAGATTGTGTTCATGTTGTATTGTCCTAAGATTATACTACGACACAGGTCAAGTGAAGCATCGCATGATTAGTTAATTGTGTCGATCTATGTGACACGAATACAGTCCAAAAACTAAGGGGTTGACATAACATAATTGAATAACAAGTTAGTGTGTCAATACGATTGCATGACTGGCTGTGACACGAAATCAATTGCTTGACATGAACTTGGCACGAAATATCTTCATTTTTTCATTAAGTATCCGTCAATGAAATATGATGAAATTAATTCGAACAACATGCTCATAATCAATGGAAAATTATCAATTTAAGTTTTATTAGTGAATAACATGAAAAATAGTCTTTGACTAATTGTGTCGAAACAGCTCGCATACATATCATGTCAACATTAACTCATTAATTTAAATGGGTTATACATGCGTGTTTGGTAGATTGGAATAAATATGACATGATTACTAATCATGCCTCGCGGATTGACATGAAATTCACCCGACCACGATTACCTAACCTAAATAATACAAATGTCTTGTCTTGTTTGAGTCGTGTTATCGTGTCACGTTAGAAATTTTCACCCCTAACCAGGTCCCATCTCCCCGTGGCTGTCATATTTGTGTTGTATATATGGCCAAAACTAAATCATGAATTAGTTCCATAATTGGAATTGTCTTCTCGTTTGTTCGGTTCTCCTGCAGACCTTTTGGCCCATTCATGGAGCAGCCATCCAAAAAGTCATAATGACAAGACACAAGTTGCACTGGCCGCATTTACACAAGCACCTTCCTTTGACTCTTCATCACACTATCTGCCATAAATGAATGGTCCAGTGAATGCCATTGCTAGAAGCATCACGACCCATCCAAATAAATGTTGTGCCTTTTCTTTTTTTGGGTATTCATGATTGTGTCCATGAGATAAGCCACCTTGGACCGCAATAAAACAGACCTTGTCTTTTCCTCTCCAGAGCCCAACATCAATGGTGGTGCTCCAATTCTATAAACCCCAGGTTTAATGGAAGAAAAAAGATAAAATTTCAAACCCTACTTTTCGTGTTTTTTTCACTTCCATTGATTGATGAGTGTCTAGTGGCTTTGGCGTATTATTTTACTCCAGCAACATCCACTTTGCTTCCAACTGAGTGGTTTTCTGAGGACAGTGGTTGAGCTTTTGTCTGTTGTCATTCGTTTATAATAAGGAGCTCTACAAACTAATTGGACACACCCCCTTTTAAATAATTTAAGAATTTTCCTCCCCCTCTTGTTTTATCGTTTTGTTTTCTGTAGATTCTACATCATTTTCAGGGTCATTATCCGTGTACTTAGCCCAGGTCAAATGTTACTGCAAAAGTGCAGACCCCGGGTAACCTAAAGGAGAGGTAAGCATTAGACTTCAGAGATTTGATAGATAAAACCGACGGCGACGCTGCTTTTGTCTTCTAGCAAAATTTGCCCTTGGCGCTATCCAGGATATCTTCTTGGACTTTTGCACACTGTACGCTTTCCGTCCATGAGATATGAATGCTTGAAAATTATGCCACACCCACCAAACATGGGATCTTACCGCTCTTATCCGATTAATCCGTTGTCGGCCTATCTTGAAAATGATACTGTCTTGTAGATATCATGTCATCGCTGGTGAGGGCACGATGTAATATTGCCTAGTAAATATACGGAAAATTATTCAGTCTTAAATTCATTGTACGATCGCCATTTTAATTATAAATTTTTCATTTTGACTACATTAATTCTAAAATTTTTGAAGATTTTTTAATATAATCTTCTTAACTATTTTTTTGTTGGAAATTGCTAATGAGGACGGTAGTTGTATTTTTTTAAAATATTTTGAAAATTTTCTTTTTTTCTTTTTCTTTACTTTCTCTCTAGTACCACTGGTAGCTGGGGCATCTTCTATGGCCAGAGATTGGCGGAGGGAAAAAGGAAATACAAGAAAAGAAAAAGAAAGAAGAGAAAATGAAAAGAATTTCAGAAATTCTTCATGAAATTTTGTAATAATCATCCACATAAGTGACTTTTGGCCAAAATCGATCGGAAGGACTATTGAAAATCATCAAAAGGTTTAAGATTGAAATGATGATCGTACAATAAATTTAGGACATTTGGGACATTTCTCCCATATTTCTAATGACACACAATATGCTAAGATTTTCATAGATTGTCCATTATCATGGTGATATATGGAAAGCTTTGTCACCATCATGTAGAGAGTTCTAGTGTTTAACCACCTCGTGCATCACATTGAAAAATAAACTTTCCAGTTTCCACCATGTTATGTTGGCACATGCCTGGTTGTACAAGGAAAATCGCATGATTTACTCACCAGAAAGAACTCTCTAAACTCTGTGCACTCACGGAGAACAAAACCTAGAGAGAGAGAGAGAACCCTAAAGCAGTCTAAAGGCTTGAAGAGGGAAACGCATCTTGCACCGTATCTTGAAGACGAATCGAGCCCTATTCCAGCAATGCTCGATGAGTGGATATGTCCAATATGCTGCAATGATGCGTATCGAGAACATATAACTTGAAAGCGATCGAGGGGGCGATCCGGGCGGCCATCAAGGGAGACTTCGCCGAGAAGCATCTGGGCGGGCGTAAGCCTGATGGAGAGATTTATCCAAAAGTTTCAAAGGATGTCCATCGTCTCATGGGAATTTTCGTGCCAGCAATCGAGTGACGTGTGCTCTGAGTTTGCTTTCTTGTCTCAAATGAAAGCATGTACTCCATGCTTAGGATGCGCTTGTTTAGTGAAAAATGAATAATTCGAAAATAATTTCCCTTCACTTCATTTATTTTGCTGAAATTAATAAGTATATAAATATTTTCCAAAAAATGGTTATTTGCTTCTTTTATAAAAACAAATGAATAATTTTTTTATCATACACGAAAATATTCAGACATAAATTGTTGTCGGTAATAAAAATAATTTTCATCGATTAATTATTTCAAGCAATCATTTTTAATAAATGTTTTCCAAATATTTTTTTTTCTGCAAAATAAATGGAATTTTGAATAATTGCTTGTGTCGCTTACAAAGTAAATGAATGGAAAATATTTTATTTATCTAGGAAAATTTTTAAGCATAAATCATTATCGACAATATTTCTTTTTTCCAATGACTACTAACTATTTCAAGCGAAGAAACGGAGCCTTAGTGCTTGATCTAAATGCATTACTTGGAATGATGACATGGTTGTCGTCCACTAATCAACGCAAAGAAAGATTTTGTTGCCTTGTGGTCGGCCAGTCGCCATTGGTATATCTTAAGGCAACAAAATAAGTGTTTTCGTAGTCTTAAAGCTAAACGAAGAAATTCGTATTCTTTCTTGCCATCGATTCGATTGAAGTCGGGGAACACTTTTGAGTCTACGGCTACAAAATCACGTTTTTGTTGCCCTAGATCAAATCTAGAGCAACAAAATCTAAATCATGATTTTGTCTCCTTAAATTTAGGCCCTAAGCAATTAAATTAAAATTTTGTCACCATTGAAAAAGGGAAATATCGAATCTAAAGCAACAAAAACAACTTCTTTGTTTGCCTTTGGGTATGACCCAAGGTGACAAAATCAGTATTTGGTTGCCTTTAGGTATGATCTAAGGTGAAAAATATAGTATTTGGTAGCCTTTGGCTGACCCTAAAGCGAAAAACTTACGAATCTGATGCCTTTGGTTGGCCCTAACGTGACAAACATGATCATTTCTCACCTTTAGTGTACCTTAAGACGACAAGGAAAAGTTCCGTTACAATGGATTGCAATTAAGGCGACAGATTATTCATTTTGTTGTCATTGATTTATAACTAAGGCGAGATAATTGAATTTTTCTTGTTGCCTTTGGTTGTGTTAGAATAATTAAATAATAAATCACACGTTTATCTAACAATATTAAGCTTTTTGAACTGCGAGCGGTGATATCATAAAATCTCACATTGTATTAGAACTGGAGATTCTGAATTTGAATTTTTCTAGGTTCCATTTGCCCCCCAATTAAATATTTTCATACTTAATATTAGACAAAAAGATCATACTAAGTGTGAGAGGAAATGTTAGAATATTTAAATAATAAATTATACATTCATCTAACAGCATAAGCTTTTGAAATAGTTGGTGGTGGCCTTATAAATTCTCACAGGTTGGATTAACAATAAAAACTTTCTAGACAGGAGAAAAACCAGTGTCAAATTTGTAATATCTAGGAAATATAAATAGTAAGGAATTGTGCACTTGTCATCAGAAACTATTGTTAGGAAAAACACATATGTTGCAAACAGAAATTGAATATTTGTTTTTACTACGATACATGTGATATCATCAGTGAAATGTAAAGATTCTATATGATTGAATATATTGCTAATGTAATATTAGATTTAGTTTAATTGATTGTAGAATATAGCTTTCGACTCTCTCTCTTTCATGCACACATATGTTCCTTACCCCTCCCCCACCACCTATGGTTGCCACCATTAACATCCTTGCGCTCGTCCTTCGTAGCCACTACCCCTTGACAGTCGCCCCTCTTCAGCCACAAAATCTTTTTTTCCTTATTTCTCATGATCGCAATAGTCACTATGATCAATTTTGAATTGGGGGTCACGACAATAACAATGACCATGATGAGACTTGAGGGTCGGCCTTAACCTAATTTGAGGTTGGCGGCCACAACCCTGACCAAATTTAATCGGAGGTCGCCACCTTAGGCATCTAGAGCCATGGCTAGCTATGACTACAAGCTGATCTAATGCGGTGACTTTCCTGAGGCTGTCGCGGCCACGATCGAATCTAGGGTCATGATTGTGGCCACCCTAGTCATTGCCGCTGCACCATTGAGCATCAGTTTTCAAATTTTAGTTAGTGATATGTACATTTGATTCAATATTATTCAATATTTAAGCCTAAATAATTAATGATAAAAAATCTAATAATTTGAATCTACATCTTTTGTTGCAAGAGAGTGTCTACACTCATCACGTATTTACAAGACAACCTCATTTTGTCACTTTTAATATTCGAGAAAACAAAATATAGTAACTATCATCTCATTTTATGTATTGTAAATGACGGAGTGAATCATATAATAAATGGTTTGTGACAAAACCTACATCTATTTTGTTGCCTTAGCTCTTTCTTTTTCCTTCTCTTTATGCCAATGAATAAGTACATAAAAACAAAATTCGATCAGCCTAAAGCGCGAGAATTTAGCCCACGCTTGGAAAGTCGAAAGGGGTTCCTCAAATTCGATTTCATTCCATTGCAAAGGAGGAAGGAAGGAGGGTCAAAAAGCGAAGTGGGGGGTCTTCGTTGACGTCAAATATATTCTTGAGATGCGGGCGGTGGTTGGCCGTTATGAAAAAGCCAGCGCTCCGCCTGAGAATCGATTCTTGTAAAACGACTGACCTTTTGTGGTATTTGAGGGCACGAAGTCAGACTAGCTCTAGCTAGCTAGGCCTCTATGACAATGAGAGATGGAGGAGGACGACGACGACGACATCAAAGTGCAGATCTCTCTGCCTCTCTCTCTCTCTCTCTCTCTCTCTCTCTCTCGCGTGCCTTCGACATTCCACTTACCATATTCTCGGCTTTTTGATGAAGAGCAAAAGTAGTGGCTTTTCTTGTTCGAAAAGATGACATATTTTAGACCCTAATGCGGCGAAAATGGCGGGGTTATGCTCTGATGAGCAGCTGATCTCAAGGGTTTTTAAGAGAGAATATTTTTATTTTATTGACAAGTGTCCGCCCGAGACCTTTATTCAATAAACATGGAAAGCATTAGCATTTTTGATATGTAGTTCTTTTGTTTGGTGCATGATCAATGCTCTGAAAAATTAGCAAGGAAAAGGGTTTTGGTGCGCCCGATCGTGTTACCCACATAATTCATCCTAGTACGTGAAGCTTAAGTTTTAGAATTGCTGCTTTTGATGGTTTGTCCATGTGGATAAAAGTCTTGTGAAACGAGTTCTCATTATATAAAAGTAATTAAATAAAATACGGGTCCTCCTATGAAGGAGCGCCCCGTGGGCATTTTTTTAAGCATTCCTAATTTGGAATAATACGATTTTCAAAGGACTAATTATGCAAACCAAGAACAGGTGGTGCATTAAAAATCGAGTCGTTTTCTTAATCGGCTACTTAGCCAATATCTCGGGACACTCATTAATAAAATTTAATAAAATAATTTTAAGTGGGATGATGGACCACGCAACACTCCCTTAGGGCACACATAGGTGAGATCCATAGGTGCACAACCCCGATGTTCTCGCGTGCAACTTCATTAGAGAATAATAATTGGCCTTCCATCCTCTTTTGTTTTGCTCTTTATCTGTTTGTTTTTTCGCATGAAACACTATCGATTCCTCCTTGGAGCATCGAAGTTTGCCCTAATAATCATATTGGATTTCGCATGAGGATGACCAAAAGTAGCCAAGGAACCTTTGCATGCGTATAACGAAGTCTTGGTTAAACTAAATATTTTTTAACAAGAGTCACACAAAAAACATTAACTAATTCTTAAGATAGGGTGCAAATGACTTTTGGGGAGTATAAATCTTTACAAAAATAAGATAAATCTCTCTCTCTCTCTCTCATTCTTGTTCATTTTCCCAAGGGGATTGCCAACCTTTGCCTTTCACTGCAATGCATGCCCAAATCTATGGAGTACAAGTTATCTAATCGGACATATAAATAAATAAAAATAAGTGGTCCATGGCTTTTGTTGATTTTGCGGTCCTAAAATGGATGGATGAGGATTTTGACGTCTTTTAAGGGCGTGGTCTCTACTCCCCAGGAGTCCAAACCTTCCCAGTCTGCTCATTCTCATTTATCAATTTGCACAGTGATTGAAAATAAATTCATCTTTTATGTATTTACCCATCTTCTAAATTGATGGAATATACCTAATAATCATAATGAAAATAAGTATTTGAGAATCTCACATGACGGTCAAATGATTCGAATATACAGAATAGTTCCATGTAGAACTTGCTGAAATTACATTAATGGTCCTAGTACGGGATGTTTGTTCAATTCAACCAAAGAAGCAAAAGAGATGTTTTTAAACAGATTAATTGTAATGATAATTGTTGCATGAAACCTAATCTTTTGTTCTTATGATAATATTATTGAATGAAACCTCACCTTCTCTAGCAAGTCCATTTAATTCGTATAGATCCAGACAATTCGATGTCCACCTTATCTAACGATCTTTGGTGCTATCTTACATGCTATATACATGGGGAGGGGGAAGGGAGGGGTGTTTGACACTTACTTATCTTAGCTAGATCTTATTCAATCGCAAGCACACTAGCTATCAGTTTGAGTTTGAGCCTAAGGTCTATAGGCTAGAAGTTAATTTGATTTTGAGTACTCATCATACAAGTAGGGTTTAGATGTTGACACATATACAGTTTTAAATTTGGTAAATGAATTCATTTCATTAGTAGATGACAGTTTTCATTTGAATGAAAAAGTATTTATGCTTATGGTATACCTTATAAAAATTCGTTGATTATTCAGAATTTTCTCCTCGAGTACCTATGAATGTCAGCATAAAATCATGGACTTAATTATAAAAATGAAGATGAGAAAGTTTTTTCAGTCTATTTCTGTCTTTACAAATTCCTTCTTTTTTGGAAGAAAAAGTTGAAATTTCGAGTTGATATCGACATCACATGAAAACTACTTTCGCGAAGCATCACCCATGATGGAAAAGCTACCAATTGTGATTTGACGGTCGACACCCCTTGAGTCCTTTGTTGGAAAGTTTCTCTCATGGAAGAGTCCATGCTAGTGCTCTCTCTTCTCTCCATATTCTAAAGTTGCTACTTTTTATAGAATTCAAATGGAATTTTGCTCAACTTGATCAGTTGGTCAAAATAGAGGCCGGCTCTTTGTGAACCTTGAGGCCTAATTCATTCACTCTTGGCATCTTTGATCCTTTTGACTTAAAAGGCGGCATTTCCATTGAGGAAGTGCTTGGAATGTCATTGAAGTTCCTTACAGTAGAATTGTTGATTAAAATTGTTATTTACAAGTTCAACCCTTTATTGTATTGTAGCTAAATCTCCTTAATGCCAAAATCATCTATAAGGCAAACTAAAATTGACCTTTGAGTGCTTCATACGATTTCACTAATGCAAGCAAAAACCATCGTACAATAGTAGATTAATACACCTAACCAAATTTGAATTCTATTGTAATCATATCTATTGTCTAAATACTAATAAACCGAACCGAATTATAAATATATAATAAGCATATCTATTGCCTAGTATATAGAAATTCTATAGGGAATGGTAAGAATCTTCCCCTTTCGCAAAATAATATTTTGCAAATCTTCTTACTTTTTATTCGCTGTGTAGATTAACTGCAAAACAGAATCCTTTGGGAGGAATCTCGAGATTCCTGTATTATTCCATTTTAATGAACTTAAAAGAAAAGATAACTAATAAATACATTTACCCAATTTACATAATAAAGTAGGTTGTTATAGGTAATATTAAAGAAATACTATACGATAAGGTATTTTCTTTTATGATGTAACTTTTTCAGTATTTATGCACAAAAAAAAAGATTATATTTTTTTTTGGATGGTTTAGATAGTGAGAAAATGGAGAAAGTAGGGGATTGTATCAGTAGCTGATGAAGACAAAAGGAAAGTAATGGAGATAGTCGAAGACCCGAGAAAGACAGAAAATGAAATCAACTGAATATCCTTCAATTCATAAAAGTGATTTCTTTTTTGTTATTTTAACAAAGAGCATAGCGAGGATTTTTATGGCCAAAATTCCCAAACATAGTAAGATAATTTAATTGGTGTATTAAAGAAGAGGTCAGATTGATAATTTATTTTAAGTGTGATTTTAATATTGATGTTGTCTTATAACCTATTTTTAATTTGGTCATTATGTACAGAAACAACTGAAACAATGAACCTTACCAAAAAAAAAAAAACTGAAACAATGAATTGTAAATTATTTGATTTGGTTTTTTAAGATAAGTCATTTACAATTGTCTCGATTTATTTCTTGTTTTCAATATGCTTGATGTAAATAGTGAAAATAGATATGAAATATCAAATAAATAAAGATCAAGTTCCTTAAAATGACGTCTTTATTCTTGAGGATAATAATTTTCTGTATCAATATTCAATATTTATAGTTTAATTATAAAAATAATAGAGATATAATATTATGTTGAATGTAATCCACAATCACAATCATTCAATTAATAATTTTATATACGAGAACATCTTTTAAGTTCTTTTTCAATATATCATTTCAGTATAGACGTTTCCAAAGAAATGGGTGATTTAGACAGGGTGGGGAAAGTGCAGCAATACATCATTAGTTGATGGAGAGAACATCAAAGTTATGGAGATAGCAAGCAAATGGAGAAACTGAGAGAATAGAAAGATTACTACAATATCCTTTAATTTATTTAACTGATTTTTTTTTCAATATAGGGCATAACACAAAACATTATGGCTATATTTTTTTGAAGCAAAATCACAAAATATTTCTTGAAAAATAGCAGAGATAACTTTGTGAATTTATTACCAAGGAGATTAAATTGACATAACTTATTTCAAATGCACTTTCCAATATTTACACCGTTGTCCTAACAATTATTTTAATATTATATGTATTAAAGCCATGTCTATTTTAATATGATTCATTTACAGTGAATTGCTTTATTTCTCATTCTTCAATATGCTTGATGTGAATACCCAACGGAACTGTAAAAATTAAATATAAATGAAACATTTCAAGATATAAATTATACTCTATTCATTCTTGGGTATTGCAAGTTTCATTTTTATTAAAATGATATGTTAAAAAGTCAAAACATATGTTCTCTCAAGCATTATGAGTCTTTTTTTTTAACAAAAGATTAAAATATCGAGTTATCCAAATCTAACATAATTTATTTATTTTTATTTTAAATAAAGGTACATGCTAAAGTTGGTTGTTGAGGACAACAATACTCAGGCATACATCACATTGTTTAACGACACTAGAACAAAGTATGGGAAAAATTGCAAATAAGGACTTAAATGAGGTTGTTTCTCATAAAAAAGTTAGAGTGAATATTGTCTCAAATAAGGTCTTTGAATTGAATAATTTAGTCCTAAATAAGGGGCTAAAATAGCTAACTTAGTCTCAAATTACTATCTGAGCTTACCAGTCAGCTAACTCTTCACCAACCGGGGAGCATGTACATCTTACACACCACTTTTCAAGCCATGATCGGGGGCATTTTTGTCGCGGCCACTTTTACCTTTTTCATCTTCTTTCCTTTTCTTTTTCTTTTCAAAATATCGATTGTTTTGCTCATGAGTTTGCAACACGGAACTATATGTAAAAAAAATACTTTTAATTTTATTTCCAATACTTTTTAATTTAATAAGCGGATTTTCATTGGAATACGGACGAATCACGTGGAACGCACGTGCTTCATCTACTAGTATAATTGAAATGGGGACAGGACAGGAATGGTGTCGCCTTTGGTCCCCGCACACTGCCGCCGCTGCTGTTGTTATGATACATGCATGCACCGAAGAGTAAAGGAAGGATCCACTCTCCAAAGATTTTACCTAAACAGTTTATTTTTCTTCCTTTGGGGGTCCAGATCCCACGTTCAAGATGACCTCGAAATCAACGCAAAAGTTAAAAAAATAAAAATAAAAAAATTCAAAACTTTGCAATTAATTAGGATTTGTCAATCGATATCATTTATTTTCACTGAGTGCGGCGCTCTCACGCATCGTGCACTTTAATTGGGCATTCACCAAAATAGCATACTTCACGTGACTCCGAAATATATGCAAGAATCATTTGGTAACTGAAACTCTCGTCTCGAGCGAGAAGACGAGTATATCTTCTCGTGGGACGACCCCTTAATCAATTGTATGTTCCGTCCAATATCGATGAATTATGTCAATCTCTTCTCACATGCAGTAGACGTTTGAGACTGTGTCTATTAAGGAAGTCGATTAATTTTCACTGAGTATGACAGTCTCACTTTTCATGTGCATTTATTAGATATTTACCAAATACCATATTCCATATGGCTCCAAAAAATATGCACAAATTATTTAGTAGGTAAAATTCTCACCCCAAGTGAGAGTTCTCTCTATAGTCGAATAATCCCTTGGGATTTCTCTTTCTCCATGGTCGAACGATCCCTTCGAGTCCCTTTCTTTTCCCTCCTAAAAGTCTAGAGTCAATGAAAATGTTTACCTCTAACGAATTTAACACTATTTTAAAGAGTTATGCAGGAGATAAAAAAAGAAAAAGAAAAAGGATTTTCTTATGACTGGAGCATAAGAGAAAGAAAATAGTTTCTCGACTATCACATTTACTTAGATGTGTATTATGCCTCCTCCTGCAAAGAAAGGGGAATGGTTTAAACTTTTAAAACAAATCAATTCCCATTGTATTAGAGCAAAAGTTACACAAGGTGAATACTTATTTTGGCCATAGATCCCTTTGCCTAGCATCATAGGAAAATGTTTGAATGGAACATCTTTCTAAATTTCTTCCCCTTCGAAGCTGACCAAGATATGAGCTGCTACAAGTCTCCAGCTATCCCGCGGATGTGGTTTATGTCCGCATCCTGGTTCTCACGCGTAAGGGCCAACTTACAGAGGAAATTGTGTTATGAAATATTGCTAGATAGAGGCTATATTTGTTTCGGGAAAATAAATAATTTAAAAAGTATTTCTTTAAAAATGATTGTTTATATCACTTGAAATAATTAGTCAATGAAAAAATATCTTCATTACTGACAATGATTTATGTCTAAATATTTTCGTAGACGATATAATTATTTTTCGTTCTCTAAGTAATATAGGTGATCATTTTTAGGTATATATCTTTCAAATAATTTATTTTTTGCAAAACAAATGGAGATGTGGTGAGGACTCATTTTTAATATTTCAATCAGTTGTTCTGGAGAAATATATATATTAATGAATTTTGCGTTGCTACTTGTTTGAAATGGAATTTTTATTGTGTTTTCTGTCCAATCTAGAAATTGATTCTTCATGTCATATTTACAAATGCCCCAACGCATCCACCAACATCCATCACTTCCGTGGTCACTGCCCTACCCTTATTAACATTATGCCCACTAAAAAGCAAAAGGACACTTTCTTTTGGGGGCTTTCATCAAATAAAGAAAAATGCTTTCTCTAGATTTATAATAATTACATTCCATTTATCTCGTCACAAATATAAATAAAATTACAATGTCAAAAGAATATTTGTAGTGACCTTCCTTGCATAAAGTACAATTAGCTCTTGAATATAATGGGTCCTATTCCACTATTCATTATGTTTACTGGAGCTCATTAGAAGATTCTCCATATTTCCCTTATTTTAACATATCTCCACTTATTGTGATATCTTTTTCATTGATTATATATTATAATTGATATTGCAATATCTTTTTCACCTAACATAGTCATACCAGAGAATGTCTTAATACCTCATATAATCTTCATTATGAAATACACAAAAATTATACGACTTTCTTTTGCATATTCTTATCTATCTTAGTAGTGGGGACTTTGTTTTGAAGTTTATTGAACTAATTTCTTATGCATTGCAACTGATCTATGGAATGCGATTGCCAAGATCTAGTAAGGTGTTTCTATCGGGAGCAATTAGTGTATTGACTGCTACACTCAATATACGTAAAACTTTCAAATCTACATAATTTCAAATACAATCAATGCCGTGTGAACGTAATAATTTTTACAAAATCTACTACTCGACAAATTTGGGACAGTGGAACCGTAACTTAAGGGAAACCTATACTTTTCTATAATTTACACAATCAAGAGTTCTTTGGCGACAACGACAATAATATTCCTAGTGGAATAATGACTTTTCGCTCTTCTTCTTATTTTAATAGGAGGAAATATTATAATCCCATGAACATATAGTCGACTTACAAGAAAAAAGGTTAGGGTATTAATGAGGATGGTACTAATTGCGTCCGGCCCAACCAATCCGTAACAAAAGGGTCCCACCGAACATAACATCACACGTTCAAGTATAAAAACCCTAAACGCTCATCTCTCCCTCAACAAGAAATTGGGTGAAATTTCTCACGAGTTAAGGATAGGGTTTCTGAGCCGAGCATCCCCGTCTTTTCTCCTATAGATGTTCCATCTTTATGTATAGAATTCTTGTCATGGATCGACGATCGACGATGTGGCGGAGGGAGATATTCGATTGACAAGAGGAGGGGGAGAGGAGAGGAGGAGGAGGAGGAGGAGGAGGACGCGCAGACAGAGAACCATGTAGCCACGCCTGCAGAGACCAGAAGAGACCACAAGAGCTGTCTCCCCAAGTGGCGCACCCCCAATCAAATTCGCCCAATTCCCAACACGACACGAACCCCATCCGGACGCACTCGCCCGCACGGCCCCACCCGACACCCCCAACCCCCGATCCCATCCTACGGCTCGGAGCCCGTCTTGCCGGTCCCCCGAACCGACGGCCAAGATCAGGCCCCCGTCAGACATGGCCCATGAAAGCCACACGTACTTCCCCCTGTTCAATCTCCTCCACCAGTAAATCGCCGACGCGCATCGCTCTCTCTCTCTCTCTCTCTGGAGCAGATGGAACCCTTTGTCTTTGGAGTTGCGCCCCCCCCTTAGACTGCGTCATCCATCATCTCCCCAACCCACAAAACCGCACTTTAAATACGATCAGTCCACGATCAGGACCTCCTCACCACACCATCATATCTAATCTAATCCCTCTCTTCTCTCTCTTCTCTCTCTGTGCTCTAGCCAGATATTTCTCTTTTTTCTTTTGTATTTTGCAGCTCCTCTCCCTGCTCTCTTTTTTCCCTTTTCTTTTTCTTTTTTTTCCTGAATCTGGTTCGCTCAGATCGCTCGCCGACGGCACTGTTGGACTTTATGATTGACGAGTCAGGGACACCCGGTCACGTGTCACCGACACATGTACCGCTTTGCATGGAGGGTATAGTCCACCGCGTTTCTCTCGTCGGAGAAAGAGAGAACGGAGAGGAAGAGAGGGTTTCTTTTTTCTTTTTCGGTTTTTCTCTATTTTTCGCTCATTTTTCTCTTCATTTTTCCCTTGTTCTTTGCATTTGGGTTGGTGGGTTTCGCATTTCTGGGCTGTTTGAACCCTAAAAATTCGTCAAGTTTTCGATTTTTTTGGCTAAGGCAAAAGAGCGGTACTGGATCTTGATACGGTAACTTTCCTAAAATGGTGGGTTTACAGTGTCCTTGGATCTGAGTTGATGGTTTGGTACTTCCTCATTTCACGTCTATTTCCTTTTTTGGCAAGGCAACGTTTTTCTGTCTTCTTTTTTTCTTCCGATGGGAATTTGTCATGGTCAGGGACAGAAATTGACAGAAGAGAGTGAGCACACAGAGGGGATTGTATATATGCTTATACCTTTGCTTTTGCGTGCTCACTTCTCTTCTTGTCAGCTTCCATTCCCGAAAATTTGGCATTCCCTCCCGCCCTCCCGCCCTCCCTCCCTCTCTCTCTCTCGCGGATGTTTTTTTTTCTTCTTGAATTTTCGGTTTTCTGTTGCTTCAAGTTATGTTTGGAATAGTAATTGTTATACACACATTTAGCAACTTGCAGCAGCAGCTTACTTCCCAAGAGAGAGAGAGAGAGAGCGTGATTTTTACGACGACTGCAAGAAGGTACGCCTGATTACTGTGCGGATTTAGCGGCAAACTTTGCTTGCTATCTCACGCTCTCTCTAGCTTTGCTTAGCCTTTTAGTATGGTCCTCACTAAAAAACCTGTCTCTTCTTCTCTTCTCAAGTTCTCTTTTTGCAATTTATGCGCATGCGATCTTGTGTTGCAAAAACGGTTCTGATTGGAGCTTGTTTCACCTGGATCTGACCAGATTTGTCTCTATGCGTTTGCTTCTGCTTGTCAAGGTTATGGTTATATTTTATGGGATGGTCTTTGGTTCTGATTAATCTTGTTATGTTAGGGTTGCCTGCTCTACTGTTATATGGACGATCTTCCTCTTATTGTGCTCTTGTGACCCAAAAGAAAGAAGACAAAAGAAAGAACGTTGGGAGATCTTCTAGTATGATGATTGCTACTGCGTTTATCTTCTCCTTCAAGTTCCTTACAGATAGTTGCAGTTGATGATCATGGAGGTTAAAGCTTCTTAGTTCCTCTGGCAATACATCGAACTACTCTAAACAGACTCATGAATTGCCAAGTATGCTCTCGATAATGAACAGTCATGAAGCCAATGGTTTGAAGAGTTCCTGGGAAGTGTATGACAAGTTTCAGATGGATCTTACCCAATTGATTTCTCTAAGTTGGTTATCTTCTATTCCAGGTGAATTCTTCATTAACTTGTCATAGATATTCGTTCAGCTCAAGCTCTTCAACTTTTAATATTTCAGAAATTGAAGACTAAAATTATATGTTTCGCACTTCCTTTTCTTCCAATCAACTCTCATGTTCTGCATTTGGCTAGACTAGTCAGCCGCTTATTTATCCATGAATTTTGCATGTCAATGCTTTCACAATTTGAGTTGGACAAAGAGAGAATGGCAATTTAACATGCAATAGTATTCGGCAACAATTTATTTGAAAAGGAAAGATGGAAAACCTCTTCCTTATTGTAGAAATTGTTTCAATGTTCTCTAAGGTTGAGTTTTTTCTTGCACTCTTGTTTTAAACAAGAATCTTAGAAAATCTCACATATGATTCTGTGTGAATATCTCATGATTTGAATAATTTGTTGGAGGATATCAATCATAAGGAGGAACTTGTCTCCGTTAAAATGAATTGAAATCCACATTCTGTGCATTGGTATCCATTTCAAAATCTGCAGTCATTTTCCTCTCTCAAAAAGGTCGTATGTACTAAGGTCAATAAAGAAAAAGGCGGCATATACCCTTGGATATGTCAAATTCGTCAAATTTGTCCTTAATAATCAGTTTTTAAAATATTTTTCTTTTGCTCAATTTTGTGGATATGATTGATTTAAATTACCTGCTACTTGTCAAAGTTAAAGTCATACTTCTATAAAGGCCTTCCAGTCTTAAATTGTTCTGTCATTCACTAAAAAGGAATTCTGCACGTTTGAGGTGGTTGCAACTTGGCCTATATAATGATATAAAGGGAAAAAATGGAGGAGAGCTATTTGCTGGATCGTTACGTGCTCGAAAGTATGGCAAAATGTGGTCTGGAAGTTAAGAGTGTTGTGGTCCTGTGGTATTCAAATATGAATTGTTTTTAAGCTCGGTTATGTCTTATATAGTTTGTCTTGAAAATTGTTTGTATGGACAACCTAGGGGGATTGGAACTGTCTTGGGTGATACAGTATTAGGCCCTTGCTATTATTTATGGCTGAAAATGTTAAGACGATCTTCCCTTTCTTTTAGGCTAAAGTATGTGCATAAGTGTCGATAACGAGCAAATAAAGCTCATTACTGTACCTTTTTTTTTTTTTGGGATAAAATTCTGGTCAACATCGTTCTCATTAATTCAGTTCCCACGGTTAATGATTCCACAATCACCAGTGATGACTGTCTAGAATGCAGCAACAGTCAGAGAGTTTGCTGAGAAATAATACAATAAAACATTAATTTTTGAACTCTTTTATATGTGAATGTCATCTTGAAACTATTATGTATTAATGCGTGTCGTTCTTAGACTAACCTTCTTCCAATAAGGTGACAAATCTTGTCACTTTGAAGCATATCTAATCATAGAAGGATTACGCACGTCACTATAGATAATAACCAGTCCTCTTTAGTAATTAAACCAATGCTATTGGTTTTGCAAGGAAATTGATCCTTTAATATTCTAGCTTCTCTCAGTAGGAGATGTACATGATCCTGAAATGCCTATCTAGAGATTGTGATAGTTGAGGTAATGGAAAATAGATCTAGTTCAAGTGTTATTTCTTTGGATAGTTGTCAGAATGTTACTTGACAGGATAGTTAGTAGTAGGGGCTACTAAAAATGTCTGAGGGCATTCTAGACATTCTGGGAGCTCAGCCTTTCCTAGCTGATAGAGAGATGGGCTACCAGAATGTGCGGATTGGTAATTTTTGCCCCTATGATTTTGAATTTCAATCATCCATTCCTGGTGTCTGACAAAGAAAATTGTTGCAATCGATGTTCTTTGTTGTGCTACTTTATGGGTAATAAGCAAATGTTTTGCTGCAAGCAATTTTTAGTAAAGTAGACAGTCTCTTTCATCTAAAAATTGTTTCATCCCTTGTTATGCCCATGCCAATACTATTTGATGCTATAGACTATTTCAAATCTATACCAATTGCACTTTGAGGTCCTATCCTTGAAGGATGACATAGCAATTGATGCATTGGATTTGTTTAAGAATAGGAATTTGCTATTGAGCTTTCTTGTTGCAATGCACCAAGCCATTTAAACTATTATTGAGTGATAATCAAATTAAGAATAAAGGTATTAGGATGTGGAAATATAATAATTGATAACTGAACTGATGATGCAAAGTTTCAAGGTGAAATCTGATACATATTACTGTCTCCACTGAGTTTAATGTGTATTTGATCTTCTCACCATTATAAGGCAGTGCTAGTTTAAGAATCAGCAATGTATCTGATGTTTTAGAAGTTAGGATTTTCTGTCTTCAAAGTAGGTTATAGGGACAGGATCATGTTTTTTTACTTACTATTGGTGCAAACTTGTGATTCTACTGCATGTCTCCTGAACTTTAACCAGGGACGCAGCCATACAACTTTTATCACAGAATATGTTTGATTTAAGAAATTCATGGCTTATGCCTTTGAGGAATGTGTGATTTCTAGGTGCAGTATTACAGGTTTTGTCTGTTTGTCCGGATCTGATTAATGCCTCCGTTTGCTCTCTGGGTATTGACTAGTTTTTGTGTTAAATGAATTGCTGTCTGGTTGGTGGTAGCAATAGACCAGTCAATTGCACTTTTGAGGAAATATTGAGGAGCAACCTTATAATGACAAATTCCTTTATCTTGGTTAATTGCAGTATGAATAACAAGGAGACTCGGGTAGCATTCCCATCTAGACACATACAAGGAATGGTATTATTTAGTTTACCTTGATTGAGTTAACATGCCGATGGCATTTTCATTGATGTTGTGTAGGTGCATGTTGGCAATTTAACTTGTGATAGTATTCAGCAACAATTTATTTGAAAAGGAAAGATGGAAAACCCCTTCCTTATTGTAGAAATTGTTTCTATGCTCTCTAAGATTGAGTTTTTTCTTGCACTCTTCTTTTAAACAAGCAATCTTATAAGATCTCCTCATGAATTTATATATGATTTTGTGTGAATATCTCTTGATTTTAATAATTTGTTGGAGGATATCAATCATAAGGAGGAACTTGTCTCCATTAAAATGAATTGAAATCCAAATTCTGTGCATTGGTATCCATTTCAAAATCTGCAGTCATTCTCCTCTCTCAAAAGGTGGTATATACTATGGCAAATAAAGAAAAAGGTGGCATATACCCTTGGATATGTCAAATTCGTCAAATTTTTCCTTAAAGCAATAATTAATTTTTAAAATAATTTTCTTTTGCTCAATTTTGTGGATATGATTGATTCAAATTTCCTGCTACTTGTCTAAGTTTACATCATGCTTCTATAAAGGCCTTCCAATCTTAAATTGTTCTGTCATTCACTAGGAAGGTATTCTGCACCTTCAATTTGTTTGCAACTTGGCCTATATAATGCTATAAAGGGAAAAAAATGAGGAGAGCTATTTGTTGGATAGTTACGTGCTCAGAAGTATGGCCAAACGTGGTCCGGAAACTAGAGTGTTGTGGTATCATGGTATTCAAATATGATTGGTTTTTAAGCTTGGTTAGGTCTTATATAGTTTATCTTGAAAATTGTAGGTATGGATCATTATGTGCTCGAGAGCTATTTGTTGTTGGATCGTTATGTGCTCCAGATCTATTTATTGGATCATTACATGCTCAAAAGTATGGCCAAATGTGGTCCGGAAGTTAGTGTTGTGGTGCCTTGGCATTCGAACATGATTAGTTTTTAAGCTCGGTTATGTCTCATATAGTTTGTCTTGAAAATTGTAGGTATGGACAATCTAAGGGGATTGAAACCGTCTTAGGTAATACAGTATTAGGCCCTTGCTATTATTTATGGCTGAAAACATTAAGACGATCTTCCATTTCTTTTAGGTTAAAGTATGTGCACAAGTGTCGATAACGAGCAGATAACATTCATTGTTGTGCCTTTTTTTTAATTTTTTAGTTTTGGGATAAAATTCTGATCTACATTGTTCTCATTAATCCATTCCCTATGGAAAATGATTCCACAATCACCAGTGATGACTGTCTAGAGTGCAGCAACATTCAGAGAGTTTGCTGAGAAATAATACAATACAACATTAATTTTTGAGCTTTTGTATATGTGAATGTCATCTTGAAACTATCATGTAGTAATGTGTGTCATTCTTAGACTAACCTTTTTTTCAATAAGGTGACAAATCTGGTCACTTTGAAACATATGTAATCAAAGAAGGATAACCCATGTCACTATAAATAATAACCTGTCCTGTTTAGTAATTAAACCAATGCTATTGACTGGTACATATGCATCTTTTATTGGTTTTGCAAGGAAATTGCTCCTTTAATATGCTAGCTTTTCTCAGTAGGAGATGTACATGATCCTGAAATGCCTATCTAGAAATTGTGATTGTTGAGGTAATGGCGAATCAATCTAGTTTAAGGGTTATATTTTCGGGTAGTCATCAGAGTGTTACTTGACAGGATAGTTAGTAGTAGGGGCTATTAGAAATGTCTGAGGGCGTTCTAGACATTCTGGGAGCTCAGCCTTTCTTAGCTAATAGAGAGATGGGCTACCAGAATGTGCGAGGTGATTTTTTTTTTCCCTATGATTTTGAAGTTCAATCATCCATTCTTGGTGTTGGTCAAAGAAATTGTTGCAATCGATGTTCTTTGTCATGCTACTTTAGGGGTAATAAGCAAATGTTTTGCTGCAAGCAAGTTTTAGTAAAGCAGACAGTCTCTTGCATCTAAAAATTGTCTTATCCCTTGTTACGATCGTGCCAATACTATTTGATGCTATAGACTATATCAAATCTATGCCAATTGCACTTTGAGATACTACTTTGAAGGATAACATAGCAATTGATACATCGGATTTGTATCACAATAGGAATTTGCTACTGAGCTTTCTTATTGCGATGCACCAAGTCATTTAAACTATTGTTGAGTGATAATCAAACTAAGAATAGAGGTATCTGGATGTGGAAATAAAATAATTAATAACTGAACTGGTGATGCAAAGTTTCAAGGTCAAATCTGGTACATATTAGCGGCTCCACTGAGATTAATGTGCATTTGGTCTTCTCACCATTATAAGGCAGTGCCAGTTTGAGAATCAGCAATTTATCTGATGTTTTAGAAGTTAGGATTTTTTTTCTTCGAAGTAGGTTTTAGGGACAGGATCATGTTTTTTAACTTGCTATTGATGCAAACTTGTGATTCTGCTGCATGTCTCCTGAACTTTAACCAGGGACACGGCCATACAACTTTTGTCACAGATTATGTTTGATTCAAGAATTCATGGCTTATGCCTTTGAGAATTGTGTGATTTCTAGGTGCAGTATTACACATTTTGTCTGTTTGTCCAGGCCTGATTAATGCCTCCATTTCCTCTCTGGGTATTGACTATTTTTTATGTTGACTGAACTGCTGTCTCGTTGGTGGTAGCAATAGATCAGTCAATTGCTTTTTTGAGGAAATATTGAGGAGCAAGGTTATAATGACAAATTCCTTTATTTGGGTTAGTTGCAGTATGAATAACAACGAGATTGAGGTGTCGTTCACTTTTAGTAACTACACATACAAGTAATGATATTATTTACTTTACCTTGATCGAGTTAATATGCTGATGGCATTTTCATTGATGTTGTGTAGGTGCATGTTGTCTATGTTGATCACGAAGATCTCATGACACTAGGTCCTCCTTTATGCTCCTGAATTAGGATAATGACTTCGTCGAGCTAGAATGTCCTCTCAATTCATCAGAGTTGTGTAGTGATGAGTATCATTATGATTCAAAACGTCTTCATTTTTAGTATCATCACGGGCAACAATTTTCAGGCAAACATCTGAAGTTTTCCCTCTAGGTATGAAGCTTTTCTTCAAGGATTTTTTTTTTTTCATTATTACCATGCGATTTCACAACATAGACCCTAGGTTAATGCAAATTGCACCCATAAACTTTACCCATGGATTGTGCTTTCTAAACCATGAAATGTTGTTTCGATTTATCTGCTATTGAACTTTTTCCTACAAACCCTGTCTCTGTACCTAGTCCTTTAATCTCTATCATTTTGGTGCTGCAGTTTCCACTTGCTTAGCAGTCTACATGTACATTGGTGTATAAAACTATCTCTGTACTTAGTCCTTTAATCTCTATGATATCGGTGCTGCAGTTTCCACTTGCTTAGCAGTTTTGCTCTAAGACAACCCTTCGATTTATTGAGAACTTTTTTAATATCTCCGACAGATCAACTGATGAGTGCTTTGTGGAGATATTGCGATCTGTTGAGATTGCAAATTAGCTCTTTTTGGGTGGTTGAGATTAGAAAAAACTTGAAACTCCTATGCATACATGGTGTTTTATTGTCACGAGGAACCTAAAACATCATAAAAAAGGAAGATTATAAACATATTTATATTTTGCTTGCCCAATCATTAAAATTGGGGTTCCCTTCTAACGTGGAGATGATATTCAGATGTTATCAGAGGTTCCTGATGAATATAAAAACTGCTGTTTATGAACAGATTGACAGTAAGTACTACTTTCTGGAGAACAAATCCCATCTCGTTTCTTTGCTCTGGAATCTAGGCATGCTAAGTTTCTTTAAATGTATCTTTCAAGAAGAGCTCTTTCTTTTACTGATTTCTAGCTTGATCAATTGCGTATTTGGCCAATGTCCTGGTAGAGACGGGTAATGGCCATAGACTTTTTCACTTCAGCTATTGGCTTAACATGCTTTACAGGGTGCATATATTTTGCTGGTGTGGAGTATAGAGCTTATATATTTTTTTCTATTGAGAATCATCACTTTTAGGGATTATGGATTCCTCGGGTAGCATTACATTTGTTGGGTAAGGTGATTTTCTCACTAATCCAGAGGCACAAAGCATGCATGTGGTAATTCATTTCACTCAAGATGGTGACGGACGTGACAACCATACCTTGTAGGAAAAGAACAAACATGTCCCAATAATACTACTATTTCTCAAGTACACAAGAAGAGAATAGGGAGACCCAAATAGTTCAAGAATTGATTCGTGAGTACAGCCAAAAATGAAGATGATTTGGCTCATTGAAACCTCATAGCTCTTGTATCTCTTTTCTCAGCCAAGAGCATTTGCATGTCTCATTTGTCATGGATATATCCTTATATCTATTGGTTACAGCACAATATTATCATATTTTGGCTTGGTTCTCTAATTGAGCTTTACAAGATGTCAACGACTTATGTTGCTCGGCAAATACCCCCACTATTCTGAATAGCTCTGGCAATTGCTTTGTAACAAGTTTTTATACAGAAGAGCTCCAACCTAAAATTAGAGTAAATTTGAAATACATATAGATATGCTCTGATACCATAAAATCTCGATTTGTGAGTACTGTTCACTTTACACTGTTCGACATTGTAGCACCTTCTATAAATACATTCATCCGGCACAGGAGAAGGGGACTCGAATTTTCAGACCTCATTTCTCTTCTTCTTCCTCCTCATCCTCTTGTAAACCCTCATCCTTTCAAGCTTCAAGCTTTCTTACCTTGTACCCCTGGTTACAAAGTAAGTTCGTTTTCAAATACATCTAGCATAGTTTATACAGAGTTACCAACTTACATGATAGTTGGTTAACCATTTTTTTTTTGTAATACAAACATTGATACTCCCTGGAGTGCGGATTACCGCCCTAGTGGATGACTTGATGCTTTAGTTTTTGCATCTTTCAATACATGTAGTTTTCAGTTTATATAATACGAGTTCATACCACCTTCATGGTTGGTTTTTTTGTGCATACTTTTACTTTACATCTTATATGTTGCCTTCGCTCTTTATATTATCTTTAATTCACAAGATTTTATTTAGTCTTTTACATATTTAGAATTATATACTTTTTCTTTATCTTAGTCTTAACCACACAATTATTTCTTGATATAGTACATACATTCTCAGAAACCCTTAGGTTAGCAAATGGTTTCATACCATTAGAATCAAACTACGAAAACATAGAACCTATTAATTTCTTACTTCTCATATCTGGAACAGTTAGATATTTGTTCTTACAAAAAAAAAAAAAAAAAAAAAACAGTTAGATATTTGAGAATCTTTTACAATCCAAACAACAACAAATGTAGACGTTTAGATTAGTTTTCTTATTTTCTCTTAGATCTGTTAATCTCATATACTTCCTTATTATCTCGTATAGTACTCCGATCCTAACCCCTTTATAATATATATATTTCAAATTCACTCTGATTTTAGGTTGGAGCTCTTTTCTGAGACACATGTACATTTATGTTTCTCATGCTTCTAGGGCAAGTGTGTTTTTTTCCAACCCTCTTGATAACAAAACTTTTCAATGTCTTATCCTACTATTATAAAGTGTCCGTGCACATCCACTCACAATCATGGCATCCGTCTTTTTGAAAATACTCTTCTACCAATCTATACCTTTGGTGATTACATATCTCCACATTGCTTTCTTAAATCGAGTATGAGAGGAAAATCTCATGCTTAGCTGAAGCTGTATTTTTTTATGGTCACATTTAGGGTCGTATCTAATAGATTTAGGTCTTCTTTGCTCACGTACATCCTCATCTCCGAAGGTAGGAGGACTGAGATCTTCATCTGCTTCCATTTCCTGATCTTTTTCATCCTCATTCACGTCAATTTCTCCTGCATTAGTAGCTAATGCAGCATCCCTTGGTATCCTGAGCTCCTTTCTCATTTCCCTTGCTTGAAAGAAGTCTTCATCATTGGATAGAATGTGTTCATCATTGCTCCTGGTTTATGCATTTTGAGGTTCATAGTTTGGATCATCATTTTCACTACCACTATAGTCAAGTCTCTCTCTATCCTCCATCGCATTCCTGGCATCAATCTCATTACCAGTATAATTCTCATCACTCTCACCATCATCCACCTCACTATCTTCTGGCTGGGCTTGAATGGCTGGCTGTATTCGAGCCCAGCCCCATCTCCAGTCCCACTTTAGCCCTAACTTCATCTTCTAACTTAATTCCAAGTACATGTTTATCTCCTACTTAAGCCCCTGCCTCAACTTCAAATTCATGCTAGCTAGCACCTCCATATTCAAGCTGAAGCCCAGCCCCTCCACCAATTTCAGTCCTACTTTCATCTCCTTAGTCAATCCCAAGTATACATTCATATCCCACTTCAGCCCAGATCCCGACCTCTAATTCAACCCCAACTTCATCTAGTGATTCAGCTTCAACCTCAAATTCATCTATTAATTCAACATCGGTAGTAACTATCAATTCCCCTTCTGCATAAAATTCTAATGTACCCAAGCCCACTAATTGCAACACTTGATCATTGGCTGGAAATTGGTATATCCCCGTTCTTCAAGGTATAACCAGGAATTTCATACGATAAGTCTTGAAATTTACAGCCTAGGTTAAGGATATAGAACACAAGTGTGATAGAATTCACTAACCGAGGCTTCAATCCCCCAAGAAAGTCTTCAACAAGACCAGTATAATATGACATTTTCTCCAAACGCCATAAAGCCACCCAAGTGGACTATAATTTGGAAATGGCATTTGATTTGGAACAAATAGCAAAATCACCTGTTTATACTCCGCCCTTTGTTCACAGCAATAAAGAACCGTCAATCAAATTAAATAAAATCACAAAACCCTTCTGCAAGTACTAAGATAAGATGCAAGTAGGCTTACCAGTTTATTAGATATTGAATAGGTTATCGATGTCATGCTGCCAATGAAAAGCCCAAAATGTTGGTGCACTTTGAAGCTTCGATCTGTTCAGACTTGAGAGATGTGCATAATCTCATCATATTCGTCATAACCACGTCATATTCGTTTGCCTAACGTTGTTCATGCATATTACCATGTCGGATTTTAAATAGGATGTGTTACCATGTTGGATTTTAAATGGCCATTATGGACGAGATGGTGATGTAAGGTACTTTTGGATCACTGGTACAAATTTGAGGTATTGGAAAACTAAAAAAAATAAAATTGATGTATAGGTATCTCACAGGAAAAGTTTAGGTTTTGTGGTGGGATTTTACCTCTCGGTAATTAGGCCTGTCCAATATCTATAATTCTTTAACAAGGATATATAGGGACTCATGCTTGAAGATTCTAAGTGGTGTGCTGCATGTAAGATTAACTTGGGACTCTCTCTCTCTCTCTCTCTCTCTCTCTCTCTCTCTCATGTTTTAGAGTTTTGGCTTTATATGCTCAATTTGAAGCTCGTTATGGATGATTGGAGATTACAATCAGCACAATGCTAGTACAAATATCAATCTGATGTGGAACATTAGTATCAACTGGAGCAGAATTTTGGGTGGAAATTGATTGACTAGCATCACTTTCCCTTTCAGGATGTTGAGTGCTCAAATATATAGGCTGGCTATTTGTTTATCCTATATGGTTGATGCATATCCGTCTAGTGGTTGAAGATGGTAAGCAATGCTAGTTGTGTACGGTGATGCAAAAGTGCATAAGAATTTGACTGATGAGGCAAGTAGAGGGACTAATACTTATCTTCTTCTGTTACTAAGGATGGAAATCTTAATTTCCTTGAGCCGTTTTATCCAAATTAGAGACATTCGCAGGAGTTTATAAAGATCATCTTATGTCCAGTGGAATAGATATGTGAGGGTATGCATGTTGCACTATAAGCTCTGCTAATGGTAATCAAATATTAATAATGGGCATATGATGAACTCATTCTCATGGACTTTTTGCTTTGTACCATCTGTGGAGGCCAGTGATCACAACCATGACTTGTTCTCTCCTTAAACTTTTTGGCAATAACCGTGAATGATTGATTGGTTAGTACTCCGTATGCATTGATGGTTGTTGGGGGTTTCAAAGGCATCAGCAAGTAAAATTTAATATGTTAAATTATGATAAGCAGGTGCTGGCATTCCTGTATCTTTTACTTTGTCAGGATTCAACCTCCTAATTTCGTCAGGTAAGCCACTCAAGGGGACTAGAGAGAGCCTGCTGCTTAACAAAAGTTTGAAATCATGGTCCGAATTGGTTCTTATTCATTATTCAGCTTGACGGAAGGTCTTGCTAGGTTTTAGAAATGGTTCACCTGTATCTCTGCCGGATTATTGAGCATCCTGTGATGATAATTTGAGGAGCTATTTTATTTCACATATTTCTTTTGATGCATGTCCACTTCACCTATATTCCAGTATATATAGGAGGCAACACTAATTAGACTGGTTTCAACACCACAAAAAGACACCCTAGAAGACACTTAATTGTGGGATAGGTTGTAAAGAGAGTACAAGAGGCTTCTGAACTGGGAGTCATCTTGCATTTCAGGAATAATGAAGATTTATTTGAGAACTTTGCTAGTGAGTAGGCGAAAGAGGACTTATCATTTGGAGAACAAATGGTAGTGTTTTGAGTCCAGTGACCACAGTAAGTTTAGCTTTTAATTTCGCTTGGGTGGAGCTGACATATATATCAGCTATTGGATAATACTGCCTACAGGAGATTCAATCTTTTGTCTTGTTACTGATAGTGATCTCCATGAAATGGATGAAAACCTCGTGCTAATGGTACTTGGGAAACAAAGAAGATGTTTATCAAAGGATATATGAAGCAATGCAACTATTGCATGTAAAAGTTAGTGATTCCATAATTTGGCAATAGCACGGAAAGCGACGAACGTTACTACTCTGGAGTCTCTTGCTCCTGTTGTTCTATGTTGGGACCATGTAATTTTTTTAATGCTGCTTAGTGCTGGAGCACAAGAGGATTCCTTTTAGCTGGAGAGGCCCACCAAACCAATGGCAAGTTGATCAAAGGCAGTGGTGTATGCATATTCTTGGGGTCTTCTTCGCACTCACTTACAAACGTGGAGTTCTGGCAAAGCGGCTAACGATGGAAGACGGGAACGGCAATTTTTCAGGTTGCACAAATGGCGATAAATGTTGTGCTGAGAGAAAATTCCAATGATCTTGCTGTAATCTGATAATCGTCTGGTATCAGATGCTCTTCTTCTTAGAGTGGGGTCTAAGTCCTCATTCGATTGTAAGTAATTTTGAAGTCCACAACAGGTGCACAGCCGCTCGCAAAAGAAAAAAGGAGGCCTGGACAGCGAACTAAAACCATACTGCGAAGGCAACCGTCAAAGACTGATGTAAGATGTGAAGAATGTTTGGTCTTATCAAGACTACTAAGGTATTGAAGATGAAGTTGGAGATTCAATAACGTTCGATCATTCTATAAGTAAATTAATCACTATGGCTAACTTTACCTCAATTCACCTGCAAAAGGCTTCGCTCGCATCTTTCGAGTTCTTGATGAGTAGGGGCCAAGCTACATATGGTAATTAATGTCGTGCTGAGAACAAATTCCAATGATCTTGCTGTAGTTAATAAGGCTTTCAATCTGTCATCATCCAGTCAGTTCATGTGATCTTCTCCAATACTTTTGGGGATTGTATTAAGAGAAGAAAAATAGTAGTCTTCAACATTCCTAGTTGAACGCGAGTTTATGCCTCCATTTTGCCTTTAACGACCTTCTTCATGCTAATAGGAGATGAGGAATTTAGTAAGTTTGATGATATCCGAGAAAGGCAGATTCAATGGGCTTCACAATATGGAAATGTGGAACAACTTCAGGACTACCAACCCTGGGCCAGTCCAACCCGGTTGGTCCTAGTTTGGTTCTTGGTGAATCCTGCAATGTACGGATTAGTCATCAGTCTTGAAACTTTAGGATTAGTCAATCCGGACCATATAGTATATATTGTATAAGTCCTATATTGTATATAATATACAATATATTATATTATTTTTGTCTATTTTAAACTCTAGCGCCTCGCCTTTGCCTTCTGTTGTGTGTGTAAATTGCCTTCTGTTGTGTAAATTAAAAAGTAGAAATCCAACTAGATTCAATAATACAAACACATACATAGATATATAGAAATCTTCTTGGCTCACTTTATTCTATTTGCTCGCCTTTCTTTGCCAGCCTCACTTGCTTTGGGAGCGCAATTTAGCTAGTGAAATCGCTCACCTCTAACTCTAACAATCACAAATGGAGACTTTTGTTGTTACTTGGATTTATGTTTGATATGTATCGTTGTTTATAGTTTGGTTGCCTAATGTTGTTTTGTTGATGAACATGTAATTTAAAATAATGTCATTTTAAGGAATACAAAAAATGAAACAAACAAATAATCGACTGGTCTCAAATTGACCATGGAACAACATTTGGGGTTGGCCTGATTCTCAATCCCAAGCTTAGTAGGGCCAGTCCCCAATCCCAAAAATTAAGGACCGATATCATGTAGGTTGGTCCAGACCACGCACACCCAATTTAGCAATTGGGTCATCATGCCTCAGAACAAGACGTGGTAGTTGGTTAGCGAAGGCGGTACTAGTGTTTATTTTCTGGAGCATTTACACTTGCATCATCACAGATATGGCGCTTCAAAATATGTTCAGGGTGCCTTAAACTTCTGAATCTGCAATTCCTAACTTTTGACTACAGCGGTATCTTCCAGTCAATATGTTGCTTAGAGCTGTGAATCCCATGAGATGCGCAAGAATAATTAGAGATCAAGGGAACATGGGAATTTACTAATCAATCGACAGACAAGATTCCCCTATCATATCCTTTTCTCTTCCTTTCGTCACCACATTTCGCTCATCTGAACATTAACAACATTCACATTCTTCGGCTGCACTAATTATGGAGGAGTTTGTGTGGCGTCAAAACAGCAGTTTTCCTTCCAGCCTCAGGGCAGAAAGACAATCGTAGGGCCACTGGATTATAAAATCAGCCGCTTGGTTTTTCTCAGTAATCATTGGGTGGACACATAATTAACAAGAAATTTGCATTCTCAACATCACGATTTGTCTATCTACACATTATTATTTTTTTTGCCTTAGTCCATTGTAAATCTGTTAAAGATAGCCTGCCACACACATCAAACATACAGTTGATGGTCCACAGAAGGACAGCATTGACAGCATTGAAGTCCTTGGATAATGGCAAAGAAACTCCTTGGATGTCAACTCCCAAACTCTGCAAGCAGAAGTCAGTCGGGCGTTGGAACCTCATGGGTGATGAAGATCTGATGAGGCTTTCTGCTTGATCACAACTCACACCTTTGACAAAGCCCCGGCGGCGAAGAGTAAATTTCTACGAGAAAACTGGTCCAAGGATGTGGAACGTCAGCAGATTTGAGTAGGGCTCAAATGTTTTAAGTTTTAAAACAGGAAAATAGCTGATTGAGCAAATCTGAGCAAATTTACCTGCAATGTGTACACCGGAGTAGACTTGGTGGGCAAAGTTTTTAGCAATCTTAGTCTGCTTGTGTTTCCGCTTCTGTTGATGCAGGTTAATCGACTTCATCAATCAAATCCACACAAAAAATGAATTGTGCATGTGTGCATGAGTCTTCCATATTTTCAAAGTTAAGCTGCAATTAAACTCGAGTGATAGCCCAATTTCAGAAGGCCTTTACTTAGCATCTAGTTTCTCTGGTTGACAACCAGCCATTTACTTTGGACCACAAGTCTCATCCAGACTCTGTAGTGTCGATTCATGATATGTGGGGCTATCAGGAAAGTTGGCTAAATGCTTTAGACTGAAAACCGATCCTCAGTAAAATATATTAGGGCTTTTAGTTGCTCTAATTACCCTTACAAACAAAAGTTGCTACAAAATTTTCTCCAATATTTTTAATATGTACTTCAAATCATAATAGACCATCTCCCACGAAACAGAAATAACATTTAAAGTCAATAAATTGAACTTACTTTTCTTCAGTTCTGGGAACTTTTGCGCTTGTAGCGACGTCCCATAGTTTTAATGTGCAATCAGCAGAACCAGACACAAGAAGACTACCTTCACAGCTACATTTCATAAGCCCGATGTTAAGCAGCTGCCACCTAATAAAGAGGATTGCAAGACTGTAAATTTTCAAGATGTAAATAAGCACCTGTAGGCCAGGGTCCAGACACAAGATGTGTGACCCATTAAAGGCATAATGCATCGCCCACTGGAAAGGTCCCACATCATGATTGTGCCATCTTCATCTCCAGAAGCCATGTAACGACCATCTGGCGACATAGCTAAAGACAGAATCATACTCCTGTGACCGATAAAAATGCGTACGCATTCTCCACTTGCTACATCCCACAGTCGAACCGTTTTATCAGAAGAACCAGTGGCAATGTAGTTGCAGTTGGGATGCCATTGAACACACTGAAACAATAATTTGCATTATATAACATCTTTAAAAGCACCAATTACTCTGAGCATGTAAATGTTCCCATAATTAGAAACATGATTATGTCTCAGCACCATTAAACTTCACACAAGTCTTCAATCTTAATAATGTACTTCACTTAACATTATCAAAATACCTTTGAGAGAGCATTCCTCAGGTCTCCTATCTTAAGGACAGAAACACTGCACCTAGTCTGACACTGGGTGAAGATAAAAGGCTATTTCTGTTTTTCATTTGTTACAGAAGCATGGAACAAGGATGAGGACCTACATAAAATATTGGATAGGTGGACTTTTTATGGGGAATGACACCGACTACACCTAGACAATGCTAATCCATCAATTTACTATGCATCTATTGCTTAAAAAATCTAATAGTTTAATAAACTTACTAGCAAAATGTAGGAGAGCTGGACCAGACTCTAAATAGCAGCTATTTTCATCCATGCTTAGAACGCAGCTAAACAGAATCAGTGGATTCAAAGAAATTCTTGTTTTTATGTTGATTCATCTGTTTTGTTGGTCGACAGAATCGTGCTTTATATGTGGCTAAAGAAATGCCCAAATTTATGGTCACACACCAGTTTGTACCAAGAACACTGAAGACCACAGTGACTACATTCAAATAGGTGAAATGAGACTACCATAAAAGCCTACTCACATCAACATCAGACAAGTGTCCTGCCATTATCCTCAAGGGCTGAATTCTGTCCATAGACCATAGTCTTGCTGTTCTGTCATGTGAAGAGCTGGCAAAGTAATGCCCTGCTGGACTAAACTGAAACAAAAGAGGACAGAAAAGAATCAGATCTATTTTGCTTTTTGACATGAAATAGAGCATAAACGGTACACAGTAGCGTAACCTCTATCAGCATGAGATGGAACAAATTTCAGGAGTTAGCTTAAGGAATATGTGGAACCAAGATGCCTTGCCTGAACATCCCATACAGGGTAGTTGTGGCCCTTGTAACACACAAGATTAGCATTTAGTTTTGTGCTCCATAACCGGACTGCGATACCAAAAAATCCACCAATTAGAAGTCTCCAAAAGTCATTAACCAGGAAAGGGTTGAATAATAGAAAGCTGGATGCGTATATGAGGACAGCATACTCGTGGAGTCAGCTGATGAGGTGAGAATAAAATCACCCAAAGGACTAAAAGTGGCAGAATGGATAGGGCCTGAATGACCCTGGAACAGGGTGTAAGATCTCCTCCCACCATTTGTCCCCACTATCTGATCACCATTAGCAGTATCATTTTCACCCTGCAAAATAGCTGATACTGGCACTCTTTAGTACCCTCACCACGTCGCCAGAGAACCAGTAAACCGAAAATGTTTACACCAACTCACAAGTACCAGACTGCTGCCCAAGCTTTGCCATGTCCCAAACCTATGAAAGTACAATTATATGCTAGCAAAATTAGGATGAGAAGTAACAGCTTGCTATCTTTGGCATTAAGGAATTAGGAACAACCTTCAACGATGAGTCTGAAAATCCACCAGCGACCAAAGACCCATCTTGGGATATTGATGAACAATTTAAGCTGAAACATTCAGCATGGTCGAACATGTGAGAGCACATGAAGACAGTACACTCTCAATTTGGAGGGACTAAGCTAACGTAGCCATGCACATACCTATTATGTGTATTGATAAATGTGTAAAAGCTGACAGACGGCAGTGCTGAACTACCTAACTGCACCCGGTTTCTCAAGTCTTCAAGTATAGATTGTTCAACCTCTGCTGAACTGAAGAAGTAAAAAGAATAATCAATGGCAAACAGAAGGAAGGAGTATCAGCATAAGTATAGATTGTTCGACCTCTGTTGACCTGAAGAAGTAAAAGAATAATCAATGGCAAACAGAAGGAAGGAGTATCAGCATCAGGCAGACGACTTTGGTTTTAATCCCCAAGTTCCACTCTTTAGCTCATGTCCTCAAAAAAAGGCATCATGTGAAGTCCATTATGAATAAGTGCGAAAAACCATCACATGCTGCTATTTACAGTTTCTCCTCCATCATAATGCACATACTTAAACAGTACTCGTTGGCAGGTACTATTTCCTCCCACAATTCAAGGAAATGCTTGGTGTCTTGATGGAAACAGAAAACTTGACCAGCTCTCCAGTCCAAGATTTTAATACATAAGCAATCCTTGCATTTCTTTCTCAAGCCCTCTTCTTCTTTCTATTTCTCGGTTTGCTTTTCTTCTTTGATTGATCAAGACCAGATTTACTTGTATCATCTATTTAACAGGACCACCATGTAGCAGAATATATCTCTAAAATTAGACACCCCAGGAATTCAGTGACTTGATGATAGACACATCAATCCAGCTAGCTAATGAGAAATAAGGGGATTTGGAAAGTACATTACTGGCAAAGCAAGCTCTGGTTTGACTCGTGGCGCCACAGATACAACATTAGGCTCTGGGCGCATATTTTTCCCAACTGCACCTGTACCCTTGTCCTTTTTCGACTTTTTGACTGACGTACTTTGCTTTCCCCCTTCTCCTGACCTTTTCTGAAACGTAAAAGCACATTAGTACCATGTACAAGAATAGTTCAAAATTTGGCTGCTAACACCTAAATGTGTGTTCTTGTACTTTAAAGCATGAAATCAGATGAAATGTTCCACATATCCACAAAAACATGAAGTAAAAATAACAGAAGATGGATACCTTAACGTCCTCTGAGTCTCCCTCTTTGGTTTCTCCATCAGCCTTCTCAGATTCTAAAAGTGGATTTCCAGCCTTCTCCAGGCGATCTTCCAAGGAATCTTCAAGCAACTACATTCAAGAGACAATAACCTTAGAGGCTTTCTTCAGACTGATAAAAGGACTTACTCTGATCAACGATTAAAATTACTTTTCTTGTTGATTATATTTGTGATAATTTTCTTGTTAATAGTTTAAGACAGTTGACCAGAGGTGATATCTGATGGATGACAAGCAAAATGATAAATTGCAGCCAATGCCAACTTATGTTGATAATCAGAACAGATAAAGTTGAGTAATATTGCACAAAGACAGCACAAAAACAAAGTACAGCAATGGGCAAACAACTCAAATGCATTATTAACTGACCCCCCACTGTATCTCTTTGTGACTTGCTTGATTAGCATCATCCTCGATGGAAAAGATCGTTTCTACTCCAACATCCTCGGAAATAGACATGGGCTGTCCAGGGGTAACTGCAAACGTTTGGAACAGATGTACAAAAGAGTCATTACATCTCAGAGAAAATATGAATGCTCAATGTGTTCAACAGTTTGGAGTTTACCTTGAAAGTTTATACGCTCATTAATAATTCCAAGCATCGTCATGGACTGCGTCTTGTGAAGATATTGAAGTAGAAGGTCATAGGAGTACTGAGAAATCAGACATAAATGTATCAGCTTCACCGATGAAACAAGCACTCAGGGTTCAGCAAACCAGGTCCGGTCATATCCTTCTCTTTGCAAATAATTTGTACTTATAATGCATCAGTTGAGCAAAGGACCAAATAAATGTTTCACTTCAAGAAGCATTTCAACTTGTCTTTACAGAACAGTACATACGGCAATTATATATAAGACATTGCCAACCTAGGCCACTCTCAAATAAATAAAGCATTTAATTTTCCATTGTAGAGGCCTTCAGGAAATACTCAGCCTATGACTTCCGCTTAGATGAACAAAATTATTGAGCAACCAATCTCAAGCACAAATGTACCAGCAACCATAATTTTCTCAACTATATCCGACAAATATATTTTATGAACATCCATAAAAATCTAAAGTAGGCTCCAAAATCAACTAATTAGTGTAATATCCACCATTTCTGTGCTACAATTCATCTTTAAGATTCATAAGAAATGGACAGATTGAGCAATTTCTTCCATTTCGTGCCTTTCTTTTCACAATAAATTATGGGGAGTATGGACAATGAATTACCTGACATATCTTGATGTTAGCTTTTGTGTGCCTAAGATAATGGGCAAATTCCATCTCCTATGATAGATAAAGAGTATCTCTTAGTGACTAATATCATATAAAGACTGATATGAAATGAGTTTTCTAAATCTGTAACAACCTCCAAATGAGATGGGGAAAGGACTCCTTCCAATTTTAGAAGGTCTGCAGAGTGCATCATCGTATGGTCCTCGCGGAAGCTTTTGAAAAAGGTTCGAGCTGGAGACATCAACAGTGGAATGTAAAATGCAGTTGGATGATGAGACTAAAGAGGCAGACACAAAGCCTAAGAACCCCATTGCACAGTAGAAAGAAGAAGAAGAAGTACCAATTTATAGATATATGATGAGTGAGGGAGGAGGAGGAGGAGGAGGGAAATCATGCAACTTTCCGTATAAGAGCCAACAATGAGGAACAATAGGAGAGAACCTACCTTCTTGAATATGTCCTTGCGCAACCAAATCCATAAAGCAATGAATAAATACTGGATAAAGCACACGCAGCAACTCATGCTGCACAATTTGACAATATATATTAACAAAAAGAAAGATAAGAGAAGCTTAAATAAAAGATACTCAGAAAAGATATGACCTTGTACAAATCAAGCGAGCTGTGCGCCCATGTCCTTAGTTTGCTATATCCATCATGGTATCGCACTGGACTACTTTCAGACCTACTAAGAAAAAAACATCTATAATTAGTGGAAACTTGGAGAGTGTGGACTTATGAGATAGAATGCCTCACCTCCTATGATTCTACAAATTCTTGCTTCAACTATACATATATTCCATTTCACAGTCGTCAACTTGTAAGCAGTAAGAATAAGCAAAAGAAGCAGCTAGCTACGAATCCTGATGAACCCTTCATCATGTCATGGTGAAAAATTAAGCATCCTCAGAAAAGGCAAACGATCAAGTCAGTATCTATCTAAAAACACACACAGTGCTAGGTGTGTATCTTGAATTCGATTTTCTTTTTTGGTTGGGAACTACTATGAGAAAGAGAGAATTATAAATGAGCTTCAACAAGACGGGCATCTATGGTTGTTACCCTGATTCGACTTAGCCACTTATTCAATCTTTTTCAATCGGCACCAAGTTTAAAAGTTTCTTCCTTTTTTGGTTAGGTACTACAATGAGAGAGAGAGAGAGAGAGAGAGAGAGAGAGAGAGAGTATAGATGAGCTTCACCAAGACGGGCATCCTAGTTGTTATCCTAATTCGACTTAGCCGCTTATTCAATCCTTTTCAATCTGCACAAAGTTTAAAAATGTCTTCTTCTTGTCCTTAGGTCTTAGGTCTTTCGCATGTTCATGCATTGTCAAGACCCATCACACGATTATCTGCACGAATTAGCTCGTACCACTAATGGCAACTTCCCGGGCGCAAGCAAAATACATTCCCCCCTCCACTTCCACCATTTCAACAGAGTTCCAAGTTCCTAAACTAACAGAACACCAAAAAATGCAGCTCAAATCGAATGGAAAAGACAAAAAAGAAGTAAACATCAGCAACCCATCCTATAATTACATCGAACAATCCCCAGAACCGGACGCAATCCTCACGGGACGCGACAAATTCGGGAGCAGAAACGCGGCAAAGGTGCTACCTTTCGCGCCTCCAACTCGCATACACACAAACCCACAACGGCACGAAAGAAGGAGGCTACCGCGACAACAGAAAGGGGCATTACTCGACGAAGGAGAGGACGAGCTTGGCAATCTCGGGGTCGGCGAGCGAATTGCCGCCGCGGTCGCCGGCCTTCCTCGACGCGGGCTGCTGCTGCTGCGGCTGGTGCTGCTGGTGCTGCTGCCGCTGCTGGAGCTCTTCCTGGAAAGCTTGCTCGGCCTGCGCGAAACCCTTCTTCTTCAGGTACTCCGTCACGAGCTTCGCTATCTCCTCGTCGTCCATTGCCTTCCCCCCGACTTCCCACGCAGAGAGAAGGACGGCCCACGGAGCGCGAGAGGGCTTCGGATCTCCGGCGGCCGTCCGGCGGCGCGGGAGCTCGTGCGGCTGCCGAGTGTCGTCGGATGCGAAAATTCGAAACTTGCCAGCAATGAAGTCGAGGAGGAGGAGGAGGAGGAGGAGGACGACCTGGGTTTCGCTCTGCTGAATGAAGAGGCGGATGACGAAGAGCACGGGTGGAACGGCGGCGTTTCCCCAGGGCAGCCCATCGGCCCAATTTGGCACGAGGCAGGGCCCAATACGAACTTCGAAAAGTTCGAAAGAGGATTTGTTTGGGCCCGGATGAGTTTTTCCTCTTTGAACTTCCAATGTTTCAAGCCCGAGAATAGATAACATCGTTAATACCGTTCGTAATCACAAAGACGAAACCCGTGACCCACTTGCTTCGGACTAATTTTCGTCTCACGAAATATCACAAATTAGTACTCCAACCCATTAGCATTCCGTCCACTATCCGTTTAATATGCATATTTGTCAACTCACATAGATTTTCCACGTTGGATCTGTCTTTCGTCCTGTCAGATCTATCTAGCAATTCTCTGTCACATGTGATGACATGTATGCGTTTTAAGGGGAAATTGGATGAAATGCTAATGGAAGGTTAGATATTTAGATCGAGGGAATTGATTTAGGACTTTTATGAGATGAAAATTAATTTGGGGTAAGTGTGTCATGAGAATATTGGTTTGGGATTTTTAGTATTATTAATCATGAATATTTCTTAATCCCCGCTACATTTCTCTATAATTTATGCTTCTTTACTTTACCAGTAAAGATTAGAAAATATATTGTTGAGCATATCAGATTTGGAGCCTGTGTAAATGTTCATGTTCCTTGTTCGACCAAAGACTCCCGAAAAGAACGGCACAAGCTATCCTAGAAACGAACGCAAATCGTCCTTCATCGGCAGATCAGCCATATATACATGCATCTCCGGCGCATTCATCTACTTTTTGAGAGTAACGTCTCGTGATTTTCGGGACCTAAACCGATGTTCCCTTCTCAACCTCAACGTCTACGCAGTTCTAGATCCTTTCTTGACGTTTTGAATAAAAGAACAAGGATGGCCTCGCTGGCTTGTTCTGCGGGTTGGGTAGGGACCCCGTGTGGCCAAAATTTCTGCAAGAAAAGGAGAGGGAAAAGGGGAGCGTGCTTGACTTCAAGGGATATTTTGATATGTTTTAAATGAACTTTACAGGCATTATGGTCGAGTGGGCAGAAAAGAGGAGAAAAAAAAAGAGTCCGTCCTTTGCCCAAATAATGTAAAATCCTTGACCCGATCAAGACTTGGCGACGGCTCTTTTTGCTGCCACAAATAATGGTTATTTCTTGACTCCATCTAGACTTTGGCGAGGGCGCTTTTGCTTGGGGTCGAGCCCCCCCACACAAGCAAACGCGATGTGAATTTTGATGCCCAAAAGTCAAGAAGATGGGCACACGATGGAAAGAGGAAAAGGGCAAAAGCATGTTAGGTTAGGATGGTGATGTGCTCGATAAAAAAATAAAAATAAAAATCGGTGATGTGACATCTTCAAGCGTCACCAACCGTGATGCATGTGGTTCAGCTAACAACAAAATTATTCAAAAAGTTATAAATTTATTATATTTTTCTAAATATTTTTTAAGATTAAAAAAACTAATGAAATTTTAAATTTGTCCACATCAACGATTTTCCAAATAAATTGGCCAGAATGGGCTCAATTGGCAAATTATGAAAAAGTTTAGAAATTAATTTATAATATTTAAAGGTTTAAGTTTAAATCGGCAAAAATATAATAAGTTTAGTACTTTTTAGTACATTTTCTTTCCAGCTCATTGTTTTCATACGCGAACTGCGAACTTTCCAACTTTACAGCACGTGGGGACTCCTCAAACGGGACCGCGGAAAGAACCCGGGAAATTCTTGGATTGACTTTGGAGGAATTCATCAAGTCCTTCGCACATCAGATCACCTTTAATTCTGTCTAACTACGGATCATCTGGCGGTATCCCAACGGTAAGTCATCCGTCAATCACTTTCATAAATGGTGATCCTGCCTTGCTTCTGTTTTTCTTTGCCGGTCGCAACAATCCGCAGCCAAAGTTGAAAAAGAGGTAGAGCAAAAAGTTCTAGGACTGAAGAAAAATCACGGCATTTTGAGGACCGCGTGCGATGTATCCTCATTTGCATGCGCAGATGAGGGGCAACTTTAGTCTAGAGATTTCAGGAGAATTGATGATGGGCGCCTGAATAAATCCCTAGTTTTTTATGACCACTAATGGAATTATCAGTAGCCGCCTTTCAACTTACAATACAATGTGGTCACTTTTTTTTTTTTTTGGGTCGGATACAATTTTGCCATTGAAAAGGCATTCTGTTAGCTAAAAATAGCTATACGAGTCCCCAATATGTATTGATATCTTGGACTCAGCACAAAATCTCATGGATTTTTGCAATTGTCGAGTTTGGTTTACTGTCAGGGTTTGATCCGGGAGAAGATGATGAGTGAAAGGTGTGTTTTGCATTGGTTGGTGATGAATGGAGATTCGGGTTAAGATATCTTGATGTCAAAAGAAAGATAGCTAAATTAAGGGGATCGGATCTAATACTGAGCTCATGCGTGATGGAATAGATTGTTAAGATGTGCATGTGGCCTGTATCTAAAAAGTACAACACCGAAAAATTAATATGATAAGAAGTAGTTAATACATCATTATTAACTAATAATTCATTGATTTAAACTTTTTAATGAAGTTAGGTCTAATTAGATATACTGACAGGCTCGAATTGAGTTCTCACTTGAAACTCTGTTGGCAATTTTCCTATATGAGAGTATCGAATTTCTATTTCACATTCTCAACACTAGAAATGGGTTTATTACATAATATTTCACAAGTTCTTTTTTATCGAGGAACTTAGATCGTTGACGGTAAGAGTTAGCTGCCTCCCTTGAAGAGAGGTTGGTCTATAGTAGCTGGCGCTAAAAGAAAAAAATAAAAATTTAGCAGTCCTAGGAGTGGTGGCACTTGTCCTGATTGCGGCGGTCAGTGAGAACAGGGGTACCGGAGGTGGCGACGATGACAACCGACAACTGATGGTGGTAAGTAGCTATGGATGAGGACTGGTGGGGCATAATGGTGTCACAATGAAACTAAAAGTTCAGTGAATTCCAAAATTGAAATCCTAGAGCTCAAGATCTTTTGGTCGAAAGTCAAGTATGCTTTGTTTTCCCACACCGAAAAGCATGTATTTAGCCAATCATGCTTGAATTCAAGAGCTGTTACGTGTGGAAACGCAAGATCGTGCTTCACGAAATAGCACGACATCGACAAGCACGAGCAATCGCGATCCAATGCCAGGACAGATTCCCTCGTAGTCAAGAAGGCGGAAAGACGGGTGGTGTCGGGATGACGTCATCCGTGCTGACGTATGATCGCGGGCGTCTCATGACGTCAAACGACGAGGTGGACCCCCTCGATCCCCATGAGAGCTTGACCTACGCTCGCTTTTGAACGTGGATGATGAGTTGGAATTCAGGTGGGATGGTCATATTCTAATCAAACACGTTACCCAAGGGAAAAGAAAGGGAAAATTACATAAAAGCCTTCTTATATTTTTTTTTTCCAATTTTACCACTTTCAATTCTTTACTATTAAAATTACACTTTCAGATCATGTTGGCCTTCCTCAACATCGAGAGAGAGAGAGATGATGATGATGATGAGCAATGCTATAGTTATGTTTCGGAGAGTCGATATTGGATTTCATGGTGATTAGGCATAGAAAAAGGTAATTTTATGAAGAAAGTGACAATTCAATAGATAAACTCACATGGCTACTCATTTTTTTAAATTCAATTTGAACTAAATAAAAAAAATGAAGGTGCAAACTTTTGGTTTTGAAAATAGAGGAATGCTAAGTGATATTGGCTGAAAATTCTATACGTTTTTAAAATTTTCCAAAGAAGAATGAAGGGGAGTACTTTTTGGGTAAAACTAGATAACTAAATCGGGTAATTAAATATTTGGCGTGGACATATCAAATTCTATCGTTGCTACGACAACCATTTTTTCTTACTTGGGATACGTGGACGTGACGGTTTGCGCACATCCCTATGAGTTAGCCGAGGCGAATGATTCGGAGACTTCATAAATTCGGAAAAATATACAAGCAATAACAAAAAGTCTTGGGCCACTTAATTGAAGGCATAAATCTTACCCTCCATATAAAAGACGGACTTTCTTGGTCAAGTCCACGTTGATCCTTATCCTTTAGTGCTTTAATTTCCCAAATTGAGTAATTTAAAATTCGACCAAACGAGTGGAGAAACTTTTTCGATGTGAAGTGCTGTGAACTTTTCTAACCCCTTCTTCTATAATTCCAACTCCTCGATAACATTGACATGTGCACTCGCTTTGTGCACGAAGTGATCAAATAAAACAAACATGCACGACTCTACGATATGGGAAAGTCAAGATGAAATTATTGTTACTTCATCTCATGTCTAAATATTTTCTTTCAAAGATATTTCTTTCTTTAGTTGATTACTAGTCACGATTGTTTAAGAAACTATGTTTGTATTGTATGGCAAACAAAAGGTGGCACCATTTTTCGAGGAGACTAGCTTATTTCCACTAGGGAATTTCTTGTTATTCTTAAACTTCCAGACGGTTCTTGATCTTTTCTTGAAATTAACATATGAACCGATGGCTCTATTGTTGGTGGTTGGCCCCCACAAGCAGACGCGAGATGAGCCGTGCTCAAAAGTCAAGGAAGATGCCTGTACGACAAGGAGAAGAAAATCGCAAAAGTAGAGTAGGTTAAGATGTTGATGCGACAGCTGATGCGTCACCGCATGATGCACGCGGTTCAGCTAATTGCTGTCGTGCCCTAATTTTCCACTGAAGATGAGTACGTGTGGACTCCACATGGCTCCAGAAATATGGCTGAGGAATTCTTGGATTGACTTGGTGGAATTCATCAATTCCTTCAAGACCAAACCGCCTTTATATCTGTCCAATTACAGATCATTAGGCAGCATCATCACAGTCAGTCATTGGTCAATTAGTTTTATAAAAGTGATCCTAAGTTGCTTCTGTTTCTCTTTGCCCGTTGTAATAATCCGCCGCAAAGGTTGAAACTGAAAAAAAAAAATTCGAGGGATGAAGAGAATCGCAGCATTTTTGGTGTTCTCATTGAAAAGACATCTTTTAGATGAAAAATCTGTTCTCATTGTAAAAAGCACCGGTTCTCACGCATGCACCATGTACGTGCATACAACTTATTTTGATATAATGTTGTAAATTCTATTTACTAAAATCTATATAGTACTAAATTGATAAAATCAAAAAGTTTAAAACTAATTGATATTCATGTAATAGGTTTATGGACCGATTGGATTCCCCATCTATAGTAGCTAGCTTTAAAAGTAATTGGTAATCTGTCGAGTGGTGGCACTTGTCCTTGATTATTGAAATAATGACGGGCTACAACTAATAGTGGTTGGTCACAATAGTAGCTATCGACGAGGGATGATGGAGATTAATAGAGTATCTAAATATTAAATAATATTTTTATTTAATAGATTAAGCTTTTAAAACAGTTGTCAATGATTCTCCAGAAAATTTCACATGGAATAAGGACAGGAGATCATGAGTCCAAATCTTTGCAAACCCCATTTACCTTTCCAATTAAATACGTTCACGCATAATAATAATGAAAAAGACTAGACAAAGCATAGGGAGATTGATATAATATTTAAATTATATCACACATTTATCTAAAAGTTTAAGTTTTTAGAACAATTGATAATGATTCTATAAAATCTCACAAAGATAATGATCAATCAACGCCAGTGTTAGGGTGTGAAACCACAAGTTAAGTGAAAATCAAAATTGAAATTTTGGAAAGAAAAAATCATTAAGTTGAAAGTTAAGTATGCTTGTATTACTCCCCCAAAAAGCATATATGGCCAAATAGCCGATCATTTTCAAAGTTAAAATGTAACATCCTCGATTTCAAGTCATGAGAATAGGGTATACAAGTCGGTAAGTCCTAACTTGGCTTCTATCGTGATGTCTTATTAATTGATACGTGGACGCTGAATTTATACATTGGACATGAATCGGCCCTTTGATCATGAGGTTTAGTTGTGGACTAATCCCACACTATCGTGAACACGAAGGATGATTATGGATCGATTCTATGTGAATGGTGCACCGGTCGCGGGTGATTCCGCACGAAATCTATCCCAACTATGAATGATCCATGAGTCGATCCTATTCGGTAGTGAATCGATTGTGGATAGATCAAATCCACATGACCAAGTGACAACCGATGGTCGATTGGGGTGACCCATGGCATAAACCTTAAATAGACCAAGGCATGGCATGTTCAGCTTTGGACTCGGTCCGCCTGACAGAGACTCGGTCAAGACGAATGACCAAGCCCAACCACGAATGTCATTTTTAAGACATTCAATGGACCAATCAAAATCGAAAATGGTCACGAACAAGTTCAAGAAGGCTACCGATTTAGTCGTACTCATTTGGGAAAAGTAGCACGAACCTCAATTCTCATAGAATCATCAATTGTGTACAAATACGAACGATTTCTCCAATTAGGCGACACCTTATGTTAGTCTCATAATTGCATTGGATAAGATTTAGACACAAATCAATTAATGCGAAGATGAATCATTGGACAAATGTCAAGAGGCAATTGGGGTTTTATAATCTTTCATGACCTTTGACCATGTCTATCCTTATCTATTAAATGCCACATGTCAATTGCAAGGGGGAGAGAAAACTTGCTTCCCAACTAGCTTGGCAAAAATATCTAGGCACTCATTTAAGGGCTTTAAACATTAGTTCATTAATGACTTTGATGAATCATCAACTTAGGTGTTCTCTAGAATCTTAGGTGAATCTTAGGGCATGATGGCCTAGATTATAGTCTTGATGAACAAGACAAGAGCCAACCAATTGAAAGAGGACATTTGGTATATAAAAAGGGCTTAGGTGTCCCCTAGGCACATTAGGCAATAATGAACCTAAATAAGCCTTGGAGAACAAGCCAAGAGGTGGACCAATCACAAGTGAACATCAAGATATATAGGTGCCAACTAAGGAGGCTAGATAGGCTAACTCGGCCCTTAGGTTTAATTATGAGGAAAGGTCTCGGCGACTATGGACTTGTGCCAAGGTGGAAGCATGACCCACACTTAATCTTGAGATAACATTGAGGCGTGTTGTTATTCGGGACAAGTCACGAGTCGATGCCGAATTTGGAGAAAACGGTTCCAAGTTAAGACCACAAGCCTGAATCGTATCCAGCATGAATTCAGTTAGTAAGGCACAAGAGTCATTCATTGATTCACCTTACTTGGCATGCCTTCGGGCCTTTCATCTAGCTAATGAATCAAGATAACAAGAATTAATTGATGTTTGAATGTATGAACGCACGATGGACTTTTACTACCAACGCTGGGGTATGCCGGGTCGTTGCCTAGGGTAAAGCCCCGGATGCCATCTCGATATAGAGATCGTGGATGATGCCAGCCTGAGTGAGGCCGATGCCTGGGGATCACCCTAGATGCCATCCTGATAACGAGATCGGGACGATGCCGGTTGCTAGGGGGGAACGATGCCTGATTGATATCGGAAGAGTCGATGGATTTCAACTAACTGTACTGACTAAAATAAATTGGAAATCCACGTGTGGTCCATGACTGATGCATGTATGATGCTTGAATTGATGCTTGCAAAAGTTGGGTTTGTTTTGATATGGGCTGTTGAGTCTTTGCATTAATTTGAGCATATATTGCATCAGGTCACTTAGTGCTTGAGTGAGTCTTATGTGATGCACGCATTTCTCTTAGTGACTGAAATGATCGTAAGACACGGATCTTTAGAAAGCTTGCTCTTATGCATTAACTCATTGTCTTTGATACTTGAAAGCACATAAATGATTGAGAGTCTTTCATATATATAAGCAAAGCAAGGCACGAACCTTGCTATTGATTTGCCATTGACAAGTGGATGGTGATTGTGTATTTGAGGATCGACAGCGAGACGTCCTCCTATGGGAGAATTAGGGAATTCTACTTACTGAGTCATCGACTCACTTTGGTTGTTTTCACCATTTTAGATGTGTGATAGCTGAACCGGCCCCACCATCTGTCCATCCTAGGCTTCCAATCGATATGGCTACCATCGTGACGGACATAGTAGATTTAGAAGGAGACGTTACCTACCGGAAATATACTACGACTATATGGGTTCAAGAAGAGGTCGACACCTTGGTTCTCACGTGTACAAGGCTTAGTGCCTCATTTTTTATGGGGACATCATCGGTCCCATTCGTGGCTTCATCCTTCGTGTGGATCCCATGGGAACATCGTAAGGGAATGAGCTTAGAATAGGGGCCGTTTTTGGAGGATGCTTGATAGAGGAGCTAGGCTATCCTAACCTTTTTAATCGTCGATGTGTGGTAATGAAGATAAGTAGCCCAGGACTAAGATGGGCATGTAATCATAACAACTTTTAATATGTATATATGAGTACATGTTGCTTTCATTTGCTTGGCTTATATACATATTGCCCGACTTTTCCATGTGTGTTTGTGTATGGGGACTATTTTTAATTCGCTTCCACATGTGCTTAATCAAGATAAAATATTTTTAGGACGATCGATGTGTTTGGGATGTCGATGCTGAACTACAAGGTCATGTTCTCGTACCAGAGGTGGGGTGAGGCGTGACATAAAAAGTGATTGAGTGTGGTAAGGGTGAGCAATTAGGACTGGTTGAATCTAGTTACTGAATTGAGCAAGACCTTGATCGTTTTGGTTCACTGTTTTATATCGTTAATTGTTGGTTCTACTTGAGAACTGGCGTGGAACTAGTTCTTAGTTTTCTTTTATTTGCTTAAAAAAATGATAGATATGTAGGAGATGGGTTTCAAGTCAAGAAGGTTAGAAAAATACATCAATATCTTAATCATTTTATCAAAACTTTCATTTAAAAGGTTAGATTTTTAGAATAGTTGATAGTGGTCTTACGAAGTCTTGCAAAGATAATGGTTATTAAACGGTGATCTCAAGGTATGAAACCACAAGTTAAGTGAAGATCGAAATTGAAATTTCGGAAAGAAAAATCATTGATTGAAAGTTAGGTATGTTTGTAATACTCCCTCCAAAAAACATATATGGCCGAATAGCCAATTGTTTTCAAAGTTAAATAGTGATTGACGTGTTGTAAGGGTAAGCAATTGGGATCGGTTGAATCTAGTTATCGAGTTGAGCCGGCCTTATCGTTTTAGTTTACAGTTTTATGTAGTGAATCATTGGTTCTATGTGAGAACTACTCGAGAATTGGCCTAAAACTAGTTTTAGCTCTTTTTTTTTTTTTCTTTTTTTCTTAAAGTTTGTTTCGAAAAATGATAGATATGTTGGAGATGGGTTTTGAGTCAAAAGGTTAGAAAAATCCATCAATTTCATAACCACTATATTGGAAAATTGTTCCCATTATATTTTTTTCGAAAATAATAGTTATATTACTTAAAGGTAGGTCCTATCTTTGATTGACCAAGCCCATTAAGTTTCAGGTCAGTTCCTAAGGGAATCGACTTGATTCTTAATTTCAAAAATTTGTAATTCACTTTGGTAGGTAGGTTCAAGTTTCTTGATCACGGGTTTGAAACTAGCATTCACTAATGTGTGCAACTGCACAATCGTGTTTCACATAATACGACTACTTTAAGTACAAGCAATCATATTTGACCATATAAATGTACAAGCAATCATGGACATAATTGGCCAACGAGTCATGAACCTAATAGTATACGGTCAATTCAGTCTTAAATCATTTGATAATTTATCAATTTTGTCCTCCACTTTCAATTATATCAATTTAGTTCTAAACCTTTTGAAGATCTAATAATATACCAGAAGGACTACATTAGCAAACCATGAAAATGTTTAGAATTAAACTGACAAATCATCAAAAGATTTAAAATTAAATTAGCACGATTGAGAGTTTTAAGATTGAATTACTCACTCTATAATAAATTTAGGACTTTTTGGATGATTACGGAGCAATTATGTGCAAAGGAAGAACAGATTGTCATGGCTAAGAAGACGAATAGATGTTAAAAGTAATGATTACGCCATCCTTGCGGGGAGTGATGATGGCCGTCCCAGGATGTGGCATGACGTGGACTCCCCAGTCCCACGAGAGATCGATCTACACTGGTCTTCGAACGTGGATCATGAGTTGGAGATGTCATGGGATAGTCATGCCTCATCAATGACGTTACCTAAGGAAAAAAACTGGAAATTAAATCAAAACCTTTTCATAACTTTTTTATTGTTTATATTGATACTTGTAAAAAACCCCAACCAAAAACTTGAGTTGATAGTGGAGGTAAATCACGTGTGTAAAGAGCATAAAAACCTCATAAACAAAGAAGTTAATACCTCATCAAAAATGTTAGCAGAGGGAAAAATGGAAAATATATCAAAACATTTTCATATTTTCAAATTTCACCATTTGTCAATCTTTATTTTTGATATTTTAGGTTTATATTATTTGAAAGTCCAATCAAATCTTGAGCGGTGGAGATAGACCATACATATATAAAGAGCATATATAACCTATAGACAAAAATGTTAATATCTCATCAAAGATACTACCTAAGGAAAAAAATGGACAATAATACATCAAATCCTTTTCATATTTTCCAATTTTACCATTTTACAATCTTTATCTATGACATTTTGGATTAGCACTAAAAATCTGACTCAAAAGCTTAAGCTGGTTGGTGGAGGTAAACCATATGTGTGTAAAAGCTTGAGTTGATCATGGAGGTAAACCACATGCATGTAAAGAGCATATGAAGCTTCGTAGAAAAGCAACACCCCATTTTACATGAAAGCCAAATAAAGCACAAATATGAGGTCGCCAGGGGTGTTGACAAATTCATATCGAAGTTGCCATAGTTGTGACCTCAATTTGAAGTCAATGCCCACAATAGACGACCTATTGAGTTTGGGGTTGTCCGTGGTTTCCATGACTTGAATTTGAGGTCATGAGAGCTTGACCGCCTTAGATATAGCTTGCAAACGTCATGACAACCTCGATTTGAGATCATTGTGGCCTTCCTTGGCCTTCCACAGAAGTGGGGGGAAAGAGAGAGAGAGAGGGTGACCCAGGATTTTGGAGAGTTGATTTTGGATTTCATGGTGGTTAGGCATAGAAAAGTGATAAGAGTAATTTTGGGAAGCAAGTGTGGTAATTTAGTAAATCAACTCAAAGGTTATTCAATTTCAAACACAATCCGGCACCTAAATAAAATATTAAAAAAAAAGGAGTGAAGGTACAAACTTTTGGCTTTGAAAATAGAGGATGTAAAGTGGTATTGACTGACAGCTCAATATGTTTTTTAAAATTTTCCAAAGAATAATGAATTTGGAGTACCATTTGGGCAAAACTAGGTAATTATTAGTGAATTCATCAAGTGATTAAGCACATCATGTGGATGTATCAAATTATGTTGTTGCCCATACTTTAAGTAATCTCAGGGACCACACCAACCATTTTACGAGGGAAACCTTACCTTATGTATGTGAACTTGACGGTTTGTACACATTCCTAAAAATTAGCTAAGCCAAATGTTTTGGAGACTTCGTATATTAAAAGTTGGCCCAATTAATTGAAATCATAAATCTTATCCTCAATGCAAAAAGTAGACTTTCTTGGTTTTTAGTTTCCCAAATTTAGTAATTCATACTTGGTCTAAACATGCGGAGAGACTTTTAGGATGTTGAGTGTATGAAGCTTTCTAACTCACCCTTCTTCCACAATTCTAACTTCTCTATAACATTGACACAAGCACGCGTTAACGCCATGATCTACATTCCGAAAAAGTCTAGGTGAAACGACTATTCTTTTGTGTTATTTATGAATATTTTCTTACAAATATATTTCTTTCTTTGTTGATAACTTCTTATAATTATTTAAGAAACGACGTTTGAATTGTATTGTCAATGAAGGTTGGCACATCATTTCGAGGAGACTAGCTATTTCGTAGAGGCGACGAGCATAAATCCACTCTGAAATCTTCTCGTTACCCTTTAACTTCCACATGGTTCTTGATCCTTTCTTGAAATTAACATATATATCTTGACTCGGATGAAGACTTACCAATGGCCCTATCGTTCGTGGTTGGCCCCCACAAGGAGACGCGAGATGGGTGCGCACGAAAGTCAAGGAAGATGCCTGTACGACAGGGAAAAGAAAATTTGCAAAAGTAGAGTAGGTTTAAATTTTGATGCAATAGCTAATGCGTCACCGCCGTGATGCATGCGGTTCAGGCAATTGCTGTCATAACCCTAAATTCCACAGAAGACGAGTACGTGTGGATTCCACGTGACCACGGACAAATGGCTGGCAAATTCTTGGATTGACTTTGGTGCAATTCATCAATTTCAGATCAAATCACCGTTAATTCTGTCTAGCCACAGATCATTTGGCAGTATCCCAACAGTCGGTCATTGGTCAATCATTTTGATAAATGGTGATCCTAACTTGCCTCTGTTTTTATTTGCCCGTTGTAATAATCCGCAGCAAAAGCTGAGAAAAACACGAGAAGTTCGAGGACTGATAAAAAAATCAGGGCATTTTGAGGACCGCATGCAATGTATTCTCATTTGCGTGTGCATATGAGAAAGAATTTCAACCGAAAGATTTCAGGAAAATCAGTAATAGCGTGTGAAGAAAACTCTAATTTTTAATTACAAAAAAGAACAAGAAAAGGTTTTAAACCTATTGTATTAATATAATTCAGTTCTAAGTTTTTCAATCGAATCAATTTAATATTAAACATTTTGCATTTATGCCAATTTGGACAGGAGATTACTAACATGGACACTAACCATCTTACGTGGTACGATCGGCTCTGATGTGAGCAATTTTTTTTCTTTTTCTTTTTTTAATTATGGCCAACAATGGTCACCACGACCCTTGCCAGCCGTGAGTGAGGGGTCGCCTAGCTGTGAGGGTTGAGCCCTTTCTAGATTTGACCGCTACGAGTGGTGGCCTAGACAAGGGCCACAATCCTCGCCCATTGTCCAGGGATGGAAAAAAAAATGAAAAGCAAAGACAAAAATAAAAAATTCAGAAAAATAATAAAAAATTACAAATTTTATTTACGTCAACTTTAGTCATGCCATATAGGACTGTCAACATCTATGTCAGCGATTTTCAATCAAAATTAGTCGGATAGATTTAAATTTTATGACTAAATCAATTCAATTGAAAAGTTGAGAACTAAATTGATATTGGTAGAATAGAATTAGAATTTTTTTGGTACTTTCCATTTTTAATGACCACCAAATAATGAGAAGCTCTTGTCACCTCTGAGTGTTCTTTTTGAAAAAGGCATTTTTTTTAGCAGAAAAAGTAAAGAAAGCAATCGAGCATGCGTTTTGCACGTACACACAGCATATTTTGAGATAACATTACAAGTTTTATTTGTTAAATTTTGTTTAGTGATATCATTTTCCAGATATTATGATAACCATCGAATGTAAAATTATAAGTTAGCAATTAGTGTCCCTAATTTTAATTGTGTTGAGGAATTGTTATGACAATCTTGGCGATAGGCGCTTATGAAAAGCAAGACCAAATTATCATTATGCATAGAAGAAAAGTGGGTGATTACCCAAAGAAGAATGAGTTTATACATTACCCAACTTAAATCGCGCAAGTGAGGCCTTCAAAAAGAAGAATTCTGAGCGACATTCTCTAGAAAGGAGTCTATTACCTATTACTTTACATGTCCTTCATCATTGAGAACTTAGAACTCCAACGAAAATTTTAATTTGACAATCGATCCAATGACAGCTAGAGTTAGCTGCCTATCGCGATAGAGAGGCTAATCTATAGATTAGTAGCTAGTTGGCGCGCACTAATCTCTAATTATTGTTAGAAGTGACGGTCCTTTGAGTGATATCGTCAAACTTGTTATAGTGAAATGATCTAACGGCTCTTATGAATAGAACTGTGGCTGAAAGCATTTTTGGATCATTTGTATGAATTTAAAATGTTAATGCAACCAAAAAAAAAAAGGTTTAGTGGACTCGTGAAACACAAGAAAAAATTCAGGTTTTTTTTTTTTTTGTTAATTGAAATAGCTATTGACGTGTGCGGTCGTGTTCCACGCTATGACGGAGCACTTTGAGAAGTGCGGGTAGTCATGATACAAGGTGAGGACAGATTCTCATAGCTAAGGAGACGTAGAGATGCGTCACGCGATGACGTCATCCATGCTGACGAATGATGATGACGGAATGTGCCGGTCCCATGACGTCGCATAACATGGACCTCCTGATCCCACGGGAGGTTGATCTGCACCAAGTTTTTGAACGTGGATGATGAGTTGGAAGTGACGTAGGATGTTCATTCATCATCAAAGATGTTTTTAGAGTAAATTGAAAGGAAAAATACATACAAGCCTTTTTTTTTTTTTAATTTTTCTAATTTTAGCACTTTTTCTTTATTTTCAAAACTACAAATTTTGCATTCTTGAGCAAAATCTCGTGACTTTTAAGATTAAATTACCCACTCTTAAGAAATTCCAATCCATCCGGAGCCATTCCCGTCACGTGACACCTCCTTCATTGCCGCCATTCTCTCAACTATGTGTGTTCAAGCGTTTGCTACATGCGAGCTCAAACAAACATGATGAAGTTGTTGTCGTTGTCGACAAGCTTAGATCAAAATCGCCAGAGTTGTGACCTCAATTTGAGGTCGTAGGCCACCATGGGCGACCTCTTGAGTTGAGGTTGTCCATGGCTTCCATGACTTGATCTGAGATCATGAGAGCTTGGCCGCCTCAATCTAGGTTGTAGATGCCGCGATGACCTTGATCTAAGATCGTTGTGGCCTTCCTCGGCCTCAGTTGGGGGCAAGGGAGGGGGGAAGCAAAGCTAGGATTTGGAGAGCCAATTTTGGATTTCATGGTAGTTAGGCATAGAAAAGTGTATGACAAGGGTAATTTTGTGAAGAAAGTGATAATTTTGTAGATAAACTCACATGGTTACTTATTTTGAAATACAATATGGCGCCTAGATTGAAAAAAAAAAAAGTGAACGTGCAAACATTGGGCTTTGAAAAGTGTATGGCAAGGGTAATTTAGGAAAGAAAGTGGCGGTTTTGTAGATAAACTCACATGGTTAATCATTTTGAAATACGATTCAACGCCTAAATGAAAAGAAGAGATGAATGTGCACACATTGGGTTTTGAAAATAGAGGATGTAAAGTGATCTTGGTGAGAACTCAAGATGATTTTAACTCGAGGTATTTATTGGGCAAAATCAAATAATATCAATGGGTCCATTGAACAATTCAACATTCGATAAGGAAACGGTAGACTCCGTTGCTCCCAGCCAGTCAGTCTACTAGCGAAACATTATTTGATGTACGCAAACGTGACAATTTGTATGCATCCCTAAGAATTGACCAAGCTAGATGATTTGGAGACTTGGTAATATAAACAAGAAGGCAAATTAATTAAGCAATAACAAGAAGTTGGGCCACTTAGTTGAAGGCATAATCTTATCTTCAATATAAAAGGGGGACTTTCTTGGTCAATTCCACTGATCCTTATCCTTTAGGTCTTTGATTCCCCCAATTCAGTCATTGAAAATTCGAACGAACTTGCAGAGAAACTTTTCTGATGTTGAGTGCTTATAAAGTTGTCCCAACTGCTCCTACAATTCTAAACTTCTCGATGAAATCGACATGTGTACACGCTTCGCCCACGCCGTGGGCAGATAATTCAATAATATGTACGACTCTATAGTACGGGAAAGTTGAGATGAAACCACACTTCCTTTGTCTCAATTCTGGATTTTTTCTTTCCTTTCTTTCGTTGACCACCTCTTCCTTTTAAAAGTGCTAACCTTAGCTCGGGTCATACAGATTTTTCTTTTGTCTCCTGAAAACACCAATTTTATTTCGGATTTCAATTCTAGCTCCAATATATATATTTTTATCTCATAGATAGCACTGAATTTAAGTCGATACCCAAATCTAACCCATCAAATGATGCCGTTAAAAATACGATGTGTCTTTTCACGCGTGATTTGATCACTCACGGTTATTGTTATCAAAATAACCATTGAAATCTAAAGAGTATCGAACCAAGTTTGGAAAATAAGAAAAAACATATCCTTGAACTCACGATTGGCAACATCCAAAAACAAGGGAATCTCTCGAATTGTGTACAATCCTTCCATGTCCACACAAACGTGAGTCGTTGAGTATATGTGGAATGACACGTCCAACCTTAACGGCATCATTGGACAAAAATTTGACAAGAGTCAATTTTGGGTCTTGCTTGAAAGTGGTTTTTAAAAAAAAAAAATATATATATATATATATATATATATATATAAAAGACAGAAGTTTGAGATAAAATTGGGATTTGAGCTAAAATTTAATCCTCCTTCATAAAACAAAAAAAGCTCATAATTGGAACCCGTGTTAAAGTTGATGCTTATTTATGAGACGAAAAATGTTTTTGCCAGAATAAAATCGAGCTATTTATGCTTTTTAAAGGAATTAGGAAGAAAATAAGACAGCTGTTTATTTCGAGGAAGACTTAACTTATTTTCATTATTAATTTGGTTTGGATGAGCGCTCAGATGAGGATGGACAAAACCGTATATAAAATATATGTATGAGCAAAGGATATGCCTACTATAATTTCTTTAAGTCAAGGTTGAAGTCAGTCAACTTTAGAAATTTGTAAGAAATTCTGGCCTTGTCGGCAGATTTGTTCTCATCCACACGGACGTCTCCTTGTCTCAATCCACGATCACAAATCTCGACTTAACTCGATTTATTGTTGCAACCCCAAACTAGCCGCTTCCACACGGTTCCCTTCTGCCCGGAATTTTTAAATATGTACATATTATCCCCATATGTTATGATAATTCGGGCATGACCGTAATTAACTAGTTATCTTATGAGAAAATAGCATAGCAATCCGCCATTATGGTCTCTCACATAAATTTAAGTGCTCCCGAGTCATAGGAATCAAACCCATGACCATTAATTTCCAAGCCAAAAGTGTGAGGATCCCCTTACCAGGGTCATATTCCATAGTAGGTGTTTAAATATAGTTTGTGTTCTTAAAGTGTGTTTGTTTGAGTGAAAGAATTTTCTGCCAATTAGTATTCTGGACTTTCGCGCATCTGGCTTACTAAAAATGATTAGTCAACGGAAAATCAATTATGGTAAAAAAAAAAATATACATGTTTAAAGTTGGGAAAGTGAATTCAATAACCTAAAACATTTTTCTTTATTGTGAAATTCTCTGCAAAACAAAAACACCCTCAATTTCATAAATTTCAGTGGTATAATTATTGCAGTTGTGACTTCTCAAACTTACTGCTTGAACAACTAGTATAAAGGAACACTTTATGATGCTTTCAGTGAAAAAGGTGGCAAATTCAAAATGTAAGTTCCAATTCGAGCATCTTTCGCCAAATTGTGAATAAAAGGATGGATAGGCATACCAAGAGTTTAAGCTGTTGTGTTATATGGAGGAGATGATATATACACTAGTTTCCAATGAAATTCCATGTATATGCAATGAGTACAAGAGTCTTGAAGTCTCCGTTTCACATGCAAATTGGATAATTGATGACCGATATGAGAGTATTGAAGGGGAATAAGATTGGATACGGATCCACACACACGATGTGACATTAGTGTTAACTTGACCGGCAAAATATAAAATTGAACGAAGGTCCTATGAAATTGGTAGATTTCCGTCATAACACTTAACTTGTTACATAGGAATTATAGGGTTTGATATGCAAAAGTTAACTGAAAATATTACTCATCTGATGCGCATCAAGGGAGAAGAAGAAATCATATCCAGAATTCAAAAAGAGACATTGTCGTCAAGATTGACCAGTATATTTCAACAAATAATCTCAATTCTCAAGTATTTGAAAGGAATATGGTGAAGATCTTGAGATAATTTAGGAAGCAACAAAATTATCTTAAGAAACACTTGCTTATCCCCTATTAGTTGATGAATGTAGAGGTCATGTTCTTTCTGTAAATCTCTCTTCTTCTCTCTCTTTGAGTCACACGACAAGACAATCAGAACCATCAAGCCAACCTCCTCATAATCTATTTGAGCACAAGTTGTAATCTATTGAAAGATTTACAACTACATTCGTTCACTTAGAATGTTAAAAATATTCGATTAAATTCTGTACGACTTATTGTGCAATTATCCTCTTAACCTTATGTTTAGATCAAGAAATATTCTAATTTAATAAAGAAATTGGTTACTCTAAAAAATAATAAAAATATCAAATAGTATCTCTAACGTCTAATATTATCTCTAATAATATTTTTTAATGGGAGGTCTTTATATTCATAAGCACAGTTCAATCCCCCTCTCTATCGAAGATTTTTTTTTTTAGTCACGTGTAAAAAGGCACAGCATAAAGAATTTTATTTTCATCGCACGGTCCGTGCGACCTAGAAAAATAAATTATCCTAGAAATTAGAATTTTTTTTTTTTTTTATATCTATTTGGCATTGACTGGCTCATGAAATTATGCACAAACTTTCAGCACACGTTTCCTGCTGCCCCCCGGCCGCTCCCCTTCTGTCTTCTTTCTCCTTCCCCCACGACATGCAACTTGGCATTTGGAAAAGCACCGACAGCTTCACTCGTTTTAATTACCTTCGTAAAATCAAAAGCTGAATGACTCAAGACAAAAGACGATTCTCAGGAATTCTTATGAAATCACTTCACATGGGGACCTAAAAAGTCTAAGCAAGTCCCCAAAATTGCAAGATGGATTAATTGTGTTGAACCTGAACTAGCCAATTGTCCCAAGTCATGGATTTCTTGTTCCTTAAGAAAGAAGACCATTAGGATAAGCATGATTTAGTAGGGTGGTGTGTAATTAATCATTTTTAGCCGACGTCTAGAATACCGGCATGGTCCTACGTCAATTAAAGCGGCAGGCCTTACGCATCTAAAGTGTCAATCACAATCTGCACATGGTAAATATAGTCTTTGTGAAACATGGTAAAATTCATCTTAATTTACATCGATTTATAGATGTAACAGCTCATATCAGTTTTATCTATTTGAAAATAACAATGAAGTAAAAAGGAGAAGAAAATGAAGAAGAAGATGCCAACATAAAAGCTGATCATATTTCAACACCCATTTTGCGGACATGATGACCACGAGGTTGTTCATCAAATTTATAAAAAACTATACAAACCAGTGGTGTTATGGTCTTGAGAAAACCTACCTAAGTTGTAATCCTTATCGTTTCGCATTTATTAATGAAGTTTAATGGCTTGTTCCCCAGCTGAAGAAGCAAGGAAGGTTACAGAAACTTGGGTAGCTCGAATTCAATGAAGTCAACGAAAATAAACAAAAGAAGTTTTGCTGGTCTGGGCTCTAATTTCTTATAGGTTGCGAGAAATAGACGTGGCAAATGGAAATTCTGATCTCGTCCATTTTTCTGTTCTTTTTCTCGTATGTCGTATAAAATATGCAGTCGCCGTGAGTGGAGCCGCATGAGCCGCATGACGAAAGCAGCATGGCGTCATATGTCATGAGATGGCTTCTTTAATCATCTGATGCTTCGCAGCAACTTACTTATGTCAAATCAAAATTTGGACAGTCTTTGATTTTTCTCCAGCCGCTTGGTGCGAGTTTTCTATTTATACGAGCCATTCGTAGGCCCTTTTCCCATTCATTTAGCCATTTGATCGTTCAAATTCTCGGTCTGGTTTTCCTCTTCTCCCCCCTTTTCAGAAAGACCATTGTAATCCACATTCTCATTAGCAAATCCCTCCCATGGACACAAGGGTTGACACTTCTCTTGACCTTAGGATAAATTCTTTCCAGAATTGCAACAGCAATGTCATGGTGAGTGCAGCACCCCGCAAGGACTAGATTGTATGTTTCACCTTTTTTCTGTTTCCCGGATTCGGAGTTGCTAAGTTTACAATCGTTTTATATGATGCATATATCTAGGATTTGAGAAGAGACAGAGGTGGAGTTGCTGAAAAATCGCAAGAAGTAGGAACACTCCAACAAGATGTAAGTTCCTTTTATGCGAATATTTGCTTTTTATGCCGTCGGCACAATGAATATTGCCACTTGAACTGGACTTTTCATTGGTCTACCTTCGAAATAAGCTTCTGTTAGTTAGTACTCATGATGGATTATATCGAATTTATGGGACAGGTTGGTGTATCTGTGGAAGAGTTCAGAAGGATGAGCTCGGAAAACAAGAAATTGACAGAAACACTAAATGTCGTTTTGCTTGGTTACAACGCCTTGCAAAGCCAGATGATCAATATGGCGCAGGGAATTTCATCTAATGAAGCCATGGAATCAAGGAAGAGAAAGTTTGAGGACTATATTGACCTAGAACCGTGGAAGAGGCCAACTGAGAGCGTGAAATCGAGAAACTCTGTAGCTTATTTCCAAGTCGACCCATCTGATACTAGCCTCGTGAGTTTCGAAGATCACAGCCTTAAGCGAAGATTATGCAGTACCCTTTAATGAATTAAGCACTAATTATGAGCATCTCTTTATGGCTTTGGAATTGCAGGTGGTGAAGGATGGATACCAATGGAGAAAGTATGGTCAGAAAGTCACCAGAGACAATCCCTCTCCAAGGGCTTACTTCAAGTGCTCTTTCGCTCCAAGTTGCCCTGTTAAAAAGAAGGTAGTTACATGGAACTTAAAGGGTTGACTTACTAACAGTGATGACTGTGCGAGCTCCGCAGAGACATACAGATTAGTTGTCCATATGAAAATGTATGATATATTACCTAAAGCAAGAGGCGTTTACCCTACGTTTCACTCTAAAAGGGGCCTATCGACTTAAGTTATGCGCCCATCAAAAGATTCCATGTTTCTCCTCAGTTTCTTGGTCTTTAATGCAGTGAAACCTCTATCTGACCGAAAAAATTGCAGTGAAACCTCTTAATAATTCCGGTCATGAGATAAATGATCTTTAATAAACGTGAAAATTTGATTGAGAGATATTATAGAAAGAGCACATAAAACCCAGTCAAGTTTTTTTGACTGAAAGCGCATATAGTCGAGGACCCAAAACTCATCTTTAGGATACTCAGGGTGCCATTGCAAACTAATTGACAGATTTCGTGCTTAATAATTTGAGTTTCAACTATCCATTTCATAGTCATATAGATTAGGGAGTAATACCGGATGGCATGGCCGAAAAAAATGAATCCAGTTGCTTGATCTCATGTTCATGTTACTGCTCACAGGTGCAAAGGAGCGTCGAAGATCCATCTGTCTTGGTTGCTACCTATGAAGGCGAGCACAACCATCGATGCCCTCCTCAAGGTGCAAAACCCCCCTCTGTTTCGCCTCCGATTTCACCATCGTCCATGAAGCCTTCCAATCAAAACCCCATTCTCGATTTCGTCCGATGTGGGTTTTCCAACCTGGCAATGAAATCTAAGCAAGAAACCGAAGTAGGGACGTCCCCGCAATTCCTGGTCCAGGAAATGGTATCTTCCTTGACGAGAGATCCCAATTTCACAGCTTCGCTCGCCGAAGCCATTTCAGGGGCGATGTTGGACCGGTCTCGCACACAGAGTTGGTGAACGCCGGAGCACTATAGAATTAGGTCGAGTATCTCAAGTTGTGTTTATTTGGGTTGCTTGTTAGATCATAGAGTGGAGAATTCAATTGCGAATTGCATCCCAGAGCATAGTCAAAAGCGATGCAGAGAACAAGCTTCAGGCTCTTTTCCCCCACTGCGACTAGATTGTATGTATGTTTGGACTTCAAGAATATGCTTTTGGTGCATGAACCACAACAAGGTTTAGTACGTTTGGAACTCTTAAATAAAGATATGTACGCCGCGCATTTGTATGTAATATAAAAGACGTTATGTATGCAATGTCCAGTGTGAAAAAGCAACAGCAATCGGTCACATATATAACCACGCTGTGTGGTATAGGGGTTTAATACTCTCAAGGCAACTGCAAATCGCGCATGCTTGTCTTTCAATTTCGGCCCACGCATGCTCATTGCTTATTGCAAGCAGCCCAACTTAGTTGACCAAAAGAAAGACAAACCGGCCGTCGACAAAGTCAATTCTTCTACACCATTATGGTTTTTGTTTTTCACCAGGATCCAATAGTAGGGCACTTTACATGGCAAAAAAAAAGGTTTCTTGAGAGTTTATTACGTCCAAGTTTCGACATTGATGAAAGCCTCCTAATGATAATATAAAGTGGATTTATTTTAGTTGAAAGAACCAGCCCTTTTACTTTTGGGCTACCCTCTTGCCAAGTAAAAAATAACTCATGAGTTTCAAGAAAGAGAAGAGAACAAACCATTTTGTGCATTTTTATAAGGAACCGGTCTTGATTTGATTTGATCGATTTAGCTTGGTTGCCCAATTCAAATTAAGATCAATTTGGTTAGATTCTTTATTGTTGAGAAACGGTCCAAATCAAATCTGATCATCATAAAGTATATATCCTAGTTTATTAATCGGCCGACTGAGTTGAGTTCTTAAAATTAGTAAAAGATCATATAGAGAGAACAGATCATTTCTAATTTTCTTCTTGATGATTCCAAGCCCATTTGGTGAGATTCCGTGCTTTGATTGATCAACTCACTCTTAATTAAATGTTGCTTTCAACCAAAATTGACTACGGGCAAACTTTAAACAAAGACTTTCTTCTCTCCGTGACGTACGGCCGCCATTTCACTTTAGACCAATCACGTACCAAAACAAACAAGAACCGTTCGTGCCATCTCATGTTGTCCCATCTTGTTGGTGGGGCTATTCTTGTTTTGTTGTCGCCTAGGAAGGTTCTCCCCACCCACCCCCTGACCGGAGTATACTTTGGTTTTGTAAGGGGATATTATTTTATGCTCTTTTGAGTCTTGAACTGTCTCGTCTCCATTCTCTCTTTCTCTCATGTTTGTCAGTCTTAGCTTCAAACTCTTCTTGATATTTGCATCCTTGTGTTTTGGCACTGATCAGCCAAATTGAAAGAGTTATGGTATGATCCGGAGTCCTTGACCCTGGTGTATATAAATTGACTTCTACTAGAACATTTGGAGGATATATAATCAAAATGGGCAGATAATGTAATCTACAATTGAATTTAATTGACCAAAGTGATTGTTCTAGTGGTAAAGAGATCACTTGCTTTCCACTTCATGAAGTTACAAGTTTAATGCACATTATAAGCAAATCTTTAAATGACTCGTGTTGCATGCATATGTTGGGTTTTCTAAAACTTGCCATATCAACTAATGGTTAGATGATATTTATGGTTTGCTCTAGGAGTTTTTTTTTCATGTTCGTCCTATTCTAACTCTCGACTTATTCTCAGATTTTTGTCACATCTCTTTGCTACAATTTTCGATCCCACACCTAAAATAATGCGTTTAGTAAGAATGTACAAAATTTCGATTCGTACAAAAATATTCTGAAATAGAAAAAGAATAGAAATGCGTTTGGTAACTACATAAAATTTCTATTCCTATTCTTTTTAAATTACCTTTTTAGATGAGTATAAATTTGATATTGAATTCTCATGGACCACTCACCAATATAATTATCTTATTATGAGTGAAAAAATCATATTATATGTTATTATATTTTCAATTTCAAAAGAATTCGAATTTAGAAATTTATTCCATTTTAAAATTCTATCAAATCATATAAATTTTATTGATTAATTATATTTATACTAAGTAATAAAAATATTAACTAATCAATTTTTTTATAAATAGTAAATAATAAACTATAGTGTAAACTATAAATATAAATACTAAATAATAGATTAAAATATAAAATTAAATATGTATTCTATATATAACAAAATTTCAATTCTTACTTCAAATCATTTTTTTTTTTTAATTTTTTAGATTTTTTTTTTTTTATCTTTTTTTTTTTTTTTTTTTCCTTTCTTTCTCCCCTTCTTCTTCTTCTTCAAGGTGGCCGGTCATCGACCTTGGGATGACCGACGACCAAATGCCGACGAAAGGCCGGCGACCTCACGGAGAGTCGTTGGCCCTGGCGAGGTCGTGCCTTGTCGGCCGAGCCTTGGCCGGGCGAGGTTGAGCCTCACCCGGCCATGTGAGGCTCGCCGATGGTCTGGGAGGCCGGGCGAGGCTCGCCTAGCCACCACCGAAGCTCGGCCTCGTCGGCGGATGGGCGAGCCTCCGGCGAGCTTGCTAAGCCTCACCGGTGGCCGGGCGAGCCTCCGCGACGGCGGCGGCGGGTGGTTGATAGTAGCATTTGGCGGGGGCAACAGTGGCGACATCACTTGAAGAACAAGAGAGAGGGAAGAAGAACAAGAAGAAGGAGGAAAAAGAAAAAATAGGTAGACTTGATTCTCGAATTGTTCTTGAGAACAAAAAATCAACTTTTTTTTTTTTTTAAATTCTTGATTCTATTCCAAATTTGTTCCCAATAACAAAAATTTTATCAAATGCGATTCTGTTCCAAAACTACTCTCGGGAATAAAAGAATAATAATAAATACTGTTTGGCAAGTTAGGGCGTGCATGTTTGTGTTTCTCGCTAGTGTTTATGAACACAATTTCTGTTTTTTTGTTCCGGGAAACAAAAAAGAACAAACGCGTTTGTTTGCGTTTTTGTTCCAAATCTATTTTTTTATTCTCGGGAACAAATTTGGAATAGAAACAAAAAACAAGAAAAACTTGTTTTTTTGTTTTCGAACACTTCCGAGAAACAATTTTTCTCTCTCATATTTTTTTATTCTCTTTCTTTTCTTCTTCTTTTCTTCTTCTTTTTTTCTTTGGCCGATCGCCGCCTCGCCCATGGTCGGCGGCCGGCCGTCGAGCGCCGGCGACCTCGCCGAAGCGTTGCCGCCCAGCCGAGGTCGAGCGTCGCCGGCCCCCGGCAAGGCTGCCGGCCATGGCCGAGGTCGGCGACCAGCCAAAAGGAAGGAAAAATAAAAAATAAAAAAGGGAAAAGAAAAAATAAAAATTAAAAAAAGGAAAAATAAAAATAAAAATTAAAAAATTAAAAGAAACAAAAAAAAATTATACAAGTTTACCAAACATGTTCCTATTTTTTTTTTTTCTATTCCAGAACAAGTTTACCAAACACGTTCTTCCGTTCAAAAATTATTCCCTAGAACGAAATAGTTTTTTCTATTTTTGTTTCCAGGAACAATTTTGAACGTAAAACGTTACCAAACGCACCCTTAACAAACATGCCCTAAACGTACCCACTCCCAACTCCCCGAGAAGGTGGGGAATAATCTCCCTCTTGCCATGTGGAAAGATTGGCCACTGGAACAATCCTTAGTGGTCGCTATTGGAGCTTCATTTAAGGGAAAATTGTCAAATAAATCCTAAACTTATTATACGACAGTTAATTCAATTATAAAATTTTCAATTTAATTAAATTGTCATAAATCTTTTGATGAGTTTTCAATGTAGTCATTTTGATCAATTTTGGTTAGAGTAGACAAAGATGGTTTTTTCAAATTTTAAAAAATTTCTATTTTTTTTTTTTCTTTTCTTTTCCTTTTCGCCTATGGCCATTCATCACCAGTCATAGTCAAGATTGGCTACTAGAAAAAAGGAAAGAGGTCGGGGGGGACAATTAGAAGTTGAAAAAATCATCTACTTCACAGTGAATTGTGCAATTTAGGACACTCTATGTCTACGTTATTGATTTCAGCCCAATTTTGGTCGGATGGACTACATTGTAATATCAAATTATTTAGGATTCAATTGCTCAAATTCAAGATTTTAAGACTAAATTGGCTGCCGTACAATAGGTTTACGATTTTTGGGATAATTATCCCCTCGATATAACTATCTAGTCCATCTTTCACTCGTCTTATTGGATCGCACATGCTTTGATCTTACATCAATAAACAACAATGAAAATGAGTTTTGCGCTTTTCTTGGAAGGATAACGATAATGCTATGCAACATTCCCAAATTCCACATTGAATGGAAGATACCTATTAAGTGATATATAAGCTATCACCCATCCTAAAATGATCGTCACCTTATATGGTCACACTCAAAGTATTCCTTCCAAGGATTTGGTTTACATGGAATAGGCCAAGTCATAAAATATAGCATTGGAGTACGACCCACTCCACTATATGTGTGGTTGGTGGATAGAAAAAGCCAATTCTTGATTTGACGAGGGCAAAGAGTGATCCTTGGGGCAAAAGGGCTCGGCCAAAGACGCAGCTCATAGTAAGCTTCAACGATGACAGAGAGGGTAGGAGTGGACCGAACCATTCGTTGAATCGAGGGGCACTCGCTAGGCGATACATGCCAACACTTATGAGAACATCAATTCTTTAAATGAGGAGTTCATAACATTCTCAAGTCCAACATCAAATGAGAAATGCCTTACTGAGTGATAAAATAAGGTCACATCTACCCTCACATAGTCACCACGTTGTGTGATTATTCAGAGCATTCTTTTTAATGGCTTGACCCACATTAAATTGGGCAGTCCGTTACACACTTGACATTCACTTGCCGTCAAGAGTTAACTCTACGTTTCAACAACGTAAAAGAAACGTTAGAAAACAGGTGGAGCATGATGAATTAATTTGGTACTTTATTTCTAAAGTGGGTGCTGGCGGACAAGAGTGATTATAGACCTATTATGATCCCAAACTTAAGTAAACGCGAGTCAACTCGAGATGGAATCTTCAACATGACATGACTCACGTTTGTTGGCATCCGAATCGTTCAATGAATAGGATCATCCTTTTGGTGGACCACGTTTCCCCGAGTCAACAGTCACCGCCAATTCTAGAAGACCATCGTTAGTCATAAAGACTCTCTCTCTCTCTCTCTCATGGGGCTATTACTGGTCGCCTGGTGCATGCGCAATGAGTTTTCAGAATTCACGTGTTGGACTCCGGTAACGAGGAGTTGATTGTCGTCGCGTTGCGGGACCCCACGTCAACCTTGGAAAGATATCCATTCAGACAAATAAAAACAAAAGAAAAAAAAGATGGTGATGAACTTTGTTGCTTAGTGCGGAAAATATGGACTCTTTCCTTTCCTCTTCTAAATGTATAACTAAAGCTGGACTATTCCACTATTTCCTTTCCACCAATAACCCATGTCTTTTTCCCGTATGCTGTGCTGGGACATTTCTAGAAGCATTAATCAGTATAAAAATCGCTGGTAAAAAAAAGTTACCTATCATCTATTAGGTAACTTATTGATAACTCAATGAAATTTGTATGAAACCATTGACTCTTTTTACGGCCTACAAGTTGTCAGTTTTTCTTCTTTCGTTTTCACTAGCTTTTATTCATCTTCCTTATCAACTTCTTAAACTTACCAACTTTAATGCGAATTTACCAATATTTACTATTAGTTTTGGATTATTTTGGATTATCACGCCTCATTTAACCAAGAGATAATTGTAGCTAAAAGATCGGGTGTACTAACGAGTCAATCATGAAGTAGCGTATAAATCAAGAAGCAATTAGAGATTCTTGGGGAGGAAGATCAAGATGCACAAGGGAATGGTCCATTAAAGACAGGAAGTATCACCTAGATCAATGAAAGACTTTTTCAAGACTTCACACAAGAATCATCCAACATTAATCAAGGAGTCCATAAGGCTTTAGAGGCGATCTGTTGGATTAGATCTTTGTTAAGCTTTGAACTTTGAATTTGAATGAGATTAGATTTTCCTAAGTTTAGTATAAAACTTAGAGAATAGAAGCTTTTCCAGTCAAGCCTGTGAGCTTTTTACTTTCTTCATGCACTTGTTGATTTCCATTGAGAAGGTTATTGTTGAATTTCAATCGGGAAAATCGTCCAAAAAGTCCCGAGCATAATACGAAGGCCAATTCAATCTTAAACCTTTCAATTATGTTAACTTAGTCCAAAGTGTTTTAACGATTTGTTAATTTAGTACTAAAACATTCAATAGCATCAATTTAGTGATAATTTGCCAATTTAGTCCTAAATCTCTTGATGATTTACCTACGTAATCCTTCTGGCTAAATATCTAAATAATAGGTTTATAACTAAATTGATAAATTTTCAAAAGGTTTAAGATTTAAATGGTACAATTGAAATGTTTAAGATCGAATTGACCTCCGTAGAATAGATTTAGGACTCTTTGGATAATTGTCTCAATTCCGGTCATCAAGTAAGAAAGACATCCAAGAATGAAAGTGGCCTATTATTTAAATCCCTTGCAATTTCCTTACTTGCTCCTAATTATTTGTCTACACATTATTCTATTATTTTGAATCTTACAAAGTCCTTGAGGCTTCAAGATATAATAGAATCCATTAGATTTTGATATGAAGTCAAATTCAATACTTTAGCTCCCAATCTTTTGATATTCAAAGATACAAACTCCTCTTATCTTTGACAAAAGAAAAAAAATTCTCTTTTCTTTTACATATTTTTATTTGCCTTAATTACCAACGCCTTAAATTTATCAACTATTTAATAAAATTATCAACCTTTATTTGGGTGGCTTATCACTTTTCTTCTATTAAGTTACTAATAAATAATGAGTTAATAACTCTCATTTGAGTTGCTTATCAATGTTTTTTTTTTTTTTTTTATTAACTAGTTCTTTTCTATTGAATTATTACTTTATTTTACCTTAGTTGCCAACTTTTCAAATGTACCGATTTTTTTTTAATAGAAATTGCCAACCTCAATTAGAGAAAACAATTACCAAGTTTTCTCCAATTAACTCACCGAATAATATTATGGATACAAACTCCTTTTTGAGTAAGTTACCAATGCTTATTTGGCTTTTATAAATTGCCATTTCTCTTTTTTCTGTCAAAAAATCTTCTTTTATCATTTACTAACTTATTAACCTTTCTTACCAATGGCTTAAATTTACCAACTATTATATGAAATCCTCAACCTTTATTTGATTTTTCAATTTGCCAACTTTTTATTAATCTTTTACAAATTTATTGGTAAGCAACTCAAATGAGAGTTTGTAACTCAATATTTGTGAAATCTAATGGGAGAAAAATTGTTTGAGTCACGCCACTTTTGGGGGTGGTCTTTAAAAATAGTCAGTAAATATAACTGATTGCTAACCAAGGTAAATAAAAACCGGCAACTCAATAGAATAGTTGATAAATTGAAAAATTGAATGTCGGTAAGTAACTCAAATGAAAGTTGACAAATAAAACTAACAGATAATTTAATCTGACAAGAATTGGTAAATTTCTCTGAGTTGGTGTTAGTAATTTCATATCATATTTATTAAGTTGGTAAGTTTTGCAAATTAAAGTTGGTAAGGACGAACTATTAAATATTTACCTGAAAAAAGGCCACCTAACATTTCTTTTTTTGGTCACATCATCTATCATTTACCAACAGTATTTTGACATTCAAATCTGTTGGCCCTGCAAAAACATTCGCATCTTTGGTCTCGGAACAAAAAAATTTGCATCATTATAATATAAAAAGAAAAATAAAATACTGAGTACCTTCGAATTAAGCATGGTAACTAATCTAGCCATCCAACCCCACAGTGGATTAATTATCTAATTAGACAGTTCTAATTTGATTTAAAAGCACAAACCACATAATTTCCTGAATAGATCCAATAATCACTTGATTCGCTCTTTAATTGTAGGCCTCAAGCAGAATGCAAGTATCTCATCCTTTTGCAAACTATATAATTAAATCGGTTAATCTAAATGATTCTGGATTAGGCAGTCTAAGTACCACCCGTTTGCCACCTCGTACAATAAGCTACACTTCGCACTCGAACGGTCCAATCGACGGATAGATACGGTCAAATCTCGATGGCAAACCCTTCGAACGCGTCAGACCCAAAGCAGAAGAAAGTGGACTGAAACTTCTTCTCGTAAAACATGACGGCGGACCGAGGAAAGGGGGAGGAAATTGGAACGCCAATTACGTGATTGATGTGACGTAATTAATTGTACGTGCGCTCGTCCCGACCCTAGGATTTTCTCCAATTCTGCAAATTATTTCTTCCAACCCAAAAGCATGGATTTGACTTTCAACGTCTTGCTCCCCAACGAGGCAAGACCAGACAAAGCAGCCGCCTCCAAGGGTTATCTCCTTTCTCGTATATGGTCTGATAACTGCTCACTTAGACGAGTCTGAGTCCATCGGACGCATTAAAGAAATGTGGACTCTCACCCATATCTGAATCTGAATATATCCCAGCGAAACCTTATCCATTCTCTTGTAACTTCATCGTTTTCTTCCTTCAATATATAGGCGTCGTGGTCTCTCTCTTACTCATTGCCAACAGAGTTGAAGTGTTTTCGTTCTCTTATCTCTGCTTATGTTTTCGTTCATGGATGTTCCTGGTTCTCATGAGAAGGAAACGGTTAGTATGGCTTTGTTTCTGTGGATCTTCATTACACATGCCGGTCGAAGAAATCTTTATCGACAAACGAGATACAACGCCAGGTCCATTACGTCTGGATGGTCATCAGATTTGAACAAAATACGCGTTTCTTGATCTTCTTAAAACCCTTCTGCTGAAAATTTATTCTTCTGTGTAACCAAAGTTGTCAAAAGGTTTAATTAGTCAAATGTTTTTTCTTTTGCAATTTCAACGTTTGATCTTAGAAACAACATGAGTTTAAAGACCGATAAAGTGAATTTTCTGAGGCCATGAAAAGAAATTATATATTGTTTGAACCATCTCGTCAAATTTAGAATGCTGCAATTCATGTTGAAATTCTTATGTTAAATAGGAAATGTCTTCAAATACGTTTGGTCGGGAGAAAATATATCGAGATGAATTAGAACGATTGAGGAAGGAGAATGAAACTCTCAAAGTCATGGTTGAAGTCATTAGAAGCAAATGCAGCATCCTTGAAACCCATCTCAGGGAAAGCCATTGTCCTCCATATCATCACGACTCCAACAAGAGAGCAAGGATTGAAGAATTCCCTTTCACTAAATCGTCTAAGATCTTTGTCAAAGTGGACGAGGAGGACAAGAGCTTGGTACGTCTCTTGCAGTGAAACCGTTTAGCTATTTCTTTGATTTCACAATTTAGCAAACCTGCGTCAACGGGTTGCTTAAGTTTGAATAGTGAGGGTCGTTGTTCTTGTTATTGCTTAGGTAGTGAGAGATGGATATCAATGGAGAAAATATGGACAGAAGGTCACGAAGGATAATCCGTCCCCTCGAGCTTATTATCGGTGCTCCATGGCTCCGGGTGCCCCGTCAAGAAGAAGGTATAAATCATGTTCGCTCGATCACTTCGTCTCTTCTGTAATACAGCGGTGCTTGTGGAGTAGTATCTTGTCATAGATGCAACGCTGGATCCAAGAAATAAAAGACTGAAAAATGTTAATTAACCAGATCTCTTCCAGTTAAGACACTGCGTTTCTTAGCATGGTACAAAAATAGATAGGACTCAACACTCTTTTCTGATGATACCTAATTACTTGTTCTTTTTTAGATTAACATTGCGATCGACACAGATTATCAAAGGACTTAACTTCCTCATATTTCATGGGGATGTCATAAAGAAAACTCATTCTCAAACTCATGCATCCCTGAGAAAGTAATTCCTGCACATTGGATTCCTACCAGAACAAGGATATTATTTGCGCTGACCATAATTTCGGGCGATTCTGAATGGATATTATTATAGGTCCAAAGGAGCGCAGAAGACAGGACTCTTCTTGTTGCGACCTATGAAGGACTACACAACCACGGGACCGTCGATGTCCCCAACAGCGATCACGTTCCTTTACGCTCGGACCATTCACCAAGAGGTCAGCTAGTGAATCGCGATCTTACACTAATGCCAACGGTGTCGCCAAGCTCCATACAACCGCCTATCACTCTCGATCTCAGTCTCTCCAGAAGCAGTTTTCCTCAGGACCCCAAGCCCTCTTATCTAAGCAAGAATCTCAGCTTTGGCAATAGAAGCAGCGATTGCGCCAAGATCGAAGAATATGCGGCTTCTTTAGTTAGAGACCCCAAGTTCACTGAAGCTTTAGCTCTTACAGTTGCCCGTACGCTAAACAACTGAGTTGGATGATGTGGTGATTCCAACAAATTCATTAGAAGCATCATTTTCTTCTTGTTTGTAGAACTTACTAGATAAAGTTCAAGTACATTCCGTAGTGAAGTAGCTTTGATTTCTATTCAAGTTATGATGGATCAAATAGTTCAGGTATCGCTGTTCTGCAGGTACTCCTTATGGTATGTACTGTTCTTCTGGATCTAGCTTCCAGATGATACAATAGATTCTACTTTCCTTTTGCATAGTTGACAGCACAAGGATTTTTGAATGACTCCTCTGTCCGTTTCCTTTCTGTCATGAGCAACGTTGGGTAATCTTTTATGGCCAAAAGCTTGAAAATTTAAGTCATGTTAGATTCATCAGCCGTGTGACGGTGCTCTATTGGAAATGTAATCCCAGAGGGCGTGCCTCTCTATATATGATTTTCAGTTATTTCCATCCATAGCAAGTGAAGAAACCACTTTCTCTCTGTATATTATAGGGCCGATCTGACCCTCCTCAAACTTCAAACTTTGGCTTAAATTTTTATTTATGTCCAATGGATGATAACCGAATATCTTTAAATATCAAATATAAGTATAAGTGCACAAGAAATCTTAAAACTTATTGCGAAAGTGTAATTGAATCATGAAACTTTCAAAAAATACAATCAAGTTTTAAAATTTATCCAATTAATGCAATTGAGTTTTTCCTTAACTTCCTCCAACTTGGCTGAAGGAAAATACGGAAATTACTTTTTTTTTGAAAAAAATAAGAGTTGTGGTGCTTAAGAGCAGCGTTTAAGGAAAAAATTGAAATCTACTAATTTAAATTTTTTTAAAAATGATAAAAAAAATTAGAAAAACTTACTGTTGATCTTCTTCTTAGACGGATCTTCTTCTTAGACGGTTCATCTTCTTCAAGCTCAAACTGCTTCTCGACTGCATATTATAAGGCCAATCTGACCCTACCTTCAACCTAAAACTTTGGCCTAAACTTCTATGCAAAGAATAATAATCGAATATCCTTAAACAATAGATAATGATATTCAATAGTATGATATAATAATCACATAAATTTCTAATAGATTTCAAATTCAAGATAAACTTTTCGAACTTTCAAAGCTTTAAATTCATTTCTTTAAAAAGTGAAATCTCATTTTCTTTTGTCTTTTATTCCCTATTTATGTGTGCACACACGTATAAGCATGAGGTATTTGGTTTCTAATTACATAGATTGCCAAAATATAGCTAAGCGTGCATCTCTAATCAATTCATTGAATTATTAACTAAGTTATTAAACTATAGAACCACCTGTGACCCTACCGAGTCGTACATAATTTATAGTCATGAGCAGACAAATCAACAACGTATAAACTATATTTTTTCAAGGGATGCCTGAAAACGTCGTGTCTACAAAGATTTGTGGTCCATATACCCTCATAACTACAAGACTTTTAACGAATTAATCTCTACCATCCTATTAAAAGAGGCAAATAGAAATAGACAAAATACTTCAATTCATGTCCCTCCATATAAATCTTGAATATGGCCTCTTAAACTATGCTTGAAAGACTACAAGCATCATTAGAGGATGAATTGGGCATTGCCATATAGTACTCAAAAAATGGCATTTCAATTTCAAAATTCAATCTTTTTTTTTCTCTCTCTTTCTATTATATTGTCTCCATCATACGATGTCGCGACGAAATTAAATAACACATTGCGTACCCCCACGATCACGAGAATAATAATAACCATTCAAGCACAAAAGAAATATTTCCCCCATAATTTATTATTAGCTATTATTCATAAATGTTCCTATCCGAAGCTTCCCTTCTTGTCTTTTTGTCCGGCTTTTACGGCCTTCTTTTTATTTTATTTTATTTGTTTGGCAACCATGAATGCCAGCAACAATCCCGAAGACAGGATTCGAGGATTCCGATGATGATAAATTCTTGGGGAGCGTTAAAAACCTCACCTTTATTTTTCAAAATAAGGAAGAAGAAATCGAGAGGAAACGTTCCCTCCCTTTTTCGCTCTTTATACCATTTGAAAGAGTGGCTGCGCAACTTCTTCTCTGTCACTCTTGCCATTTATGGCGCTGCATTAACTTTCTTGCTCTGCATTTCCTGCATTCTGTGATTCTTTATGACCCACATGGAGCAAGTTCTTGAAGGATTTGCCTCCGCCAAGGGGCATATATACTGTGGTCGCGGAATGCGAATCGCGGATGTTTTACTACTCGAGGAGGAGGAGGAGGAGGAAGAAGAAGAAGAGGACGAGAAAGAGGGTGGGGTTGACGCCGAGTTCGAGATGAGCAGTCTTCGGCGGCAAGTTGAAGTGGGGTCTTGTGGGTTCGAGCGTTCGTCGCCGGGTCGGGCGATTTCGAGGTGGTTCAGACGGCTCAGAGAGAAGAAGGGTGTGGTGGGGCGGATTCGGGAGAAAGAAGAGAGGGAGCATGGCGATGGGATGGGGAGTTTGAGCGTTTCGAGGATAAGGACGAAGGTTGAGGATGGTTCGTCGGACACGGTCAACGGAAGGATGAGTCAGGTGATTATCGATTACTATTTCAAATTCGAGCTTTTCCGTTGTGAAAAGCCTTGTTTCTTGATGCTAAGTTTCCTGAGTTTGGACGATCTGTCAGATGTTTGATTGTTCGCAAGTGTATTATGCTATGTGTGGTTTGAGGGAATTGGTATGGTATTAGAATCGGAGTTGTTTTTCATGACATGCTTGTGTGATCACAACGCTATGGCCAAATTATACCTGTTTCATTTGGAAAAATTTTGACTTGTCTGGGTTGATTCCCCCCTTAATCCTTTTGATATGTTATGGAATTTAGGCCAACTCTGAAAAAAGTTATTTTTATGAACATTTAACTGGTGGGAAGCCAAAGCCCTGTTTCTGTATGTAGTTGTGATGTAGATGGTTCAGGAAAAGCGAAATGAATGGTACTAATGTGATTAACAGTTTGAGGTCATGACCGACATTGCAGGGTTCCCTGCCTATTTTGTAACACTGGTTAAGTGATAATTCAAAACCTCTTGATGTACAATGGAAGCTTCGTATTAGAGGTTGCCTCGTGATTCTGATCATAAATCTTTTCGTGGAAAGGGTTCTGTAATCGGTGCGTACTTCAGTCCTTTCATGCAGCTGGTTGAACCAATATAAGTTTAAAGAAAATGAGGATTGGTGGTGTGGACGATTAAGCCAACTGAATTTATTTTGCTGGTGATATCTGAAGATTATATCCGCTGTGTATTGTTTATCCTACTAAACCCAAGCAGGGAAGCTAGAACGTGAAGGTTAATAGGTTTCAGGGCTAGAAGCTATATGCTGAAGCTGGAATGGGTGTATCCGACATTAATTTCTCCTTTTATCTTTATAAAGGGCACCAGCCATGCCCATGTGGACAAAAACTGGTTACCCATGTTGGAATATATACTTTTTCGGCAATTTGATTCACCATTCTAGCCAGGGATGTGCATGTTAGTGGAACTGGAATAACATGCCAATTCACATCAAACACCCCAGTTGATACATAATAAGTGATATGTAGCATCTTTCATACGCTCCCATGAAAATATTCTCTGTTTTCGTCACTATTAAATGAAGGATTCTTTAAATGATTTATTGTTGCTTGCATGCTCCTCTATCCAGGACAATATAGGAAAGAGAATACGTTCAACCTGGGAGTTGCAGGGAGTCTTTTATATCTGATTGCTGCGAGTAAGAATGAACTCAGCAAAATGGAGGATTTGCGGAAAGAAATGGAACTTTTTCTTCAGAATGTCAAAGAAAAGTACGGAGGAAAGTTTCTTCTCGTGAACCATTTGAGCTGACGGAGAGTGTTGCCTCTTGTTTAACTGATATAAAGGAAGGCTTGAGCTGCGACAGCCACCCTTTGGAGCAATCCCATGGAAGGCCATCTCTTTTGCTAGAACAACGTGGACAGATGCAGTTGAATCAGTCCAGTGGATATGAGTCTAGACAAGAAACTGTGGAGGGATTGAAGAACTGGAAGCAGAATTAGAAGCGGAGTTAGAGCGCTTGCAGCTTCAGTTGGATGGTGAAACCTCTTCCACGCAATCATATCAGGAAATGATAAAGGTAAGGTTCTATGTCTTCTGATTTTCCGTGTGATTCCAGGATGTAGGGGGTTCTCCGAGGAACACTAGGTTTCCTTGATGCTTGCCTGTGCATGGAATTGGTTGCAGAATTTTGTGTGTTCTACTGTCAAAACCACGATAGTGTTTCAGTTGTTTTGGATGTCTTGGAATGTAAACACCCTCAATTGAAGTTTCCTTCACTTGTTCCATGGAAGGCTGGCATAAGAGCAATCATTTAGATCGGTTGCAATTTTGGATGCATTAGTGTTAACATATGCTGCAACAGACTCTCAACATCTGAAGGTTTCAGGTGCAGAAAAGTTTCCGAGCTTTAGTTTATTCTAATAATGCATGTTTCACAGTTTGTCCCCTAATTTGGTCAGATTGAACTCCACATGGCAGTCAGATTTTTACTTCATTTGCATTCCTGATTTTTTACTTCCGCGCCATTGCTACCTACTCATCTGTTCAAGCCTTTTAGTACTTAGCACAGAAGGCATGGAGAACTTTCTTCATCACAAGTTCTCTTTTATTTGTATTTGTTCTCTAGTCAAATGCAGAACGGTTTTGCTTTCTATCAGAGTAAAGAGAACCAGTTATAGGCACCAGCTTTTCTGTCACATTTTGGTTTGCTTTGTTTCTGCAAATATATATACATGACTGAACTCCTGTCCTGTTTCCAACCTCCTCATCAATTTACACACTCAGTGTCTCTTGGTGCTATTGCGAAAGGGAAAAATGGGAGGAAAAATAGATGTATCTTCCTGGCTATTATGTGCAGGGCTTAGTGTTTTCTACAAAGATCATTGGTCAATTTTATGGTCATTCTTTGTGGTCACACTCAATTTCTGTTCTTCTGTGTTCCTGTAGAAGGGTGGCATGCAAACTGCCGAAGGATTCTGAAACATATGTAAATTTATACATTGTTTGTTCTCTGATTTTCCACTTTCTTGCTGTCTTCTCAGTTCTGTGAAATATGATTGCTCTCTGTCCCTGGACATGAAGGAGGAACTCCAGAATCCACAGAGTTCAGTGCTCTGTTGCTTACGCCTTTTCAAGAGTCCAAAGAAAGTTTTCTTCGATGCATATATTGCTGTTATAGCTGAACCTTCAGTTCAAGGCCATTGATGGGGAACAATCGTCTCCAGTTCTCTCTTGATTCATTCATTATGTTTGTGCTTTTGAAGGAATACATTCTTTTTTTATTTGGTTGTTGAAACAAAAGTAATGGAGGGATCTGCTCAAAAGTCAGACCCCTTTTTGTGATAAATTTTAGCTACAGTTGTTTGAGTTTGATTGATGATTATCTCTTCATCTGAATGTTAGAGCTTATGATCTAAAAACTCGGTTTAGCAGGTTGCACCCAAGGAATCTGCTTCAACAAGTGGCTGTAGCACTAGTTTTGGGGAAGTAATGGACCCTGAAGACGAAGTGACTGAAGTTCAGGGCGGAGTTCCCCCTATTGAACTCGAGAGGAGGTTGCATGAGCTGTTGGAAACTAGACTGCAAGAACGAATCAAAGAGCTTGAAGCATCTGTAGGGCGTTTGGAGCAGAAGCTATCTGATAAAGAGAGAGAGATCTCATGGTGGAAAGACACTGCTCGTCTTCTGTCACAGCATGTTTCTGAGCCTTCTCATGGCGGCCTGACCAACAATGGAACTTTGATACATTGAACTCAAAACTGTGAAATTGATTTGAATGGTGTGCAGCTTTTCTTTTCCTTTTCTTATCCTCTCTGAGTCAGATAAAGGAATGCTATGATCAGATATACAGCTTGAATTTACTTGCTCAGATACTTTCATATTCATCCAAAGCTTTCTTTTATTATTTGAAAAGACTCCCATGTGCATAAGCCTAATTTACCAAATGGTAGTTTTGGTAATTTATGCCAAATAATTTTTTACATGTAAAATATTTGGGATTGTTCTCCATTTGGATATGCAAAATGCGGCCGGAAAGTTTGAACTTAAAATTTACTAAAATACACATATGATAGAAACAAGAGTTATATATATTATTAGCTTTTTGACAGATTTGATTCAATTTTCATTTTAGAGTGCATGGATTTCAATGTCATATTCTCTAAACTCGAGATTATCTGTGCTCAGCCATTATTTATATTTTATTTGACATGTGAGATTGAAAGCACGATCTGTCGAACAATAAAGCCCATGGATTTTGGTCTTATCTCATCTTTTTAAATCAACTTCAAGTTATGTGAAAAACTATAAAATGCCCCTGCCATGGAGAAATCATCTGCACTTTTTGGCAAAAGGGATTTGCTTTACAAGACATAATCTATACTTAGAATATGCTGATTTCAAAAGAGGTATATAAAACTAAATGAAATGTACATATGTATCTTTGAAATTCGGCTGAATTGAATAATGCATCATTTACTTCAATCTTCGTAAAACATTTTTAGTTGAATTAATAAAATGTAACATTTAATTATGAATTTGCATTGTCAAAAATAGATTCGGTTGAATTACCCATATATTATTTTAAAAAATGTAAGAGATATTTTATCTAGATCTCTTTTCTAAAACACTTAAATTTAACAAGAAATGGAGTTTAGCGATTAGAATCAATAAAACCAATACCAATTAGTAAATGTGAGACATGTGGCTATCGCAACCCTCCCAAATTTTCCGCCAAGGTTGGAAAAGGAGAAAAGATTTAGAGGTGATACCCAAAAGGTAGGTAGACGGCTTTCAAGTAGGCCCAAATCCTTGGATTTCTTTTTAAGTTTGAATTAATCTTAAATGATTCTTCATGATATGGGAGTTGACACTAGCCTTTTGGGGTTGGTTATAAACCAAATGAGACATGGAAGTTTGTCTTATTTCCTATGTAACCATGGATTGACTAGGCTCGAGGATGAGATGTTCATCTAACTGATCAAAACAACTATTTTTTTTTATTAAAAGTCTTAAAGGTTTTTCTAGTCACTACGTGTCCATGCAATGGTTTTTAAGGGTTTACTATGATCCTAACCATTTTAGAGAAGAAAAGAACAAACAATGTATTGAATTTGTGATAATCAAACACCAAAGTTATTGAAAGCGCCTAAAGTGAAAACATGAGAAATAAAACCTGATACCTGTCGGGCAAAGAATATACATGTCCTTGTTATAGAGTCCCAAGACTAGATTCTCCATGAGGTAAATGAGAACTTAAATGTGCACGAAGTTACTTTAAAGGTATGAAATTACACTAATCAAATCTACACAAAATGAATTATCTACAAAAATGATTATTCTAATCCATAAAACACCAAAAAGAGAACTAAATTACAAAAATGACTTTAGCAAACCAGGAAAGTTCCAAAAATTTCATTTATGCCCTAATTTAACACTATCCTACATTTTTGGAAAATTTTAAGAATTTTCATTTTCTATTATTCTGTTCATTTTTATTCATTTTTATAAAAAAAAGATAAATTCATTGAACTGAACTATGCTTGATTTAAATGAACAGGGAGCAACTCAGAACATGAATACAACATTAATCAAGTTCGAATCAACCTTTTCAAAATTGAAACTTGGTTAAAAAATGGATGAAACATGTGTTGGGCATTTCGTCGAACATTTAGTGTGCATTAGAATCTCAGGACAATTTCTCCGAGCCATGTTTATGCACTTCACTCTTGAACTGGAGATGATCTTAAGAAGAAATAAAGAAACAATGCTATACAAATACAGACCAGAGAATAAAAAGTTTAATAAAAGACTACAAAATCACTAAATCGTGGTAAAAATCCCCTTCAAATTCAGGGGTCTGACTGTTCCGGCAAGTGGGTTTAAACCAAGAACGGCCAGACCCATGCGTGCGCAGATTGACGTCCTTATATATAAAATATTAAAGACTCAAAAAGTCCACTCAACCCAAATGAAATCATATAATGTATAATTTCAAATACAACAAACTTCTTGTAGAATGATCAACTACACACTTCAAACCAATCTCTCCAAATAGCCCACCCGCATGATCCACACTAACCAGGCGTGGAACAGTCATGGTCCAGTGGATCAGTCCATGGTGTATGAACTGCGAAGACTGTTGCAGGCATTTCAACAAACACCTAGAATGTACATCTAAACCAACAAGCTCAGAGAGTCACACGCGGGTGACAACTTATAGGCCTCTCTTCATGAATGAAAAATACCTAAGGATCAACTTGCAAGACCAAATCACATATTTAAATTTGCAATATAGAGGGATTCAAACGGTTGTGCATATACCCAACAAGCACCAATGGCTCTCGGCCGTTTTTCATTCCTTTTTACACAAATTATTCCCTTCGATTTCTCCTAAAAGCTAAGTTAATACCCTAAATTTGACTCCTAGTGGTTGTATCACGCGGTTCTTGGCCAAAGGAACCAAGAAATTGCCTCCCAAGTCGCACAAATTTGACCTCCTCAGCTCTGGAAAAGTAGACCTGCAAGGAAGAAAGCTTACCACGAAGGCGTATTTTTAGCATAGGAAAGCCTACACCCGGACATCTTTTATCTGCTCCTTTGATACCTACTCCAACTATATGTATCCTAGTTTAACTATAAAGCATTTTTTTACATCGATATTCCTCCATGTTTCTCAAAATGTCACTCTTTCCCTGGCTCACGACCATCCTCCCAACACTAACGAAAAATTTCAGGCTTACTGCCCTGACCCGCGGAATAAGGTGTCTTCTCAGGGGCTCTAGGAAGCCTTCCTGATCTCCACTTGGTACGTGCGATCTATGGTTCGAAAGATATCTGATTCTACTTCAACTCTAGTTGAAGGTTTTGGCTATTTTTTGACTCGAAGGTTGTGGACTTTCCATTTTTTTGACATGTCACTCTGGAGCTCTCCCGAGACAAAATTGGTTTTTTGGTCTGGTTTGTCCTCCCTTTGCTCTCTACATTGGCAACGGTTTGCCCTCACCCTGCTCTCCAACTTTCACCTTCATGCTCTGGGGGATCTTTTTGGAGAAGAGCGAAATGGCTCAGAGAACTGCCTCTCTCTTCTTCTTTTCGTTCTTTCATTCTCTGTGAAAGCCCCCGGCCAAAATCCAAGAGCTTCCTTTGACCTGATATCTCAATGGTCCCCCTTCATTTTCCTCTGCATTTTTACCTTTTTCCCCTGCTGCAGCTCTGATCTTTTAACAAAGAATTGCCCTTTTTTGCAAATGTTCAGCAAAGTCTGGTCTTGTCTCTTTGCTAAAACTATCTATGGAAGCCCCTTGACCTTTAGCCAATGACAGCCACATGCACTTCCATTTTAAGCTAAACTCCCATATGCAACTCCTCTGATTTGACCTCTGCAAGAGATGGCTGCACTACACACCGAGGGAGAGAAAGTTCCAGTTGCACACCACTCGGTTTGGTCTCTCTTTCTCTAGTTCATTTTCAGTTCTTTTTAGCTCAATTTCTAGCCTAATTTGGACTAAAGGATGGCCAGTTCTACGATGCTTGTGGTGTGCAAAATGTGGGACTAAGTGGGTGCTTAGAGGGTTGAAAGTTGAAGATGTGCAGCTTGTGACAGACTGCGCAGTTGCGCGGAAACAGCAAGTACACGCTCGGCGTTCGTTTGATTGGGCTGGAATTTTGATGGAAGATATTTAACACATCAACATAGCTTGCATAAAAATTTCACGCCCAATGGACATTGATAAACCTACTTTTGGAGGCCATACATTACCGGTTTTCGTCCAGGGGCTTGGTGTTAGATCAGCCGCCGTCAGCTCGGGAAATGGCAAACCCGGAGAGCTACACTTGGAGCTAGCGCACATGCCATATATAATTGGAAAACACACTTGAAGATGCTCGTCGTAATAACTGATTTGCAGTTTTCCGGGTTCTTTTAAGCCTTCATTGATCAAGGAAAGACAGGCCAAAATTACGGGAGAGGAGTTTAAGACCAAGTGTGAACCCAGGCGGTCGAGACTTTTTGGGGTTGCCATTGACCGAAATTTCGGCCGTCGGGCCCAAGATTCTAATACTATGATGTCCCAAGCATAAAATGGAGAAGAAAGAGAGTGGAAAAAAATGGGCCTAAAATGACGTAACGTAGGCGTTTTCGAAAAGGGGCCGAGTTGCGCCTACATTGGCGCAATTCGATCGCTGATCTTCACGAGATGCATGGGTGCCTACACAAAATGAACCATAGCTATCATGCTTATACAGTACACTCATAGAAGGAACACGGCGAGAACAAGGAATGCAAGGTCATATAAATTAACTGTTTTTCACAGGGGTCACCTCCTTCCGTTACCTTGATTCGTCAAATGATTTTCTTTGGAAGATGCATGATGAACTTGTCGGTGAAATTCAAGTGTCAAAAGTGGCAAAATTGTGTCAAGTGTAGGTATGGAGGTAAAGTGAATTCTCATGTGGCGAGCATTATATAACCTATCTCCCAATTGTTGATATATGTGTTTTGTTAATATGTGTTGACACTTTTTTAATGTTATTTTTATCTGTGTTAGCATAACTGTTGTCATTTATGATATCGATAATGTTGCAACTTACGTTATCTCTACAAGTGCGTTGGACGTATGTATGTGGATAAATACTTCTTTTTTTTGGGGTACAGTCCCACATTTAAAAAAATTGAAAATGCTTAAAATTAAATGTAGCAACATGAAAGTTTTTAAAATTAAAATTTAGAAAGAATGCACACATGATAGAAACATTAGAAAATTGTGTTTAAAACATATCAGCATCTTTGTCAGTTTGTTTTTATTTAGAACACGGATATCTTTGTTAATGCTATATTCTTTAGCTCAATTTTTTAATGACTAAGTTAAAACTCAGAACTATTTTTATTATCCTTATTTGATGATAAATGGATGTCAAAAGTAAGAGTAAACACATGAATAATAACACAGTAAGTCACTCATTTGCAAAACTATTTGAAATTGTATATGATATCAAATTAATGGGGATTAAATAACACATATTTAAGATATCTAAAACTGACTAATTTTGTCATTGTTTAAATTGAGTGATTTCTTTGTTTATTTCAATAATCTAATGTACCAGACTATTAAACTAAATTCAATTTAAAGTCAGCAATTGATTTTTCTAACACCACATGCCTTTTTTTAATGGGAAAATGACACCAATGATCCTCGAACTATGGCCCAATATACAATGTCATTCCTAAAAATTTAATTTATTCAATATAGTCCTTGAATTTTGACCCAATGTGCAATTCCATCTCTAAATTTTTAAATTATTCAATGTGATCCATAAACTATTGATAAATGTTCAATTTAATACCAAACTATATAAAAATGACATAAACGGAGGGACTACACTTAACCTTAACAATAGTCTAGGGATTATATGGAACAAATTAAAAGTACAAGGATGGTATAACACATTGAGCTAAAATTTAGGGACTATATTGACAAATTAAAAGTCCATACATTGAACCAAAATTCAATGACTATTTATGCTAGTATCCCTTTTTCAATTCTACTTTTTCTGCTACAATTGAGTGAAGATCTTTATTATGAGCTCTCTTTCAAGACCCTAATCTCTCTATCGGCAAACTCTCTTTCCCAAAGAAACCCTCCCTCAAAAAAACTACATCCGCAAGCTAACTTTAATTTATGAAGCTAAGATCCTACTTTGCTCTGCTTTTCTTTTTTAGGCTTTGATTTCCTTTTTTTTTTTTTTTTTTTTTTTTGTCTCATTTGGCATCTTTTTTGGCTTGTTGTCGTTGCTTTTCTTTGCTCATCGTGATAAATAAATCTACTTGTAGCTAAAAATTTTATAAGAAAGTTGTCACTAGTCTAGCCAGCAAGATACCTCGGACATGGTTCTATGACTTCTCCGAAATTCGGCAAAGGCTTTTCTCTTCTGATTTAGCTGTAGATCTAAATCTAAGAGCTTTTCTCTCTCGATTTATATCTATATTTAAGAGTTTCTTAAATGCGTATAGTGATGGTGTTGAGGACGCTAAATATAGGTACATATTGCAAGACGTAATTTCTGAAGGGAAAAATCTTGGTGTATTCCCATCGCTAATGGTTTCGATGATCGATCGCCAATTGATATTTGATGTTATGACAAATTTAGTCTTTTGGGATGAGAGCGTGTTTATAATTGCAAGCCGTACTCTTTTGTTTTTATCGATTTTGTTTTGTTTTGCAGCTTTTTGGGGATTTGTTTTGCTTGGAAGTTTTCTATATTCCCCTCATGTTTGATCATGACAAATGAATGAAATTTTCTTTTGATGGAAAAAAAAAATCTACTTTGTATTTATATGAATTTCTATGAATTATAATGTGACATGTTAAATTATTTTTAGTTCTTAAGCCTTTTGACTCTATGTTTTTAGTGTAAATTTTATGTAAATGGATTTCAGAACTACTTAACTATGAAACAACAAGAAATTCATGTTATAAAATATACAGTTTTTATTCATTGATTATTTACTTTTATTGTAACCTCAAAGTGACAAAAACACAATTTGTTATATTTTAAGCAGTTTATGATTCTTTAAATTTCCGCGATTCTTTTCTAAATTAAGTGAATTCTTTATTCAGTATAATGTTTCTATATTACATTGAATGAAACCGCTTGAACAAATTAAGCTATTGAACTATTAAAAGTTTACCGACTAAGCAACTTATATCTTTAGCTTTTGTAAATTGAATTCATAATAAGAAATTCCCTTATACACTAAGTTAAATTACTCACATCAAATTAGTTGAAATTCAATAGTTTCTCAAATCTTTAATCTCTATTGATATGTTGTAAACTAATTTAATTTAATTTTATCCTACTAAAATAAATTTTCTTGTAGGAAATATTCTTTATTTAGAATATGAGAAATTTAATAGCAAAAAATATTTATAGACAGGCGTGTGCACACGTACACACTATTTTCTAAATTATGTTTTTGGTTTTCAGCTATTCAACTCATTGTGAGTTTATGTTGAGCGAATTCGACATTAGCAAGAAAGGCTACATAAACTATATATATTTATTTTATATATGACGCATATCTTATTTTTATCTTTTCATTATTTAATTTACTCAGTTTTTTTTTTCAAAAGTAAAATGTTTTCTACAGTGTAACTTATTCACTTAAACGCAATAAGCTATAATTCAACTTTACTCAATTTAAAATAACAATTCATTAAAAGTCAGTGCATATGATGCTGACTTGTTTTCATAACTTTACATTGTCGTTGGAAATCTTTTCAAAAATTACTGTAAGACTTTCAGCAATTTTCTTTTTGTTTGAAAATACTAATACTTTCATTTTTATTTTATTTTTTGGTCGAACTCCTCTCCTCTATGTACATCTAGTACTTTCATTAACTAAAGCAAAGTTTGTGTAACGTCTGAACATAAAAATATCCGGCAGAACTTCGGAAGACGGTATGCTGGTATGGATTAGGAACGAATCTGGGATCAACTCAGCTAAAAGTGTAAGTAACAGGCCATACTCAAACGAACCGGCCGCAACAAACAGACCAAGCCTCATCATCCTATCAGACACCTAGAACACTGGACGAAAATCTGGAAATCGAACACCCTCCCCAAAATTTATTTCTTTGTGTTGAGCGTATACCAAAACGCTATACCCACAAGAGAGTATCCTTCAAGAGGAAAATCTTAGCTGACCCGATGTACCCTTTGTGTCACGAAGCTCCAGAAATAACAGAGCACATCGTCCTCCTTTGTCATTGGACGGCAGCCATATGGTCGGATTCGAGACTAGAGTCAACTTTGAAATCAGAACATTACCAGAATGGATCAATGGATCGGGCAATGCATTGAATCAAGCATAGACCTACATTCAAATGAGGAACTCCGGGGGTACTGTAGTTTATTCGGAAAGCACGAAATGCCCACATCTTCCAGTCTCGCCGATCAGAATCAAGCTTAGTTATTGACAATGCACTCGCGATGAACACGAATTTTTTTGAGATGGAACCCCAAAAGGAACGTGAGAAGAGGGAAGCAAGCTGACCAAAGCCCTTGGGACGTGAGGGCCTGGATTGGAGATTGCAAGAGGAAGCTGGCCCATCTCAAATTCGTTCTCCAAGAGAGGCAAATCAGTTTGGGTAGCTAAGGCCCATCAAAACGAAAGGACTTCTTTCTACTTGGCTGCCTACTTTTTTTTTTTTTGGTCGAAAACACTTCATTGATTAATACTAGGATGGTGGATTACAACTAGAATGAAAGTCCAAACATAATATAAGATAAAGTTCGTGCGGGGGATGGGATACCCAATGGCTCGGAAGAGAACCCGTGTTGTGAGATTTGGCAATCCAATCGGCAGCTCGGTTTGACTGGCGTGGTTCATATTGCAAGGAGACATTCTGCATTTGGGCCAACATTTCTCTGCAGTCCAGGACAATAGGGTGAGAGGCCCAAGATACTTCGTTTCGGCCCAAGATGGAATCTACGGTTGAGATACAATCGCTGGAGATGCACACGGGAGGGATAGGCAGATCAGTTCGTGCGCCTGAAGAGGGTTCCGTCGAGCAGTTCGGTTTCTCCTCAGCCAATCTAACGCCCGTTGGACGGCTAGGGTTTCTCCCATTTGAGCCGATTGAGCTCGGATTTTCTCGCGCGAAGCCTGCAAGACACACCCCATCCTCTCCTCTGCATATGCCGGCAATGGATCCCTCCAATTTCTCGTCTTGCCAAGAGCAATCGACGTTTATCTTCAAGGCGCCTGGATCTGGAGGTACCTAGGTACTCTGTTCTGAGGTCGTTGCTTTTTTCCGTGGGTTCCACTTCTCGTACAGTTGCTGGGAGAGAAGGGCTTCGTTAATGATCCGTGCTTGTGTTTTTTCCGGCCTTGAAAGATTAGAGCATTGCGGGCTTTCCAAATTAGCCAAAGGGTGGTCGCAAAAATCGCTTTTTGGCTTGCCGAGATGCCGATCGAAGGTATTCGCTACCCATCGGCCTGTTCTTGTTATAGAGGTTGGGGAAACATCCATGTCGGTATAATAGTTCTGCCATATTTCTCTCGTCCACAGACAAAGCCCGAAGAGATGTTCGGAGGACTCTGGAAATTGGTGACATAATGGGCATGTCGGCTCAGGTATGATTTTTCTCCGGAATAGGTTGGCTCTCGTAGGGAGACCTTCGTTACATAAACTCCACATGAAGTGCCTGATTCTGGGTGTCGTCTGTAGATGCGATTTCGCCCGAGTTGTTTCGGTACCTGATATGAAGAGGATGCATGGTTTTCTGTTTTGTTGGTGTTGGCTGCTCGTAGTTTATGATACCCGCTTTTAATCTTATATTCCCCTGAATTATGTCCTGTCCATATTAGACGGTCAGGTTTGGTAAATATGCTGAGTGTAGTTGCTTGAATTTCCTCTGAGATATGACTGTCAAAAAGCTTTGTGATAAGTTGATTTTTCCATGCACGCGTAGTTGGATCAATGATCTCTGCCACTAGCTTAGGATCATCTCGGTTTGCCGGTCCACCAATTCTACCTCGACATTAGCCAACGATCATCTCTCAAATTGATAGATTTACCATCCCCGACCTCCCATTTCAGATCAGGTTGTAGGGCATCACGGCCGATTAAAAGACTCTGCCAACCCCAAGATGGTCTGGCTCCTTTTGTAGCAGTCCATAGATTACCATTAGGGAAGTAGAGGCCTTTAAATATTCTGCTCCACAAGGCCTCGGGAGCTTTCTCTAATCTCCAGGCCTGTTTTCCCAAAATAGCTTTGTTTAGATCCACTAAATCTTTAAACCCCATTCCTCCTTGTTCCTTCCTCTTCTTCAAAACTTCCCAACTCTTCCAGTGAATACCTTTTTGTTGTGCATTCTGTTTCCACCAGAAGGCTGAGATTTTTCTTTCGATCGCTCGACAAATAGATAGAGGTATTTTGAAGATATTCATGGCATATTGGGGTAATGCCTGAACAACCATTTTAATTAGCACCTCTTTCCCTGCCTTCGATATTAATTGCTCTTTCCATCCCTCCAGTTTTCTGTCCACCCGTGCTATGATCCAATCTAACATCTGTTTTTTAGTTTGGCCCCAATCGGATGGTATCCCTAAATATTTCCCCGTTTTTTCTGGGATAGGAACCCTCAGTTCAGCTGCAATATTTCGTTTCAAATCCCGTGGACAGCTGGCCCCAAGAAAAACTCCAGATTTGTTAAGGTTGATCGACTAACCAGATGCAAAACAATAACAATTCAGAATATTGGCAAGATTCTGAGATTCCCTAATAGTTCCATCCAAGAAGAAGATGGCATCATCTGCAAAGAATAGGTGGGATAAGATAGGGCAGTGTGGATTTAGTTTGATGCCCTTTAAGGTTCCATCCATGATAGCATTATGCACCATATGGGAGAGAACATTAGCCATAATGAACAGATAAGGTGAGAGAGGATCCCCTTGTCTAATACCTCTAGTTGGAGTGAAAGATTCCCCTGGTTCGCCGTTAATTAACACACGAAAGTGGGCTGAGGAGATACAAAATTTGATCATATTCACCCATTTCTCACTGAAACCCATCTTCTTCATACAATCACATAAAAAGTCCCACTCAACTCTATCATAAGCTTTTCGCATGTCTAGCTTCAGACAGCTTGGAATTTTCTACGTCTCTTTCTAACCCATAGTTGATGTAGGACTTCTTGAACAATAAAGATATTGTCTTGTATTTGCCGGCCCCCGACAAATGCACTTTGTTCCGGGGATATGATGAATGGGAGCCAAGGTTTGAGTCTATTTGCCATGACCTTTGTAATAACTTTGTAGCTGAAATTGCACAAACTTATTGGTCGAAATTCTGTTATGCTCTCAGGATTTGCTACCTTGGGGATAACTGTGATAAAGGTCTCATTAAGTGCTGTATCAAAGCTGCCTTCTTTGAAAAAAGAATCCACTAGGTTGAATATGTCTTCATGAATAATAGCCCACTGACTTTGATAGAAAAGACCACTCAAACCGTCTGGTCCAGGGGCTTTTGCTGCCCCCATTTGGAAAACGGCTAGCTTCACCTCCTCCATAGTTATTTGTGCTGTTAACAGCTCATTCATTTCCTCAGAAACAACAGTTGGACAATGCTCTAAGACTGGCTGGTAATAACGAGAACCCACAGATTTATACAGCTCTTGGTAATAAGCTGTTATGTGTTGTTTAATGACTCGAGGCTCTCGACTCCACCTATTCTCTTCAATCTTCAGCATCTTGATTTTGTTCCTTTGTCTCCTCTGAATTGTTGTAGCATGAAAGAATCTCGAGTTCCGATCGCCCCACTTTAACCAGTTAATTCTAGATCTAATGCCCCAATACATTTCTTCTTGGCGCCACAATGAACTGATTTTCTCAGTGATGTTATTGTATTCCTCTGCCCTGTCATTCTGGTTTGCCCTGTTAATGATCCGAGTGAGCTGATTTTTGAGCTGGTCAATTTGTTTAGATGCATTTTTAAAGGATCTCCTGCTCCATTTTCTCAAATCCTGGGTTGCCTTCTTTGTTTTCCTGACCAAATCTCCTTGCTGCCTATTCTCTGACTTCCAAGCCTTATCTACTACATCTGCACATTCTGGATGATCTAACCAGAAAGCCTCGAATCTGAAAAGTCTCTGTCTTTTCTGTTCAAATGCATTTAAGCATAGTAAAAAGGGACTGTGATCAGATCCTATAGCTGGAAATGCAAAGGCTTCGGCATTGTGAAATAAAAGCCTCCATTCTAGGTTGCAAAATGCTCGATCAAGCCTTTTTTTAACTAAATCTTCTCCGTCTCTTTTATTTGTCCACATGAATGCACACCCCTTGCTTTCAATATCTATTAGAGAACATGAGTCAACAAAGTCCCGAAAAGCCGTCATTCGAAATCTTTCCGTTAGTCTTCGACCCATCTTCTCCCAATGATATAGTACCTCATTGAAATCACCAATACAAAGCCAGGGTGCTGTTGTCGATCCATTTCTAGCATGAAGTAAGTTCCAAAGAGATACTCTCTCTTGGAAGTTAGTTGATGCATGTAGGAAAGAGATCTGCATTTTGAAATTGTTTCCAGCCGCTATGCATGAAAGATAAATTAACTCTTGGCAGCTATGCTCAATAGTCAGTTGCACCGAGTCATCCCATAATAATACCAAAACTCCTGCTGTTCTGATAGGATTAACAGCAAACATAGAAGAAAATTTTAGACTTCTTTTGATTTTTTCCACCATCTGGTACTGATTTTTGGTTTCCATAAGGAAAACCAAAATAGGTCTCTCGCGAGCCACTAAGGCTCGTAGGTCCGGATTTGTCAAGGAGAGCCTAAACCTTGACAGTTCCAGCTTAACACCTTCATGGCTTTCTTGGTGGCTTATTAGGGCTAGCCACCAAAGCCCCCGTCGCTTCGCTTTCCCATATTTGAATTGGTGTTTCCGTAAGTTTGTCCATGTCCACAAGGGTCGTCAGACTGCCCTTTCTCTCATACTAAGCAAAGCGTTTTAATTTTTTGGATGTTTGTTTTTTTGTACTAGATTTGGCTGCCCCCTGAATCCCCACCTCTACATCATGTATTAGATACTCCATTGGTTGTTCCGAGTACTGCTGGATACGTTTACCTTTTTTCTGTGCAGCGAGTTCTGTTGAGATTGATAATTCTGGTGTTGATTGTGTTGTAGGATGATAAAGTACAATGGCTTGGCTGCCATCTGTTGAAGATTTGCTGTTCGACTCATCATTGGAAGGGATAACAGGGGTCTCGGGGATCATGTCCTCTTCAGTTAAGGTGAGGTCTATCTCCCCATAAAAGGTAGTCCAACAAGGGTTGAACTCTTTCACCTCTGCTTTCAACCAAGATCCATAGCGTCCTGGTTTATCTTGAGGAAGTCCAGATTCTTCATAGGGAAAGGTTGGGCAATAGTTTGCATAATGGCCTATGTAACCACAGGAATAGCAATAGTGTGGTAGTCTCTCATATTTGAAGTCAATCCACCAATTTCTATCTCCCACATGAATGATCGTTCCAGTTTTAAGAGGATGAAACAGATTCAGCCTTACTCTTGCTTTGCCAGTTTTTCGAGAGCTATTATTTCGAGCATCAATTCTACCTTCATCTACTTCTCCCATTTTTCCAGCAATCGTGCGAATACGGTCCTCCGACATAGCAGCTCTTGGAAGCCCCATCAGATGCACCCAAAAGGAGCAATGTTTGAACTCATAGCAGTGCTTGGGGATGGTAGGGTCCCCTTCCTGTAGAACTAACAGATTACTTGCAAAGGACCAAGGGCCTGTCTGTAGAATTCTTTTATGTTCTTCCTCCGATTTGATAATGAATACAAAGAAACCTGATTCAATCACCTCACATCGACCTCTTCTAACTTCCAAGCCCTTTTCATTGTAGCCCAGAATGCTTGGAAATTAACATTTGGTTTCGAGAACAATTTTCCATATAATAGATACTCATCAGCCTGTTTATGTACCTCAGGGATGCGACCATTCAGTTTCGTGATATCATCCGCTGACCATAGATCTCCCATCCGTTTACAAAGAGCCAGCAGTCGGAGATGGTTTTCTTGGTTGCCCTCCATGGCTGAATCGAGTTGGGCCCCAAATGACAAAGTTGCGGTGCAGGGAAGATTGGTTGGACGAGAAGGTTAGGGTTAGGATTGGATGTTGTGTTTGGTTTGGAAATGGAGGGAGCTCTGCGGGTTTTGGATCAATTTCGCTAGAAAAGCTGGACCAGAGAAGTTAGGGTTTCAGAGCTGATTTGCTCATTTTAGGGTTCAAGAGAGGAAAAAGGTTTGAGTTAATCGGGTGGAGAGGCTATATCTACAGCCATTTCTCACGAGAAGATATGTAGGAGCTGTGGCATCCAAAATTTTAGACAACCCTCGGATAGGTGACAGTCACCGAACTGTGACTTTGTTTTTATTTTACAGGCATTGATTTGTATTTGTTCATTTGGAATAGTATTTCAATTTTATCCTTTGAACCAAAAGGATGGGATTTGATCTTGCATAAGAATTATATGCGCTAAAAATTAGAGAATTAGAACTTGAGGATATTGAGCGGGCCGCAAGAATTTGGAGTATATATATATGTGTGTGTATATACTTGTATATATAAGACAATTTAAGTTTTTGTTATTTAAGTAAATTTGATAAAAAAAATGCTAAGTTATATAAAAGGGATTAGGGCCTTATTTTAAGGACTCTTGGGCCCAAGATTTCGGGCCCAAGCAGGCCCAAGAAACACCCCAAGGGTGTCGCACGAACCAAAAGGGGGGGAGAGAGCATGCCTTTCACCACCAACACTTGTCCTTGTTGTACCTACACTTGTCCTTCCTCTTTGACCACTTGTCCCTTGTTCAATTTCCTACATGCAAAATGGAGATAATTAATTAATAAAAGAACAAAACAAAGGGGGGGGGCTTCGCACGGAGAGGAGGAGAGACCGAGAGAGAGTTTGAGAGTGAAACTGAGCAGAGAGAGAAGGAGAGTTCGTGCGTGTGAGCGAGCGAGCGAGCGAGAGGAGAAGAGGAAGAAGGAGTCTGCGCGTCCGCCGTCATTCGCCGCCTCGCCCCGCCTTGTCTTGCTGTGTTTCCTTCGAATTTGAGGCAAGTGAAGTCCTAAAACCTACTCTTTGCATTGCTGTGAGTATGTGTAGTAGATGGTAAGTCTTGGTTGTGGTAGATGGAATGAAATTTCGGAGCTATGGAGAGAGATTCGTTGGCCATGCATGCTGTTTCTGGAGAGACCAGTTTGACCATTCTTGAGTTTGTGTGTTATATGTGACTTTTTAGTCGGAATCTTGCTTCTATTTCTTCATGAAAGTTGTAGAGAACACCTTGAAGAACAACATACTAAAATTTGAGGCAAAACTAACAAGAAATGGTTAGTGAAATGATTTTTCTTTGGAGAGACTAGATCTGGAATTCGTCGTGATGACCTTCAGTGGTTTCGTGGTCTGTAAAGTAACTTTCTTGTTGAAATATCACTTTGATATCTTAACTAAAGTTGTATTATACTTCTTGAGGTAGAACATATCAAAAATTTAGAGGAAATGAACGAAAATAGGTCGGTGAAACCGTTGTCTTTTGAAGAAACTGGATCTGGGAAAAACGCTGCTTCGACCTAGTATGATTTCGGGATTTTTATAAAATCATACATTTAAAATTTGATAGTGTGTCCTTAATGAAAGTTGTAGGTAATATTCTGAGGAACAACATACTGAAATTTCAGAGTAAATGGACCAGTAATGACCAAGGAAACGATTTTTTCTTCAACACGGGTAGATCTGGAAAACGATACCGAGAATAGGAAAAGTAAATCGATTTTATCTTTTAATCCAGAACGAATTGGACTACGATTTCTTCATGAAACTTGTACTTCTAGGTCTTAAATACAGCGTGTCCAAATTTCAGAATTTTATGAGTTTATTTAAGGGATTAATCGAAATTGTTTTCAAAACTGTGCATGGATGATGTTAAAATCCTTTTTCGGTGATGCATGGACCTGTACGTATTCTGTGAAGCCTTGTTTGATATGGTGTTCTTCACGAAATGTGTTTTCTTAGATCTTATCTACATTGTGGTAAATTTTCAGAATTTATTTCCATCGTTTGCTAATTTTCTAGAATCTTTCATGAATAGTACGCATTCTGTTTAAGCTGGAAATTGTTTTATTTACTGCTTATTGGATTTATTATGTAAATCATGATATCCTGGATTATTACTCGTGCAATGACATGATGACATCCATACATTTCGTATGACATCAAAGGATTGATGGATTTTCATGAACTCAATGAAGTTTCAAAACCATTGCATCAAATGATACTTTTCCCAAGGCATATTATATGATTTTAAAAAAAGGGCTGCTGTCAAATCATTGGCATTGTTGCATCAAATGTGAAATTGAAAATGAGATGTATGGGAATATGCATTGTGGTGATGAGAAGGCCGTCGGAGGTGTGAGCAGACGATGCCCCGGGAGTGTCGGGATGCCCGGAATGTGGGGGTGCCGGATGCCCGGTGGCCTAGTGGCGTAATTCCGGAGGGTCCTCGGGAGTTTCGAGATGCCCGGTGGTATACGGTACGTAATTCGGTGGGGATCCTGGTGGTATATCGGTACGTAATCCCGAAGCCCCGGAGGTGTGTGCCCGGGGATTCCTCGTGATGCTAGTTGGGATGCGAGATGCCCGAATGTGGGGGCCGGATGCCCGGTTGTATTCCGAATACATGCCGGAGGTTCCTCGCGATGCCCGGTTGGATGCGAGCGATAAATTGTGGGATGCAAACATTGGTCCCCGGAAAGAAAAACGATGAGATCCTTGTGAAAGATAAGAATTGAAAATGAATCATGTGCATGGGTGTATGCATATGGCATGATGCATGATCGGCTTATGAAAATAAATTGATGCTATTTGATATTGAAAATGCGATCATGAAGGCATGATTGGATCTCATGGTGATGTATGCTTGATAGCATGGATGATATGAATCATGGTGGTATATGCACGATGGCATGGTGAGATATGCATGACTGCATGGTGGTATATGCACACATGGCATGGATATGCATGAATGCTTGATGATGAGTGCGTAGTGGTTTATGCACATATGGCATGGTGATATATGCATGAATGCTTGATGATGAGTGCATGGTGGTATATGCACATATGGCATGGATATGCATGAATGCTTGATGATGAGTGCATGGTGGTATATGCACATATGGCATGATGATATAAGCATGGCTGCAAGGTAAGTTATGCTTGAACGCATGAACGATATGTGCTTTGTATGATGCCTTGATTGTTCTGTTTGATGCATTGAGTAGTTTGGTGGATCTTTACTGTCGAGTGGTTGTCATTCACCCTTTTGGGGATTAACATTTCGTACTAGATAAGATTCCCCCGTCGCCACCGCCACCGCATAGATGGATCAAGTGGTTGGATATAACCTGCGAGGAGGAGGATAGCAAAGGAAGGAACTTTTGGATGCCGACACCGATCGATGGACCTTAAGTATACGATTGTTGGAGGAGATGTCGATCATCTTTTGAAGTATAGCCGAGTATAGAAGACTACGGCATTTTGATGTACCGATAAATGATGTCCATATGGTTTAAGTAAATAAAAGTGTTCGGCTTTTACCTATAAATGTTTAGTTGGTGTGCATCGTTTTCTGAATATAGGGAAGGGAGTTGATGGATGTGCTTCCGCTATATGAATTGCGCAAGGGACCGATCAAAAAAAAAAATATATATATATATAAACCCCCCAGGGTTGTATGGGCCTCTCGCGGTGAAATGGTATCGAGTGATATGTTATTAGGGAAAGTGAAAGGTAAGCGAACCGTGGCGGCGACCCTAACGGATCGGGGGCCGTCGAGGGGTGCCACAGGAGCAATCACCAGGAGGGGATGGAAGAGAACTCAACTTCAGCGAGAGAAGAAGCCACCGTCGGGCAGAGGGAGCTCGCCTTCAGCGAGAGAGAATCTAAGGTCTTTTAAGTTTGGTCAATCAACTTCTCAATCCCAGTGCCAATAATAATAAAACAACGAATGCGGGGCCTTGGAAAATTACAGGAGGACCCTTTCGATGACTTGTTGACTTTTCTCCGGTCATAAATGTAATGCTCTCTCTTTCTCTCTTCTTCTCCTCCTCTGCTCTGCTCTTAGCTTCAGCATCCATTTTGACCGCTGCCCACCAAATCTCGGCCTCTTCTTCATCCCCCCCTTCCTTTTCCTTCCTCCTCCCCCATCAAGACCGACCCGATATAGCCTCAATCATGGAGCCTTCCTATCCCTCCGGCGGAGGAAGGCAGCCGCCGCTGCCGTCGCCGCCCAAGAAGGAGCTCCCCTCCAGGGCCCCCGGCCCTCCCCGCTCCGGGTCGCCAAGCAGTCCCACTCCGTCCAGAAGCCTCCCGGCCCTCACCAGCTGCCCCACCCGGCGGCCTCATCCTCGTGGGCCCTCGCCCGACCCACCTGCCGGCGCCGGCGGGGGCGGACCGGCAGCAACCCACGATCATCTTCGACATCTCGCCGAAGGTCATCCACGTCGAGGAGGGGATGTCCATCGTCCAGCAGCTCACGGGGTTCTCCTCCACCTCCTCCGGGGACGTGTCCCCGGCGGCCAGAGTGGCGGCGATAGAGCGGACCAGCCCGACGGGCAGGGAAAAGGGCTTCGCCGCCGCCGCGGAGATGGGCGGGCCGTTGGCGGTGGCCTGCGACGACGAGCTGATGTGTATGTTGGGAGACGTCCAGCTGGCCCAGAGTCAGGGGATACTGACGCCGGCGGCGGGCCACGCCGGCGATATCCGCGGGTTTCTTCTCGCCGGCGACGGGGCCCCACATGTTGCAAGACTTGAGTCCGTTCTGGCCCCCGAACAACAGCTACAACAGCGTCGGCGTCGACCCTGTTCATGGCCTTCCCTCCCTCGCCGACCGCATCCGTCGATCTCTTCAACTTGTTCTCCTCCTACGGGGACGTGTCCCCGGCGGCCAGTGTGGCGGCGATAGAGCGGACTAGCCCGACGGGCAGGGAAAAGGGCTTCGCCGCCGCCGCCGCGGAGATGGGCGGGCTGTCGGCGGTGGCCGGCGACGACGAGCTGATGTGTATGTTGGGAGACGTTCAGCTGGCCCAGAGTCAGGGGATACTGACGCCGGCGGCCCCGCCGGTGATATCCGCGGGTTTCTTCTCGCCGGCGACGGAGCCCCACATGTTGCAAGACTTGAGCCCGTTCTGGCCTCCGAACAAAATCTACAACAGCCCGTCGGCGTCGACCCTGTTCATGGCCTTCTCTCCCTCGCCGACCGCATCCGTCGATCTCTTCAACTTGTTCTCTAACTATTGAGTGCATGGAGAAAATGATTTTTCACTCCATTTTTATGATTCAGCTAAACATCGGAAAATATTATCATTTTCCTGGAAAGCGTTTTCCAGAAATGTCACATTTTCCACAAAACGAACTGAGTCTAAGGGTGCGTTTATTGGGGGGAAAACTTCATGACAATGGAAAAAACCTTTCTGGGAAATTTTCAAGAAAATTGTTAATTTTTCCCTTATTTGGTGATATGTGACCAAAAACGTTTCCTAGGGTTAAATCTCATTCGGAAAATGATTTCCAATCTCATGTGTGGAAGTGATGCAATGTTAGAAAAGAGAGACTGATCAGGTGACGTTTGTTCTTTTTTCCATCTATGATAATACTTTGGTGAAGAAATTCTCTTTTTATTGCAGAGCATGGAGAATATGAAAGATGAAGCTGGACAGCGAACAGTAGACATGAGAGCCTCGGATAGGAATTATGCAATTGCAGCTGTTCAGAATTTGGTTGGAATTGATGATCGTGCCAAACAAATCACCTACTTACTGGAGATGGAAGGCAATGATGAGGTGCGCATTATTGGAATCTATGGAACTGATGGAATTGGCAAGACGACTCTCGCCAAGGCTGTATACGACCAGATCTCTTCTTGTTTCGACAGTTGTAGCTTTCTTGCAGAGGTCGAAGAAACCACACAAAGTTCTGGTGGAATGCAGTTTTTGCAAAATAAGTTGATACGTGATATCCTTGAACGAGATCATGAAGATCCTTCTTTTGATGAAACAATAAAAGATTTCGTGGATATATTTTGTGAAATGAAAGTTCTAATAGTTGTCGATGCCGTGGAAAAGCCATCCGATCTTCATGATATTGTAGGAGACCAGCTTCATTGGTTTGGTCCAGGTAGTCGAGTAATTGTGACTTCTCAAAATGAGGAAATTCTCGAAGGGTATGATTCCGACAAGGCTCCCACCTACAAGGTTAGTGAGTTGGATGATGGTCAAGCTTTTGAACTTTTCTGCAAGCATGCATTCAGGATGCAATCTTCCATGCCTGATTATGATGGACTCTCAAACTGCATTGTCGATGCTACAAAGAAACTACCATTAGCAGTTGAAGTCATCGGTTCATTTTTGTGGGGTAAATCAATACAAGAATGGGAAAAGATGGAGAAGGCAATGAAAGCACGTCCGATGAGTTCTCAAAAGACTACAGTTGGCCTTCAAGAGCTAGTGGATATATGTTACGGAGAACTGGATCATCGGCAAAAAGATATATATCTGGACATTGCATGTTTTATCTCTGGTGTGGATGCCCGAATTGCTTCATATATGTGGCCCAATTGTTATCTTCCATCTTCTGGTTGCATTCTAATGCCCATGGCAAAAATTGGAGAAAACAATGAACTGCAGATGCACAGATTGCTGAGATGCTTTGGCAAAAGAATTTTTAAGCAAGAGGGATCTGGAGATCCAAGTTCACGTAGATTTTTCACGCAGGATATGATTCCAAAAGCAATGAACAGGGAGAAGGTAAAAACTTTTGGTTCAGTTTGTCTTCGGCAAACAAACATCTTGACATATGGGCTGCATTTTTCTTTTTATGTCACATTTTCTGAGGGAATAATATTATGTATGTACTATTTAGCATGCGGGGCAAAGAAAGCATCCTTTTTTCCTGATTGGTATTTTGGTTTACAGCTTCTGATGATAATGATACTTATTTTATATGTAGGGAATCAGAAAGGTTGAAGCTCGTGATTTATGCATATTAACAGCTGTAAATTTTGCATTCATGCCAGCCATAAGTTTTCTCAAGTTGGATGGTGCAGAAGTTTCCGGAGATTTTGCAGGTGTATTTCCGAGTTTAAGGTGGCTTTGTTGGCAAAGGTGTCCTCTGGATTTTAGAGCAGAAAATTTTGTATTAAGAGAGTTGGTTATTCTTGATCTGTCTTGGAGCAAAGTCACGGAAGACTGGCGAGGATGGAGTGCAATCAAGGTGGTTTGATATTTGGTTGTTTTATAGTTGCTTTGTTGAATTAAATATCTGCGAATTGACCATGTGTGGGTTTCTGTTTTGACTTTACAGATGAAGAAATTGAAAGTCTTGAACCTTACCGGGTGTTCTGACTTACTGATTACTCCCAACTTCTCTGATTACAAAGATTTGAAAATCCTGATTCTTGAACGATGTTCTCGTTTGGTGAAGCTAGATCCTTCAATCGGCCATCTGAAACATTTAGTCTCCCTGAATTTGAAGTTCTGCTCCCAATTGAATGGGTTGCCAGTTGAACTAGGTCGGATGACAGCCCTGAAAGAGCTTTTTATTGACGGGACTTCTGTACGGCAGATCCCCATCTCCATAGGCAATTTGAAGCAACTCGAAATTCTCAGTGGCCTAAAGTGCTTCCCATTGACTCACCTGCCCAGTTCGATTTGTTATCTGACTGCTCTCTCCGAACTCTCATTAGAAGGTGCCAAAATTTCTGAGCTCCCGAGCTCACTGGGAAAAGCTGCTAAAGCTAAGACGCTTGTTATTGAGGGATTGCTGTTGTTTGGAGAAACTTCCATTTTCTGTTGGTGAAATGGGATCATTAGAGGAGTTGGATATATCGGCGACTAGTATATCTGAACTCCCCGATTCAATAAGAAATCTGAAAAGCTTGAGAGTGCTGAGGATGGACTCTTCTTTCATTCGAGCATTTCCTGGGGAGATTGGGAATCTAACCAAGCTTGAAGAACTCCATGCTTCCTGGTGTCGGAGTTTGAAGGGGGCCATACCCAGTGATATTGAGGGACTACATCGTCTGAGGTCATTGACACTGGGGCATTCCAGTATATCTAGCCTACCTCCTGAAATCTCCACCATCCCTGGTCTTCACATCCTGGATTTAATTCAGTGCAATGAAATTGAAGAGTTGCCGAGGCTTCCGCTGTCTCTAATTTGTCTGCGTGTGAGTTCTAAAAGGATGAAAGCGATACCCCTTCTTGAAGATTTGAAGGAATTGGAGGAGCTGTGCCTAAGTGATGGGGACCCGGAGGCACGCCAGCCTCCCTCCAAACTGCTGATGCCAGAATCCAACGTGAAACAAATGATTGACGAACAATCCTTCTCAATATTGTTTCCTAAATTGAGGAAACTAGAACTGTCTCTTTCGCAAGTTATCAAGCTGAACTTTGGGCTGACAGATATTCCTCCCCTCAAAAGGCTCAAAACGCTTACCCTTCCTGGTTTGAGCCGTCAAGATGTATGTGAGCTTCCCAAGATGCTGTCAGTGTTCAAGCTATACCACTCTGCGATAAAAGAGATTGAAGGGCTTGAAGAGCTTGAAGCCCTGAAGAGGCTAGATATATCAAACTGCAAAATACAAAATCTCAATGGCATTGGCCAGATAACCTCACTGAGAAGTTTGATTCTATCTGAGTGTGATGACCTCAGTTTACCTGATCTTTCAAACTTGATGTCGCTGAAAGTTTTAGAGATAAGACAATGCAAAATGATCAGTCAAATTATAGGCCTAGAAAATTAACGTCTTTGGAAAAGCTGAATATTGGTGAATGTCCAGCTGAGAACTCGGTGCAAGTACAGAATGCATTGAAGCATGTAATGGCTCGTTCTCCGGTTAAATGATGCTGGATTTTCCTTAGTTTTAACTGATATCTGTGCATGGCCATCCACCCTGTTAAGGGAAGATAGGGGAGCAGGCGAATTAAGGCAAATTTGTTGGAGTCAATTTCAAGCTTGATTCTATTGAATTCCCTCTGAAGACAAGTTGAGGCCAAAATCAACCGCCGTGAGCAAAAAGTAGCCCCTCCGGGTGAGCAACACCGGTCTCTTCCGAAAGGAAAGTTGTAAACCGGATGATTTTCTTTAAAAAAATTTCAGCTGGCAAAATCTATGAGGCCTTAAGGCTATGCAATTTTCTGGCAGATTTGTCGCTTGGAAAACTGGGTCACTTTTATGTTTGGTCGCAGCAGAAATGAAGACCCGTCTAGCTTCGGCACAATCTAAGGGTGCGCATGACAACGCTTTTACGGGAATTTTTTTTTTTTTTTTTTTTTTTTTTTTTCAGAAATAGTTCTTTTTTATTTATATTTCGGAGAACAATTTATGAGTAAAAGAACGCGTTTGGTAACTACACAAAATTTCTACTCTTGGAATAGAAAAAGAATAGAAATGCGTTTGGTAACGCAACATTTTCTTTTTTGTATTTATTCGTTTTTATTCTTGTACATGGATTGCCGACCGCTGATCGCCGGCCGCTGCCGTCGTCCGCCCATCGGTGGAGGCGAGCGAACGGTGGCGGCGGCGGCGGCTGGCGGTCGGTGGTGGTTTTGAGCGGTTAGAGGTGGTCGTGGCAAGAGAGAGGAATAAAAGAAAAATAAAAAGAAATTAGCTTATTTCTAGAAATTGTTCACGAGAACGTAAGCAATTTTTCTTTTGTTTCTCGTTTTCGCTCCAAATCTATTCCTAGCTAACTTTCTATTTAGGAAATAGAAAAACAACTTGGCGTTACCAAACAAGTTTTTCTTTTTTGTTCCTAGGAAACAAAAGAATAGAAATTTGGAGAAAACGAAACGTTACTATGCGCAGCCTAAGAGGCTAGTAAGGTACCGATGGAGTTCTCAATCTTTATTTACCGATGGTTTATGACGTCATGCCTTTGGTTGATTTGACATATTTTTAGTTGGCACGTGTCTCCTCACTTCTAGATCAAGTTTATGAATTCCCCTGGTAAAATCAATGCTGTCATAGGCTTATGTCACGGGCCGATCGATTGGGATCGTGACCGCGCGACAACTCGGGCTATTTTGATTCACCCAAGCCAAGCCTTGCTCGATCGAACGCTCACTCGCTCGTACACCAGGATCGTAGAGAGAAAGTTTCTAAAGATAGGAGCTCTGGAAAGAAATGAGCTTTGATATTACTGAAATAGTTGGATGGATACAAATGAGGGGGAGGGCACCCCTTCTTATACTCGAGACCCTCTGATTACATCCGTTGATCTAAAAATTATCCGGCGGACGAGATCGCACCGCCTCATCTACCAACACTAATGGCGGCTACTAACCACCGACATAAATGAGAGCTATCAACTACTGACATAAATAGAGAGACTTCTAGAATGCGGCTCAATTACCATATCGTCCACCCTTGGAGATTTTTGGAAGGAGACTTGTCGGGAAGCCAAGCGAGCACAGGAGGTCCTCCACGGATGAGTCACGGCCGTCCCTTAGGAACCTCTTGGATTGGCCTTCTTTCGGGCCGTGACATTCTCCCCCACTCAATCGAGCGACGCCCTCGTCGCTCACAGCTCGACGGGCAGCGTTCCTCGCATGAGCACGGGCTCTTTTCTTTTGCTTTTGTTTGGTGCGAACGCTCACAAACGAGGGACCACACCCTTCCATTATTAGCTCGGACTTGGCGCACGGCTCCATCTTCGGCTTGGTCGGAGCATGCGGCGCGTACTCAACCTCGGGGAAGAGTGTTTGAATTGGCATGGCGTGTGTTAGAGTAGGATCCAACTCTACCTTCGGCTTCACCTCGGCCAGCTTGTTCAAGCGCTTCACGGACTTCAAGCTCTTGTCGAGGCGTCAGATCGTGGCGATGGTCTTGCTGTCGACCACTCCTTTGATCATGGGAATCATCGACGGGCATTTCGGGTCGAGGATCATAATGCACTTAGTCCTCATGTCGATCATGGCTCTCACGCTATTGAAGAATTGCATACCAAGAATGAGATCATAATCATCAAGAGGGATTACCTCGAATGCCATCTTGCCCTTCCATCCGCCGATCTTGACGTCCACATCCGAAGTCGATCCTACACCATGGACACCCTCCGAGTTGATAGGCTTGAAGGAATTCCCGATTGGCTCCATGCGAAGTTTCAAGGCCTTCGCCACTTCAGTCGACATGAACATGTTTGACGCACCTGTGTCGACCAAGGCGTATAGAGTTCGGCCGCACACGTCGACTTCCATGAAGAACATTTCCGAGTCCGACGCAACTTCTTTTTCTTTGGATGGTGATCGGGCTTGGACTGAGTTGATCATCTTCATAGCTCCAAACCGCATTTGCCGCTTTTCTTCTTTGGGCACCTCTTCTTCTTCGATGGCAAGGAGGGCGTTGATTCGACCCTTCTTCGGGCACTTTTGGGTCCAATGCGGACCTTTGCAAATGAAGCAAGGAGAAGGCGGGGGTTGATCGAACTTACTCGTCGTGCAGTCCGTTGGTCGACCCCGTTGGAAGGACGGTTTGGGAGTACCTTCACCCCATGTTTTGACTCGGCCGCCTTGATCATGCGCGCCTCGGGGAGTGCTTCTTCTAGCTTCATCCTCGGATCGATCCGATCTCCAATCTCTTGTTCGGCTCCTTGGTTCGGTTTTGGTGAGCTCGACGAGTGACTTGGCCACGCTCAGTGCTCTCGCGAGACTCATCACATCCCGACGCTTTAGCTTGAGTAGTGCCCACGGCTTCAATCCATCCATGAACGCTCTGAGAGCCTCCTTTTCGCTTAGGTTGCGAATTTGGAGTTTGAGCTCGTGAACTCCTTCACGTACTCTCGAATCGCACCTCTTGCTCGAGGCGATGGAGCTTGCTACGAGCTTCTTGTTGAGCAAACTCGGGAAGAAATAGTCCTAGAACTCCTTACGAAGTCATCCCATGTCTCCACGGGATTGGCACCGTGCCTAGTCTAGTCACACCTATTGCGCCACCAAAGCATTGCCGTATCAGAAAGGAACATTGAAGCGGTTCGTACCTTGATTGACTCGTCTTGGATGTTGACGGCGCCAAAGTATTGCTCCATGCTCCAGACGAAGTTGTCCACCTCTTTGGCGGATCGTTCGCCTTTGAACTCTTTTGGTTTCGGCACCTCGAGCTTGGGTTGGCATTGCTCCATTGGCAATGCTTAGCTTGCATAGGGCGAGCTCGGTCTTGAGCTCTTGGATCTCCGCCTTCATAGCTTCGACCTCATCCCTACAAGGGCTTACTTCCTCGATCACTTGGACGCGCTCCTTTAACCCATCGATCGATGCTTCAAGGGCTTCGTCCTTCTCGTGCAATGGAGCTATAGCTGCGTTGAGGCTGGTCGTGAACTCTTCACGGAGCGAGGTCTCAACCTCCATGATTCGATCTCTCACATCATCAAGACCTTCCATGAGTTCGAGCACGGCACTCCGGACCTTCGCGATCTTCTCATCGAACGCAGCTACGGCATCCATCGAGGCATCTCTTTTCTTTTGTTGGCCGCGGGTCTCCTTGACTTGCACGGCCTCTCCATCCATAGCAGCTTCTTGGCTCGACATTCTCTCGAACAGTTGGCGCTCCTCGATCTATGGAAACGGATCTCTCCTTTGCTCTGATACCACTTGTCATGGGTCGATCGATTGGGATCGTGACCGCGCGGCGACTCGGGCTATTATGATTCACCCAAGCCAAGCCTTGCTCGATCGAACGCTCACTCGCTCGTACACCCGGATCGTAGAGAGAAAGTTTCTAGAGAGAGGAGCTCTAGAAAGAAAAGAGCTTTGATATTATTGAAATAGTTGGATGGATACAAATGAGGGGGAGGGCACCCCTTCTTATACTCGAGGCCCTCTGATTACATCCGTTGATCTAGAAATTATCCGGCGGACAAGATCGCACCGCCTCATCTATCGACACTAATGGCGGCTACTAACCACCGACATAAATGAGAGCTATCAACTACGACATAAATAGAGAGACTTCTAGAATGCGGCTCAATTACCATATCGTCCACCCTTGGAGATTTCTGGAAGGAGACTTGTTGGGAAGCCAAGCGAGCACAGGAGGTCCTCCACGGATGAGTCACGGCTGTCCCCCAGGAACCTCTTGGATTGGCCTTCTTTTGGGCCATGACACTTATATGAAAGAAAAGGATGTTTTGCATCTTTTGACATGCGCGACACCATTAATTTTTTACATTTATTTTTCATTTCATGCTGGTCAACTTTTCTGGTTCTTCTTATTTAAATATAGTGTTTACAAATAATTTTTGCTTGTAAACTATTTGTGCATTTCAAAAGAAAATAAGGGATCGAATTCATTTGGAATTTGATCCCTAACCAAAAACATCTACATTGCATAAACTTGCATATTGCACTTTGCAGGGACTCAAATTCGTATATCTCAATTTTGTGTACCCCTCATCATTTACTTTTAAAATTCGTCCAAACAATGACCACTCTCGAATCACCCATTTTGTTTCACATTTTCACATCATTAACCCTTTTGGTTTGCCCTCATACTTTGGTGATTAAATTGGAAAAGAGTGGACAAGCAAATGAGGCCTTTTTAGGCATACCATATAGGGAAACAATGGTACATTAAATTTGAACCAAATTAGTCAAGATGGGATCTCCTTGGTTGGCCATACACCTCTAAATCTAAGGGGCAACAAACTTCCTTTGAACCCCAAGCATGGTACAAACTTTTAAACAAAAAGGCTTCCTCTTTTGAATGGACAATAACCCTAAAGTATAGCACGAACCAATGGACAAATCCCCTCCCCTTTGACCGGCCAATAACCCTATGCATAGTACAAATCATTGGACAAAAGACTTCACCATTTTGAGGTTGGATAGGGACCTCCATTGCACCCAAAAAACCGGTCCAATCCGTGAGCCTAAATTGGGGAGTATAAAGAAGAAATTCTTCACTTCATAACCATTCAAGCCATGAAAGAGAGAACCATTGGCCACCCTTCCAACATGGAAAAGGGAGGTGGGGGGTTCGAATCCCCACCTTCTCAAGGGGGGTTGGGGTGGGGACGAATTAGTTTCAGGAGTGGGTTTCGACTCTCACGCCCTGCAAGGAGGTAGGGCAAAAGTCTGAAAGTGAAGGTTAGAATAGGAGTAGAGTATGACCGACAAAAAAAAAAGGCATGAAAGAGAGAGAGAGAGAGAGAGAGAGAGAGAGAGAGAGAGAAAGCTGGAGAGCATCTCCCATAGCTCTCCCAAACCCACGCCTTGCAAGGAGATAGGGCAAAAGTCTGAGAGTGAGAGTTAGAATAGGAGTAGAGTAGGACCGAAAAAAAAAAAAAGCCATGAAAGAGAGAGGGAGTGAGGGAAATAGAGAGAGAGAGAGAGAGAGAGAGAGAGAGAGAGAGAGAGAGAGAGAGAGAGCTGGAGAGCATCTCCCACAGCTCTCCCAAACTGTGAGTGTGTGAGTGAGTGAATGAGGGTGAGTTTGGCCGTGAGCTATAGTGTCACACCCCAAAATCAATAAGAGTGGGGGATGACACGGCCGTCATTCCTCCTTAAGGACGTAGCCTCAAACCACCAAATTAATATATGTACCTTCATCAAAAGTTAACTCACAAACTTATTAACTATATATAACTCATACCAAAAAGTTCCTATCACAAAAAGTCCTCCCCAATAATGAACGTTCAGGTCTACTTGCGACTCGTTGAAGAACCTTAAAAACAAGTAGATGAGAGGAGTGACAGCTCAGTGAGTAACACATTTCTTCCAGGCGGATCAAGAAATCACTATGCACATTTCAAACGCAACCATAACTCACTTTAAAATAATATATATTCATAATACAAATACTGAAGACACCAATGGTTCAGTCCATTGATCAATTTCATAAAAACCTGTATCAACGGTCTATTTCATTGATTAATTTTATTAAACCACACATCGATGGTCCATTCCATTGACCAAACTTAAATCACATGTTAATAGTTTACTCCATTGATCAACTCATGCTCAAATGTCTAGTCATGCTCACGTGTGACACCTGTGACAGGACGATCATGATTCCTCCTTGACAAGGTCTCCACTTATTATTAGCCGGTGGCTCAATCCACAAGGATATCCTAGACTAGTATGCGCATACCCACACACCCTTTAGGGTTTATAGAGACATTGAGCATCAACCACCAATCACAATATCCAGTAATCCAACATCAGAATGAAAGTCACATCACAACTCAAGCATTTGATACATAAATATCAAAGCGCTCTTCAAAACGTTTCAAGATTCTTTCATAAAGAATTTCACAAACCCTTTTTCAGACAATCATTCAAACCCAATTCAAAGGATTATTATCTCTTTCAATAACAAAATGGCAGTGAAAGCTCGATCATGTTTTATGCGACAAAAGATGCCTTTTTATCAACTCATAGAATATATAATCCACTATGTTTCTCAAAACATGAGTTTAAAATACATAAAAGAAATAATATCACTTACCTGGGAAAAGCCAAAAACCAACTACGATGCTTCCTTGAACCAACGTACTTGGATCCCTAGCAATTAATGGAAAAACAATATCAAAAAGCCGAGTAAAAAGGATATTCTTATAACGACTCGCCTATACAAGGCCTATTTGTCGATAAAACGACACTTATGTGCCAACGAAAGCTCGCATTTAGTGGAAACCCATTGTTATCTGCTAGGTGTGGCCCACGCGCTAACTTCATCGTGCCATAACTTACTCCACAAAATTCCATTTCGAACCATCTTATAGTCCTTAGAAAGCTTTTTTGACGTACTACAACAGCCCCAACTCAGCCGCCCCAAAACAACATGGAAAACTCAAAATCAAGCTCAAAGCTACTGTTTGCTACAGTTCCCCCCAATTTTAAAATTCCATTATGGACAAACCGTAAGATCAAATCACGATCCATAAAATATTATAACTTCACAATATCCTAAAGTATCATTTCTACAAAAATATGTAGTTCAACAACTCAAAAATCGAGCTTCGCCGCACAAATATCTAAGAAATCCGAATTTCGAGCCCTAATTGCAACGATTTGTTCGAATAGACAATTAAAGGCTTCGATCACTTACCGATGCTGCAAAACGGAGTTAAGTTGGCTTGGTGAGGTGTCCGGGTTGTGAGCGTGCCAAAAATTTTCCCTTCTTCCTTTCTTCTTTCTCCTTTCTCTTCTTTTCTCTCCTCTTTTTTTTTTTTCTTCCTTTCCCCCGTTTCGTTTCTACCCAAGCCCTCCCTCTCTCTTCTTTAAAAACAGCCAAAGCTTCTACCGTCCTCCTTTAGCTTCTTTTGTCGACTATTCAAACCCTCTCATTTTCTTTCTTTTTTCCCCCTCAAAACTCATGTATTACATTCTCCCCTCCTTAAAAAATTTCGTCCCCGAAATTCAAATACCTCAACTTCCAAATAAATAAGAATATTTGTACCCCATCTCCTCCTCCTCAAGCTGTCAAGTGGTCTTAGTCAATTTAATGCACAATCACTCAATAGTATTTCTATCACTTGACATTCTTGATGGATCATCAAGAAATTCATAATGATATACTCCCACTTCAATATAGGCATTTCAAGAGGCTGCAATTGCCCATCAAGAAATTCATAATGATATACTCGCACTTCAATTTAGGCATTTCAAGAGGCTACAATTGCCCATCCGTTGTTCGTCCTCACTTTCCACTTGTTGTGAAAATAGTCATTGATCATTGATCTACATATTCTTAAAATTCATCCATCAAATTTTTTTTTTTTTTTGCCCAACCTGACACAGCTTCTATCTTTCTTTTTTTTTTAAACCTAAATGAATTGTTCCTTCACCAACAAGAACCACAGATGTTCTCCATAGGTAGGTATCAACTAAATGTGGCTATCTGGTTGCCTGCGGTATTACCGGTTTATTGGGTATATCCTCTAGCAGAAACTATGAGGCCATTGCTCCCCATGAACATAACAGTATCAACTACACCAAACGTCTTAGGTTTTATCAACTCTCTATTTTGCAGTTCATGCTGGTCAAATCCTCTCCCTTTTTCCTAAGATGTGCGCGGCAACATCCCTATCATGGATATGGGATTTAACTGAACAAGGCCAGCAATACCAACAGTACCATTTCCATTGTGGGAAGAGCGAACTTGGCTCTAATCACCATTTATGGGATATCTCACTAGGAAGTCATTATAATTATTTTAAGAGTTCCTACCACATCGCCCATTCTAAATTTCTGCTCATTGAGAACTCGATATATGAAGTACAATCATTATTAAAGTGGTGTTCTTTGAACATAGATGGTATGTAAGAGCTCGAGCTAGAGGAATGAGTACTGGAGATGAGTTGCTGCAAGCTCGACCAATTGGCACAAGCTGGAGAGAACTAAACCACATTGCCAAGGACAAGCTCCATTTCTCCATTTACTAAGACATACTTAAAGGACTCTCATATTACACGATCTCTCCACCAACGCCAACTTTACCCACAAACTTCCTGGCAAAGAGATTGAGATATGCCAAGTTCACAACATTCTGGCAATGATGATATAGTAATGGTAGCCAAACTTACCCTAATTGGGGTCTCCACTGCCTATACCTCCCAGGGCGTCTTCCCATTCATTTCAATCAGGTCATGGATGACACTTCCAAGAGAAAGATGTCAGATAGCTTGTAGCCATAATGAGAGAGAAAATTTCCCTGCCTTCAATCCTTAAAGTCTTTGGCACATGAGACGTGAGCAATTCTGTCATTGCTATACTCGTGAAAACTTCAACCACCCCTGACAATGCAAATTGTGGTAAGAGGAATGCCACACTTATTGGAAAGATCCATTTTGTAAGGCTAAACATCGCTGCTTCTTGAAACCTCTGCTATTATCATCCAAAGAATGCCCATTACAATGCCCATGTTGATTCTTTGTCCTATGGTCAACCTTTTTCTTTTTTTCTTTCTTTGTTTTTAAAACACCTCAGAGTCTGAGTGAAGCCCTTGGCAACAAAAACTCGTAAATGAAGATCCATGCCAAGAGAACGATCATGGACGACAAGACAAACTAGCTTGGCGGACTTTGAAAATGAGGTCCTATTGATTGGTCCATTTAAAACGCCTAAAGTATCCCATTTACACTCTGTTGGTCCATAACTAGAAAGTAGACGATTCCTTGACATACAGGTGCAATTGCCGCCGAAACCTTCAATAATTCCACTTTTTGAAAGCTACATAATCTCCAATCATTCTTGACTATTCCTTGATCGTTCAACTCATCAGGATCAGTGATCATAGCAGCCCTGCCAATATACTTAAACCTGTCTGTGAGAAAAAACTTCTTGATCTGTGGCGCCGACTCATCGAAAGGAGGATAAAAAATGGCATCTGTTCTCATCTCCATGAGCTAAATGGCCCTTACCAAGAGCCGCCACCATTACTTAGACTATGTTGGAGTCGACACTTCCTTGAGGCCCGATCTTAATACAAGTTTTGGGGCCAAGCAAGAAGATGAAAACAGAAAATGCAAGGCAAGCTATAGCTATGGCAAGACCTACAATCCAACTGACCTCGCTTTGGACATAGATGAGGACCGTGAGTGCTATAATTAGTGTAGCCGTGAATGACAAGTACCGCGAGCGTAGAAACTTTGACTATGCTTTCTTCCCTTATCTATGATGCCTCGGAACTGATCGGCTCCAAAAGCAATACCACAAGGTCTGATGGCTCCAACACCAACGGAAACCAATTTAAGATTGACCAATAGGAAGGTCAGGTTACCGAGATTTAGCTATTGGCAATCTGTTTGAGAATTACAAAGGGAGGGTCTTAGTTGAGGTATAGCCGTAGTTAATGTCATTATCCTCATTTTCCGGAAAGAAGCCGTGTAGCCACGTAGGAGAGTTCGGAACTGACCCAGATACTTTTTAGCAACAAAGGCACCACCCAGAGGCAATATGTTGCAGTAACCGAACCATATATTGACAACATTGATCAAGAACACCCCATACAAGTTCTACCTCGTCTTCGGATATACCGGCAGGTTCATTATCAAACTCATCAAAGCTAGCCTCTCAAAAGGCTCATTTCCCATAAATGTAAAATAGGGATCTCCACCCTTCTTTCAGTTTTTTTTTTTCTTTTGGCCGAGGGATGGTGCAAGGGGTCCATGTTCTGGTGAATGAGAATGAATTGCATTCTCCATGTCTTGTTTGACCATCTCTATTTCTCTGTTCCCTATATACCTTCTCCCCTTCATTTCTCTTCCTCCTTTCACTATTCTCTTACTTCATCATAATTTGTTGGTCTTCTTTCTTGGGTTTAGTGTCGTATCAATGTTGTTGACCATAGGCTTTTCCAAACAATCCATCCATCCGAAATGCGTTTTATTTAATTCTCCTTTCAATGCTGCTACTTTCCCCTTTTCATCTCCTTGGGAAAGATAAAATTTTCCTATGAATGACTAAACAATGAAAATAGGAAAAACACAACACCCACGAGTGACTCGGGCTCAATTCAAAAGAACCCAAATCATTCCATAAAAGATCGTTTTTTTTTTTTTTTTTTTTGCGTGCATTATTATGGCTAATGACCCAATACCATTGTATGAGACCATAAGCTTGGCACCCTTTCGTATAAAATTGAAGGATTGACAGCATCTCCTGACATTCATATGTTGCCAATCAATAACATTAACCTACACATAACAGCTTGCTACTTCTGTCACTTGCTAGATCAAAATTTATTACCTCCACAATTCCTATTCCATCAAGTTACTCATAAACTTGAATTCTATGTACACAGTTGATTTATTTTCTCCTTACTTAGCCTCTTAATCACTTGTCCACCTCATGACTCTGTTAAATCCAGTAAATATATGTCACCTTTATAAATAGGTAGATGTGCATTATTTGCGATTCTCGGAGTTAGCCACCCAACTTATACTTAATTCTTTCACTTGATGATGTAAATCGATCACGACTTCACAAACTCCAAGGAAATCAATTTCAATGAAAGACTCATGTGACTCATCTCTTGCTCCCGCAAACTTAGGTTATAAAGATCCTCTTGTCTCATTGTTGAAATTGTGCCCTTTGAAATCTTGAGATACATCTCCAATATCAAAGTAATAACACGCTTGCTTTTGTTATTCTTAGAAAGTGAGGTAAACTGCTGCAAGTCGGAACTAATAATGATTTGGACCTAAAATGAAAGATTCGTCCTAATTTCAACAAAAGACTAATGTGCTAAAACTAACACACATCCTCACAACGACCCGTAAAATCCATATCCAAATATCATAACCTAAGCTTTGATACCACGATATGTCACACCCCAAAACCAATAAGAGTGGGGGATGACACGGCCGTCCTTCCTTCTGAAGGACGCAGCCTCAAACCACCAAATTAATAATATACACCTCCACCAAAAGCTAACTCACAAAGTTATTAACTATATATAATTCATACCAAAAAGTCCCCACCACAAAAAGTTCTCCCCAATAACGAATGCTCAGGCCTACTTGCGACTCGCTAAAGAACCTGAAAACAAGTAGATGAGAGGAGTGAGCTACCACAGCTCAATGAGTGACATATTTCTTTTAAGCGGATCGAGAAATCACCATGCACATTTCAAACGCAACCATAACTAACTTTTAAAAATATATATTCATAATACAAATACTGAAGACACTAATGCTCCAGTCTATTGGTCAATCTCATAAAAATTTGTATCAACAGTCTATTCCATTGATTAATCTCATTAAACCACACATCAATGATCAATTCCATTGACCAAACTCAAATCACATGTCAATGGTTTACTCCATTGACCAACTCATGCTCAAATGTCTAGCCATGGTCACACGTAACGCCTGTGATAGGATGACCAAGATTCCCCATTCGGCAAGGTCTCCACCTATTATTAGCGGTGGCTCGACCCATAAAGATATCCTAGACTAGTATGCACATACCCACACACCCCTCAGGGTTCACGAGACATTAAGCATCAACGACCAATCACAATATCTAGTAATCCAACATCAAAATGAAAGTCATATCACAACTCAAGCATTTGATAAATAATTATCGAAGTGTTCTTCAAAACTTTTCATGATTCTTTCATAAAGAATTTCATAAACCCTTTTTTAGACAATCATTCAAACCCGATTCAAAGGATAATTATCTCTTTTAACAACAAAATGGTATAAAGCTCGATTATGTTTTATGCAACAAAAGATGCCTTTTTATTAACTCATAAAATATATAATCCATTATGTTTCTCAAAACGCGAGTTTAAAATACAAAGAAGAATAGTGTCAAAAGCCAAAAACTAACTACGACGCTTACTCGAACCAACGGACCAACTACGACGCTCACTCGAACCAACGGACTCGGATTCCTAACAATTAACGGAAAAACAATATCAAAAGGCCGAGTAAAAAGGATATTCTTATAACGACTTGCCTATACAAGGCCTATTTGTCGATAAAACGACACCTACGTGCCAACGAAAGCTCGCATTTAGTGGAAACCCATTGTTATCTGCTAAGCGCAGCCCACACGCTAACTTCATTGTGCCATAACTTACTCCACAAAATTCCGTTTTGAACTGTCTTGTAATCCTTAGAAAGCTTTCTTGACGTACTACAACAGCCCCAACTCAGCTACCCCAAAACAACACCGAAAATGACTCAAAATCAGGCTCAAAGCTACTGTTTGCTATAGTTCCAGAATGTGCTCCCAACTTTAAAATTCCGTTCCGGATAACCACAAACTCAAATCATGATCTATAAGATACTATAACTTCACAACATTCTAAAGTACCATTTCTACAAAAATATGCAGCTCAACGACTCAAAAATCAGGCTTCGCCACACAAATATCCAAGAAATCGAATTTCGAGCCCTAATTGCGATGATTTGTTCGAACGATTAAAGGTTTTGATCACTTACCGGCGTTGCAAAACGGAGTTAAATCGGCTTGGTGAGGTGTACGGGTCCTGAGCACGCAAAAAATTTTCCCTTCCTCCTTTCATCTTTCTCCTTTCTCTTCTTTTCTCTCCTCCCTTTTTTTTCTTCCTTTCCCCTGTTTCGTTTCTGCCCAAGCCCTCCCTCTCTCTTCTCTTTAAAAACAGCTGAAGCTTCTACTGTCCTCCTTCAGTTTCTTTTGTTGACTTTTCAACCCTCTTCTTTTCTTTCTTTCTTTCTTTTTTTTTCCCCTCAAAACTCATATATTACATATAGGTTGGCCGGAGCACGAAAGAACGAGTTGAGAAGGAAACGAGAGTGAGAAAGTTGAGAGAGGTCCATCCAAGCTTGTTCATTTATTTTCTTCCATCATTTAAGGTAGGAGTCTTATTTTTTTCTTGTGTTCTCTGTCATCTTTTGTTCATCAGATCAGTCGAGCGCAAAATCGTAGTTTAAAGCCAAGTCAATCTGCCTCGCCCTATCGGGTGTTGCTAACTCATCATCTCGGTTCTACCGGTTTTATTTGCCCGGATTTGAGGTTTGATTATGTCTTGTTTAATGCTTAAATCATGTGCTTGCGTCTTAAAGTTCTAATCAAAACCGGCCCACAATGTTTGCTTACCCAAAAACATCGATTTTGCCTGAAAGCCATGTTCCCCCTTAGCGATGAGCCTCGTCATGTCACGTTAGTAGATTTTCTCATATTCATGTTTATATTGACATCTCCTGATGTTAGAATTAGGTTATGTTTGTTTTGTGGAAAATAAATGATTCGAAAAATATATTTCTAAATTGATCGCTTTTATCGCTTACAAAAATGAATGAATAAAAAATATTTTCATTATTTACAAAAATGTTTACACATAAATAGTAGTCGTCAATTCAAAAATGGGAAAAGTACCAAAAAGTTCTAAACCTATTGCATTGGTACCAATTCGAGTCCTAAATTTTTCAATTGGACCAATTCAGTCCTAAATCTTTTAATATTGGTACCAATTCAGTCCATCCGGCCAATTTTGGCCGGCCGACGCCGACGTGGACATCGGTCGGTGGCCGGATGCTGACATGGCAATTTTTATGATTTTTTATGATTTTTTAATTTTTTATTAATTTTTTTTTTTTTTTTCGCCTTCTTTCGGCGGTGGCGGCGAGCCTCACCGTGAGGCTCGCCCATTGGCCTCTCCCAAGGCCGCCGGCAAGGGTCGCGGCCCTCGCCCGGATTTGGGCGAGGCCGCCGGCGAGGCGCCCGGGCCGGGCGAGGGGCGCGCTCGCGGCCTCGCGAGGCCGCGCGAGCAAGGCGGCTTAGCCGGATCGGGTGAGGCCGGGCGAGGAGGTGGGGAGGGGAGGGGGAGAAGGCTTCGGCTTCGCTTCGGCTTCACCGGAAGGTCTTGGACACCTTCTTGGGTTCCTCCTCCATTGATGTGAATGCGAAAGCTCGAGCTCTTCTTTGGCCTCACCGGCCGCGGGCGAGGTCGCCTTCGCTCGCAGTAAGGCCAAGGCAAGGCTGGCCTCGCCCAAATCTAGGCTAAGCCGCCTCGCCCGCGGCTCTAGGCGAGGCCGAGAGGGCCGCGACCCTTGCCGTGGCTGGTGAGGGCCGCTCGGTCTCGCCCGGGGCCGCGGCGAGGCCGGGCTCACCCAAATCCCGACAAAGCCGCCTCGCCGACGGTCGTGGGAGAGGTTGGGCGAGGGCCGCGACCCTCGCCGGCGGCAGGCCACTGGCCGACGTCCATGTCAGCATTGGCCGGCCAAATTGGCCGGATGGACTGCATTGGTACCAATATTAAAAGGTTTAGGACTGAATTAGTCCAATTGAAAAGTTTAGGACTGAATTGGTACCAATGCAATAGGTTTATGACTTTTTTGGTACTTTTCCCATTCAAAAATTTCATTGACTAATTATTTCAAATAATATAAATAATCAATTTTAGAGAATATTCTTTAAATCAATTTATTTTTCGTGAAACAAATAGCGCCTTAGTGTTTGCTCCTCCATCTTGCGTGCGCTTCTACAATTGACATTCAAGTGTCATGGGCTGTAGTTTCTTGGTTGCGGAATAACTCATACAGTATCTAGTGAGCCGAAAACACCATATTAGCCTTCTTTTTACAAGTGTTCGTAAGAGTAGTATGGCCAATCGCATCTTCACAGAAGATTATATCACGCTCGGTTTAGCTCAAGCATCCAATACCTTGAGGGAGACACACAGAACGTTACGGCACAATAGCTAGTTTCAGCTTATTATGACCTCATCAGGAGAGCGGCATCAACTCCCTATCAATTTATACACGGGAGGCCATACCCACTTTTAGAGCTCCTAGTAGTTATATTCGTTCTATCCTATAACTTCTAGCACAAATGCCATGACTCCATTCCTAAGAACAAGTTGCATCGGCCCTTTTGCATTACTCGCTCTTCACCGTGATCACACCAAGTTCTACTCACGAGGATACTTGAGTATGGAAGAATCCGGCCCGCGACACAAGCCTATCCTATGTGATTTACTTTGGGTATTATGTGCACCCTCATCCAGACCGAGCCTTCATCTGTACAGTGTGTGCTTCGCCTCCCTTGGATGTTATTTTAGATTCTAGTTTGTTTTTTCATGAGGAAATTTAAAAAAAAAAAAAAATGGAAATGACAGATTAAAAGAAATTGGATTGCATTCAGGTAAGAATTTCATCAAGGGATTTAGTTTATTTTAAACTCAATTTTAAGTCTAGTTTTAACGTTTCATTATCATCAAAGTTTAGGGAAATTTACATTCATTAGCCTAGATTAATTGCATTTTTTATATTAGGCATGGCTCGCGGGATCCTGTTCGAGGATTAATAACAAAGCAGTGTTTAATTTTGCCCGTTCTTTGCTCTGCCACACTTTATTAATGATTACATTGATATATCTTATTCGACTTTCAGTGTTTGAGCACTCTTGCATGGTAACGTAGTTTTCCATGTTTTACGAAATATTAAAAAGAAAAAAAAAGAAAAGAAAATATACTAACACACAAAGCCGTACGACTTTGGTAGTGGAAGAACATCAAAAGACCAGGAATTGTGGCCTAAATGCGGGGAATGTCTCCTGTTTTCAGATTTGAGAAATTAAGAAAAACATTAATTGCATGACTATGTCTCCTATTTGCAGATTTATCCCTGCAATATCCAGGAGTTGTGGAGTCCCATTTGGTTTAGAATTCTCAAGGGGTCATGAGGCTTCAAAATCTTTAGGACAAATGCAAATGGTGTTTCCAAAATTTTATACTAACTTTGGGAAGGGCAACGTCAAAGGCCTTTAGCTCAACGGACAGTTGAAGGTATCTTGAAAAGTAGCATTTTTGGAATTTAACTCCATGGGTTAGTGAAAAAAATCACTTTCCCATTCTGCCCTCATTTATCAATCATAATTCCATTTTTGCCCATTTTAAAACGAAACTCTACCTCTTACCCTTCTTTTTTTCCCTCTCAGACTTCTCACGCCTCTCTTCCCTCGCGCCCGCCCTCGACCTCTCTTCCCTCATCACGTAAGATTTCTCTCTATATGGGTTTATTGCCCGTTTTGCCCTCGCCTCACTTCATGGCCGCCCGCGCTCGACCTCTCTTTCCTTTTTATGACTCTAATTTAGGTAGGGCGCAATTGCTTTTAGGTGACGAGGGGTTCTTTAGTTTACTGGAAATTCGGGCCTCTTTGGGTTGTGGATTGTCGTTGCTGTCATTGAGCTGAGCAGCTCGCGATTAGGGTTTGGAAGCGTGATTGGGATGGGAAGATATTGTGTCCGAGCATTTCTGGGTTTGGGATGGGTGCTGAGCAGCTCTCGTCCGAGTTTTTCTGAGTTTGGGATGGGTCCAATTTCTACTTGTTTTCCCAATAGCTGCTTCCATGATCATCAGGACGAGCATTTGGATCTGTTTATGCTTGTGTTCGGTCCAATCAACAGTTTCACCTTTTTGTTTCCAGTGTCTTCCTTAGGATCTTGAATTGTGATGCGACTTTAGCATTTTCTTTTAGCTTATTTTGGTTAGGTAGAGATAGTTCCTCCCAATGACAATAAAGTTAAGGCCAGCTGATTTTTTTGGCAGCATTATCAATTACTAACATCACAGTTGAATAAGAACTGCAGTGATGATTGAAAATTGATATGGGGAATCATGTTGATGATGCGATTGTAAATGCTGCTTTATCAAGTTGCTTGTTCATGTTTATGGAATTGGGTGATAGTTCATCTCTATTTTTTGTGCCTCTCAAGTGTGGTTTTTGTGCATTAAAGGAGGATCTATTGTGAAACCCAGTTGTGAAACCGGCTAACATATAGAGACGACTGCACTTGGAGCAGCCTATATTGCTGGATTAGCTGTCAGTGAATGGACAGAGGACGCTATTTTTTATTCTGGAGCAAGGACCAGTTTTGCAACTACTTTTCGTCCTAAATTAGATGAGGAGCTGAGGAAGAAGGTGGATTCTTGGTGCAAAGCTGTCTCGAGGACATTTGATCTGGCTGATCTTTCTCTTTGATGCCTCTCTGAATTAATATTTTGTTCATCTTTTCAGTCTCCGTTCTCTGATTGTCACAGCTCGCGTCATTCTTTGCTTTAATCAGAGATCGTTCAGGTCGATTCATATGTGGACCACTACGGTCGATTCATATGTGGACCACTAACATCACTGGTTTAAACTATTCTTCTTAGTTGGAGTCTGATATTCCGATATCATCTCTCTCCTGTTTGAGAAACTAATGAGAACTACTTTTTATAAGACTTCTATAAAATTTTCCTTCTATTTATGATTGTAAAAGTTTTGACATGTCATCTATTCAGCAATTTGAATTGACGAAAACTTTGCTCTCTTTGCTGCGACGAAGATCCTCATAGCAGAGATTGATATCTTGAGGAACTTGTTTAAGCTTGCTAATTGGTTCGAGAAAAGAAAATTCTCCAATTCTTTAAAGGGTTAACACCCTGAAAAATCCCCAAACTGGTACATTTGTGACAAATTTACCCCAAACTATTATTTTGACCATGAAAAACCCCAATAAAAAACCTTAAACTGGTATATTTACGACAAATTTATCCCAAATTAATTTATTCGACCGCAAAAAACTTAAAACCGGTAAATTTGTGACAAATATACCCTTCGCTAAATTGAATTAATATCACAAAAAAATCACAAAAATTGTAAATTGCGACAAATGAAGCGTAAAATCTCAAATTGGTATACCAATCAACTGTATTAACTTAATAATTTGATAGTAAAATTTAACGAAAACTAATAGAGGGTAAATTTGTCAAAGGTATACCAATTTGGGGTTTTTTGTGATAAAAAAAATAATTTAGGGTAAGAGCTTTGCCATTTGCGCCTTTCTCGATATACTGTTCACTTTTCTCTCTAGAAGGGCGCACGATCTACTATTCCTACTAGTCGGTCTTCACGCGTGCTTGGGAGTTCCAGCCAGTCGTTGGAGCTAGTTTTTGGAGGACAGCTTCGCCCTTCCATCCTCTTCTTTTCCACCGAAGCTTTCCTATTGGCGAGGCCTATTCGGGTAATTATGCTTGATCTGATTTAGGGTTTTGTGGGTTTCGTTTCTGCCGGTACTGTTGTTCTGTTCCTTTCAGAACCATGGCTTCACCCACAATAACTAAGCGCCAGTTAGGCCCCTAAAAGGACAAACAACCCGTTGTTGGCAGATGTAGTCGTAGCCGCAACAAGTCCTCCACCCGTGCTGCCTCGTCTACCCAATCGGATATCCAGCAACCTAGGGGTTCTAAACCCCCGCCTACCCGTTCTTGGGTGAATGTTGCTAAGTTAGCCTCCAAAGGTTATGAGCTTAATTACGTCCCTCCTATTGTCATCAACAACAAGGCAGTGGTTAATTTATCAGAAGAACTTCTTTAAGCTACCGACCATAAATGGCACAATTGCCTAGTTGGGTACTTTGTTGAGAAAAAACTCCCTTTTAAACTTACTGAGGCGGCCCTAAAGCAAGCCTGGGGACCCCATCTTACTGAGGTGCTGGCCAATGACGAAGGATTTTACTTCTTTGTCATTCTCGACCCTGAGTTCTGTAGGAAAAGGGAGAATTACCAAAAAAGTCCTAAACCTATTGCAATTGTGCTAATTCGGTCCTAAACTTTTTTTTGAGCCAATTTAGTCTTAAACCTTTTACAATTGTACCAATTCAGTCCATCCTACCAAAATTGACTAGCCGGCGCGTGGACACCTACGGGGACAGCTAGCCGGTGAAGCAATTTTTAATATTTTTTTAATATTTTTAATATTTTTTTTCGAAATTTTTATTTTTTTTTCGAAATTTTTAATTTTTTTCTTTTTTTTTCACACCTTCTTCTTCCTTTGGCTAGCCGGTGCCGGCCAGAGGCGAGGGCCGGCGAGGTTAGCCTCGCCGGCCGGTGAGGTTCACCCCGTTGGCCAATGGAAGGCAAGCCTCGCCCGGCCGACGGCGAGGCCGCCGTCGCCGGATCCGGCGAGGCTCGGCCTCGCCCATCGCCCAAATTTTGTGACGGCGGCCTCGCCCGGCCACCAGGCGAGGTCGAGCCTCGCCGGATCCGGCGACGGCGGCCTCGGAGAGGGTGCATACGAGTCTAAAGGGCGGCGGGGCCCCGCCCGGGTCGTTGACGACTAGAAGCGCGAGAGGTCGCGGATCTCGGTGATGGTCCTCGCTAGCGGCCGGCGAGGCCGCCATCGCGAATCTTGCGACGGCGGCCTAGCCGTCGTTGGGCGAGGCTCGCCTTCACCGGTGGTCGGTAGGGGCGAGCCTCACTAGTGGCCAGCAAGGCTGACCTCATCGGCCCTCGCCCCAGAGGAAGAAGAAGTGGGAAAAATATTTTTAAAAAAATTAAAAAATTCAAAAAAATTCAAAAAATTCAAAAAAATTAAAAAATTGCCTCGCCGATCAGCTATCCCGGCCGGTGTCCACGTCAACGCCGGCTGGTCATTTTTGGCCGAATGGACTGAATTGGCACAATTGTAAAAGGTTTAGGACTAAATTGGCACAATTGTAAAAGGTTTAAGACTAAATTGGCCAAAAAAAAAAGTTTATGACTAAATTGGCACAATTGCAATAGGTTTAGGATTTTTTTGGTAATTTTCCCCATTGTCTCCCGTAGGAAAATACTCGATGAGGGACCGTTGACGGTAGCTAGAGTCCCACTCATTTTGCAATAGTGGCTTCCTATGCTAGAGCTTAAGAAGGACCATCAATCCTCCGTTCCGGTATGGATCAAAATGAAGAATATCCCCTATGCCCTCTAGTCGGCTTTTGGAATCAATGCAGTGGCTAGTGCAGTAGGTAAACCTCTCTATGTTGACTTGCTAACTCAGCAAATGAAGCGAATCTTTTTCGCTAGAGTGTGTTTTGAGATTTCTGCCAAGCAAGCGCACCGTGACTCGATTGATGTTGTCTCTAATGGGGAAACCTGCACCGTCTCAATAGAGTATGAATGGAGGTCGATCTCCTGCCCCACTTGCTACACTTTCGGCCACAAATGTGTGGCCCAAGCTACGCCGAATGGCCCTGCCAAGGTCCCTCAAGCCTCTGCAGTTGCTGAGCCATCCCCCCAAGACCTTGCCAAGGACCTAGTCCAACAATGCCCGTGAACTTAGATGACCGCAGGCGAGCTCAGGTGACCCGCAAGAAGGTTGGAAACAGGTCAATTTGAAAAAGAAAAAGTAACCCCTGTTGCAGAAGGAATTGGACGTTGGTGCTGCAGCTCTAGCTCCTTCTTTGAAGCTTACTAACACTTCGGCGGGTGCTAAGCACCCTTCTACTTCTCGGTCTACCCAGAAGGATCAAGCGTGTCCGAATCTCGGTGCTATTGGGGCCCCCTCTTCGTCTGCAATTGTTGATTCCCGCATGGGTTCGTCCTCTATTCCGTCTTCGAGCTCGAATGAGGAATCGGAGGATCCGCTAGATTCGCTCGGATGGCCCTTCTCCTTAGGTGGAAGCCCCACAGTAAGATAAACAGGCTGGGTCGAAGCCTGCTTCCCAAAAGAATTTGAGCCTGCAGACTACTAGCACTGCCCTTACGCCTCCTGCTCCTAAGTTAGTGACTAAAAGGAGGCATCCGACTAAACAACGGTAACCCTTCTACCCCTCTCTACTTTCATACATGTATGTATAGAGGTGTTTGGAATATTAGGGGACTTGGTAACCCTCTTAAACGGGCAGAAATTAGGAATTTTGTTAGAACCAACAATCTGAGTTGTGTTGGTATCTTGGAGACAAAGATCTCCCCTTCTTTGTTCCATTCGGTGTCTGCTGCTTTACTTCCTGGATGGGATTGGTGTACCTATTTTGATCACTCTCCCAGAGGCAGAATTTGGGTAGGTTGGAACCCTATGAATGTAACCTTTGTTATGTCTTCATCTTCGGCGCAGGCTATATATGATCAATTAGCTTGGATTTTTTTTTTCCGACAAGGAGTTCTATCAACTGTGGTTTATGCTTAGCACACCTTTGTACCGAGACACTCCTTATGGACGGATCTAATTTAGTCCAGTTTGGCTTATTCGGATGTCCCTTGGATCATTGTGGGTGATTTTAATACTATCCGAGATGTTTCTGACAGAGTAGGGGGCCCAACTCTTGGATCCCAGCTTTTGATGAATTTCGTGATTATCTAAATCAAGCCGGATTGGATGGTCTCAGATATATTGGCCACAGATTCACGAGGTCGACCTCCTCGGGGTTCAATCGAAAGCAAAGGAAAATTGATAGGGTTCCAGTGAATTCGTGTTAAAATGTTGAGTTTTCCTTTTTAGAAGCTTTGTTTCTAGCTCCTGGAATTTCGGATCATTCTACTACTGGATGACTCATCCGGATTCCCTCGGGTTGGTTGCTCAGGTTTGAGAGACAAGTCTCATTGGTACGCCAATGTACGTTCTTTGTTGCAAGCTTCGTCTTCTCAAATGCAGGTTAAAACAACTTAACAAGGAATCTTTCTCATATTTGTCCTCTAGGATTGCTGATGCTAGGCTTGCCCTATTGGCCACCTAGGAGGCCCTTCAACGGGATCCTTTTAATTAGCAACTTGCTTATAACGAAAAGGAACACCTCTGGATCTTTTCCGATCTGTGACTCCAAGAAGAATGTTTCTTCAAACAAAAATCCAAGGTGCAATGGCTTAAAGAAGGTGATCTCAACATAAATTTTTCCATCACTCTGTAAACAGGAGGCATCTTCGGAATAAAATCATCTCTGTGTCTAATGGTGTCAACCTTATCTCTGATCCTTGCGAAGTGCAGCAGCTTTTTGTCTCGCATTTTCAAAACTTATTGGCGGCCTCAGCTCCTTTGCCTCTGCCTTCTATTGAGGAGCTCCATGCGGTTTTGGTTCGTACACTTGATGAGGAGCAGGTACGGTTTCTCTCTCGCCCCATTTCTGATATGGAGATCCGGGATACCTTGTCTTCTCTTGCGATTGGTAAAGCTCCTGGTCCCGATGGTTTTAATGTGAATTTCTTTAAGCATTCTTGGGGGATTGTTGGACCTTCAGTGACAATGGCGGTTAAAGATTTCTTTGTGACGGGTGTACTCTTGCGGGAGATTAATTCCACCATTCTAGCCCTAATTCCCAAGATCCCCAATGCTTCAAATGTTGATGACTTTCGTCCTTTTGCATGTTGCAACACTATTTATAAGTGCATCACTAAAATACTGGCTAACCGCTTGTCTTGTGTGCTTCCCACTATCATTAGTTTGCCTCATAATGGCTTTGTCAAAGGTAGGCGCATTAGTGATAACATCTTGTTAGCTCAGGAATTGTTTTGTGACTTCCATCACGAACCATACCGACCGAAGTATGTCATTAAGGTTGACTTTGGAAAGCTTATGATATGGTTGACTGGAATTTCATTGAGCTAACCATGCAAACCTTTGGTTTCCCTTTGAGATGATTAACCGTATTATGGTGTGCATTCGATCACCCAAATTCCCCGTCGCTTTGAATGGTGAATTGCATGGCTTCTTCCCTAGTGGCCGAGGTATAAGATAAGGGGACCCTATGTCTCCCTACATCTTTACACTCATCATGGAAGTTTTCTCTGGCATCCTAAATGTTCAAACCCGTCAACCGGACTTCGGTTTCTTTTGGCGATGTAAGCCCACTAGGCTTTCTCATCTTTTCTTCGCAGATGATGTGCTCCTCTTTGTAGAGGCGAACATGGCCTCTATTGATCCCTTCAAGGTAGATATTGACAGATTTTCCAACTGGAGTGGCCTTACTCCATATTTAGGAAAAAGTGAAGTGTTTTTATTTGGAGGCCCCTTGACTATTCGAGACAACATTTTAAACTCCTTGGGTTTCCAGTTGGGATCATTGCCTTTTCGTTACCTCGGTGTACCTATTATCGCCACTAGGTTGGGTAAGGTTGATTGTATTTAGGCCCTTCAGTTTGCCTCAATTGTTCTTGTTGCTTCCCTCAATTGACAACCTTTAATATTTGGCTGCTTCTGGCGTCAATAAAAGCACGTCATCTTTGCACCCTGCCTGCTCATTCTTTGCTGACCTAAGACCTCTCCCTCCGCCATTCTTTGTCTTTGTTTTGGCCTTCCAATTTTCTTCTTCAGTGGCAAAGGTTGAGGTGCTTCATGATCCGTGGGCTCCCAAAACTTGCTACTTCTAATTGGCTGCATCATGAACTAGTACGAAGCAAGGTATTTTGATTTTTTGTACCAATCATCGATGTAATCATCTGTATTGTCGCCCTTCAACTGGATGGCACATATGGCGTGTGTACAAGGAATTCCACTTAGTTGTCATGCTCTACATGAACACTTCTTGCTTCCTAGATTGACAACATACTTGTCGGCACCCTTCATTATCTCATATCCGTCATCTCCATTCCAAATGGGATGACAATGCCTACTTGCAGCCAAGTTTTCATCCAATTTCTTGGCAATCCTAGGACCATATTGTCTAGTCCACTTTGTAGCCTCATCTCTTTGTTTATGCAGCCGAGTCATGATCTAACCTTTCGTATATCTTCAAGCATTGAGATGATTGGTTTGCATCGACTTCTATTATCTTGGAATTAAATACTTCACAAATGTTGTTGTCAATGTTATCGCACTTGAATTCCTCACTAAAGAATGCCTTGCACCAATGCTTCGGTTCTAGTTGAAATAGTGTAGCACAACCTTCCTTTGTCAACTGAAGCAGTCCTTTTTTGGTTATCCTAAAGTCAGCCATGTTTGTACTCTTTGCTAATGGCCAAAATTGCAAACCGCACCTTATCCCTTTGTAGGTCTTTACTTGAGTTTCCGTATATGTGCCGCGCACACATTCGATATTCAGCATGGGGCAACAACTCGGCTACTGCTGAACCAATCCCTGCAATAATTCAAAGTAATAAATGTAAGCAAATAACATGTTAATATTACAAAGCAAACTATTGACCAAATTTTTCAAAAACCAAGCATTACCTTTTGTTGGTCGCTCATGAACGCCCACCCTTCCCCGTTTGTTATCTCAAGTCGGCCATCGATTTTTCAAGAACCATGACCAATTGTCCTTATTCTCAGATTTTACAATAGCCCGAGCTAGTGGGAACATTTGGTTATTCGCATCTCTTCCAATCGCCGCCAATAATTATCCTTTACACAAGCCCTTCCAAGAAACGGCCGTCAATCCTATAATCGAGTCTACAACCGGCTAAAAATCCTCGTGCATGCATCAAAGCACACATATAACTATCAAACTTGGTCCCACTATTAGGAAGCGGCCTCTCCACCACCTCTACATACACTCTACTTGAAGGGTTTGCCGGCCTACACTCCCGACATACTCCCACACCCGCCCATATTCCTTACCATACGATCAATAAGTATCTTTATCACATTTTGCTTTGCTTTTTTGCGCGATTCCTAGATACATTGATGCCTACAGCCTTGGTTAATGCTATCATTGCTAGAGTACAATCCTGGACTCAATGTTTCCTCTCCTTTGCGTGGCGTTTGCAGCTCATCAAGTCAATACTTCTTTTTATTCAGGTTTACTGGGCTAGTGTATTTATCCTTACCTGCTCGGTCCTTAATCATATAGAACAGATATTCCGACAATTTCTATGGAAAGGCCCGAATTAGGTGCCGGTGGAGCTAAAGTTGCTTGGAAAGATGTTTGCTTGCCCAAAAATAAGGGTGGCTTGGGTATTCGTACTTTACGTGAAAGTAATAAGGCTGTTATGCTCAAACATATTTGGCTCATCTTTATTGATAAAGAGTCTTTGTGGTGCAAGTGGATACATTCTACGTTCTTAAAGTACAAAAACTTTTGGATTGCTTCACGTCCTACTTTTTTTTCTTAGGCGTGGAAGAAGTTGCTGGACCTTCGTGAGAATTTTCAGCAGCATTTTAGATGGTGTATTGGTAACGGCCTATCGGTTTTCTTTTGGTTTGATCCGTGGAACCCGAGAGGCCCGCTCAACAAGTTCTTCTTGAATCCGGTAATTTACCATTCAGGAATATTTCGGCTGGCTTCGTTTGCTGAAGGTCTCTCTTGCATGGACCCCTTATCACTTGTTTCTACCTCTCTTGCGAATTGGGGAGAACCTCTCTCGGTGCTTAACCATGAGAATGACTACCTCCAATGGCTTGGTCATTCCTCGAGTAGATTCACTACTGCATCAGCTTGGAACTTAATTCGCCCAAGAGGTCAACCGGTGCCATGGTCATCTTTTATATGGAGTTCTTCACTGCCTCCTTGCTATTAAACTCTACTTTGGCTGATCACTCGCAACTGACTACCAACCCAAGTTTCTTTATTTTCTTATGGCAGAATCCCTTATGCGGTATGTGCATTCTGTTCGTGCTGTCCGGACTCGATAAATCACTTGTTTTTTGGCTGTCATATAACTGGAAGTCTTGCCTTGTATTGGGTGGCAAAATGTAATCTTGCTTGGCAAAACAAATCTTGGATGAAAAATTTAGAATGGGCTACCTACTATATTGCTGATCGAAGCTTTCACTAGTCTTTGACTCGCTTTGCATTTGGAGCTTTATGCTACATCATTTGGAAAGAGAGGAACAACATCATCTTCCGTAATCAAACCCTTTACCTTTCGGCTTTGAAGATGCACCTACACAAAGCTATCAAGGATAAGGCTTTGACCTTCAAACATGTTCCAGACACTCCTAGGAACAGAAGACTACAACGAAGCTGGGGTCTCCATTCGTCTATTTTTTTATTGATGTTGGCTGCCCTTTTCTATTTGTTGGTTTTGGCTTTCCTTTCTTTTGTTTGCCTTTTGTTTCTATTTTTGGAACCATGGCACCTTTACACTCTTTTTTACTATTCTGTCTTCTTGAGTGTCTGCCTGTTGTAGGTGCCGGGCCTCTTTTCTTGTATATCCTTTTGGCAAAGTCTATACAATTCTTACCCTTACAAAAAAAAAAAAATAGTTTAGGGTAAATTTGTCACGGGTTTATCAGTTTGGGGTTTTTTAGAGTATTAACCCTTATTTAAATGTGTTCAAGTTTCAAATATAATGGTTGTTTTGTTATGATTGGTAGGTTGAATTTGGATTGTTGTGTCTTGTCCGCTTATTTTGTGTAGAGGGGCTTCCATACTAAATTATATTCAAATAAGTTAAGGAGGTTTGTAATATTTAAGAATAATGTATTTCTTTTTTTGAACGTATGTAATCATATTTATTATGATGAAATTACTTTCTTTTTAATTGAGAAAGATTCATTTTAATGTAATTTTTATTTATAAATTTTTAAATAAGTCTCTTTTATATTGATCCCAATGTGAAAATATAAAAGTTACGGTCAATTTTTTATTTTTAAATAATTTAAAAATAAAAAACTTAAATTAATCATGCCAAAGGACATTTGAAATATACGTTTACTGAACATCATTTCCCCAAAAGTTGCTTTTAAGGCACTTTTCAGTTTCAATTTATCAAACACTCTTTGTATTTCACTAAATCCCTTTAGGTTGAAGAGGATAAGGGCACGCATGACAAAATTTATATTTCTCTATTTCTTTATTTTTCTAAAACGGATTTGGAATAGAGATCTATTTGATAATACAATTTTATTTCAAATTTTTATTCTAGAAATAAATTTGGAGCAAAAATCAAAAGCTAAAATTTGTAGCATTTTTATTTATGCAATGAGAAATAAAAACTCTTCTCATCGTTCACTCCTCGTCACCGCCCGCCGTCCACCCCCCGCCCGTGGGATGCCAAACACCCTCCGCTTGCCATTGGACGCCGGGCGTTGCCCCCTTAGAAATATAAATTTTATTTTATTATTAAACGAATTGCTGTTCTAGAAACAAAAAAAAATTGAATCGTTATTGAACATGTTCTTTTATTCAAAAACTTGTTGGGGGAATACAAATTGAGAAATCAATTTTTGGTAAGTTTTGGTAAGAAACTGATTTCTGAAACAAAAATGTTGTCATGCGCGCCTTAAAGGTCTTTGCATTTTCCCAAAGACTTTCTCCAAAAGTCGTATCAAACGGGGCCTAATTGCAGGGAATGTCTTTTGAGATGTATCTTTTAGTTGGGTAAAGACCTAAATGAAAAGAATCATATACCTTATTTACCCTACGGCTTCTTTAATTTTCAATTCGCGAGTGGCTTGTCTGTTGTGAGCATTCAGTGGGTTCAAAAATACATCGAAATTGCCTACTTTCCTTCATCGGGTCCAAACACTCATTTATTTGATATTCCTTGGCGAGGCAACATCACCTATCATAAAAGTTAACAACCTAACATCTTAGTTAGCTTCACCAATGTTGTTAATTTGATTATATGCCAATTACATAATGATTTATCTAATCTTTTTGGACGAGAGAGCACCCAAGCATATTTTTTTTGGGAAAATTTCAAATGAGGGCTTAAAGTAAGCTCATTTTCTAAGAAAAAAAAGAAGTCTAGAATGGATTTTATTTCAAATAATAACCTAGTGAGCATGAACATCTCACATGTGAGAAAATATTAGATACCCTAAAAGGACCTCGTCTTCCTTACTCTTTGAACCATTCGCACATTGACACGTGTACTCATACTCTCCACATCAGCCACTTTGCGCTATGCTCTCTCTCCTCCCTATCCTGCGCACGCTCTCTCTTTCCTCCTAGCTTGCATGCCCTCTCTCCTCTCTCCTCTGCAATGCATTTATTACAGTCTTTTCCTTCTCAAAAAGAAGGAAAGAGAAGCTGTTCATCTCCATTTCTCTCACCTGACCTGGAAGACGAAGGTTTCGAAATTTCGAATCTCAATTTTTTTCTCTCTGCGCTCGTTGCTCCTCCATCGTGCGTCAAACGGCCATTCCCCTGCCGTCGCCGATGAACCACATCATGGCTGTCCCCTCTCCGGCGCTCGCTCGCTTCTCTCTCTGCGCTCGTTGCTGCTCCGGCGTTCGTTTTGGCATTCCTGGGATCGCGGACACAGCACACGGAGGAGAAGCAGGCCTCGTCGGGCTCCCCTCAACGTCGGCAAGTGTCGCCCGCCGAGCGAGACTCCCGGACATGGAAGGCTCAAAGGTGAGGTTCCTAGAGAAGCTGGTGCTGTACGCGGCCAGTGCGGCGCTCAGCTGCGTCGTCATATTCGCCAAGCTCCGTCACCTTGACCCGAACCGAGGGCCTCCAAGAAAGCCCTCGAGCACAAGAAGGAAATAGCCAAGTGGTTTGGTCGCAGAATTCGTGCTCCTAGACTACGGAGGCGACCACCTGCGCGGGGCATTCGAGGCGGCACGAGAAGGCGACAGAGGCATCATCGTGGGGTACAATGCCCTTCACGAGGGCACGTTGTGGAGTGGATTGAGAGCTCACTTTTTGCCGATAGGGGAGGGTCTTATGGTGATTAGGATTGCAAAAGGTGCTAAAGCCTTTCCGTGGCGGTGGCGGCGGAGTCTTTGCACGGTAGACGGACTTGCATCGTGAAGAGCATGTTTTTAAGATCATCTCGCCGCTGAGGAGACAAATTGAAGCTTGAGGACAAGATGCATTTGCTTTTTTGGATCTGCCAGAGAAACAAGGACCAAGAATTTTTGCTGGATCTCGATTTGGCCATCCAAACGAACTCCTAAAAAATTTTGCAAATGTAAACAGAAATTCACTAAATTGTGTAATGAAAATCTACATTTTTTGTTCTTTCTTTTCTATACACAAGCTGTGTTTTCTGCAGAGTTTTGCCTCTCTTTGGTCCTCAAAGCGTGAGAAGGGAAGGAAACTATTGAGAAACATGACATTTATGCACATTCGAGACCAGAGACTTAAAACATTCAATTTTGCTAAAGCAAATAGCGGTTCGCCAAACAAATTGTCGAAAGAAGTTTCGGGTTCATAGCATTAAGTCAGAAACAGTTGATTCATCGTCATTTGAACAGCATAATCATTTACAACATGGTCTCTTTAAATTAAACAAAAGAAAGCGAGCTGGGTCGCCTTGGTCTCGAAGAAGTTCCCCTCAAGGTCCTCATCGATGAATTCCTCGAAATAACATGCTTCCACTCCATGCCGGATTGCTGGAGTGATCACACGCTTCCCCAATAGGATATGGAGCACCAGAACACCCGAGGCATACACGTCACTCTTCTCGGTGAAGTAGCTGGTGCTTGTGTACTTCGGGGCGAGGTAGCCCATGGCAACGCTAGCCTTGAGCATGGTGAGGGCCACATCGTCTGCGAGGAGGTTGTGCAGACCCGAGTTCGAAAGCTGTGGGTTGTTCTACTGATCGATGAGAACTTTCTCGGCCGATATTGACTGGTGGACTAGCCTGGGTTCATCTCCTTTATATTCATGTATGTAGCTAATACCTATTAAGAAAAGGTGCTTGGCTATTTCCTTCTTGTGCTCGAGGGCTTTTTGGAGGCCCCTGGATCGGGTCGAGGTGACGGAGCCTGGCGAATATGACGACGCAGCTGAGCGTCGCACTGGCCGCGTACAGCACCAGCTTCTCTAGGAATCTCGCCTCCGAGCCTTCCATGTCCGGGGGTCTTGCTTAGCGGGTGACACTTGCCAACGTTGAGGGGAGCCTGAAGAGGCCTGCTTCTCCTCTGCTTGCTACGTCCGCGATCCCAGGAATGCCGAAACGAACGTCGGAGCAGCAACGAGCGCAAAGAGAGAAGTGAGTGAGCGCTGGAGAGGGGGTGGCCATGATGTGGTTCGTCAGCAACGGCAGGGGAATAGCTGCTTGATGCACGGCGGAGGAGCAACGAGCGCAAAGAGAAAATTTGAGATTTGAAATTTCAAAACCTTCGTCTTTCAGGTCAGGTGAGAGAAATGGAGATGAACAGGCTTCTCTTTCATTCGTTTGAGAAGGAAAAGACCGTAATAAATGCATTGCAGAGGAGAGAGGAGAGAGGGCATGCAGGCTGGGAGGAAAGAGAGAGCGTGCGCAGGATAGGGAGGAGAGAGAGCAGAGCGCAAAGTGGCTAACGTGGAGAGTGCGGGGACACGTGTCAATGTGTGAATGGTTCAGAATAAGGATGATGTGATCCTTTTAGGGTACCTAATATTTTCTCCTCACACGCCACTTTCCAAACCATAATCAGCGGCATCTTAGTTTGAAGACTTTCTTTCTTTTTCATTTTCTTTCTTCGTTCCTATTTTTATCTTCTTCTTTCCCTCTTTCTCCTATTGACTCGGTTCACCTTGTTGTTCTTGAACGCGTGAGCATCCTCATGTCTCCGATTGTCAGTGAAATCCTCCGTTCGGGTTATATGATAAGTTCAATATTTTTCCGTTGCGTTCCTCCACCATAGACAATGGAAGGAAATGCATTGTTTTAGCTCAGAAAAGACGGCATGCTCTGTGTCATGTCCCAGTGTTGGACTATTAACTCCTCATGTCCACGATGGGGAGCTTTCCAGAATGAGTGAATGAGTAAATATATTAGATTAAAGAACCTGTAATACCTACATCATTCTCGGTCTTATGGAGTGTCCCAATGGGACTTCGCTGTGCCTTTTGCGAGCCCAAGGTGCGGTTAGATCATTCTGTCCAGCTGAATTCTCAATTTGTCAGCAAAATTCATATCGTCCATTGTTCAACTTGAAATAAATCCAAAGTTCGGCCAGCATGCTCTTCGCATTAGCTATAAATCATTACGATCCGGGTCCTGGGTGTTTTTATCGGTTGTATGAGTGATGGATTTTAGACAATGGGCTTAGACTGGGGTCAATGGGCTAATCTTGCGTGCTAAGGTCCGATGAATTAGACTCATGCAAATTGGAAAATGGACTAATTGGGCATTCTTGATTTTTTTTTTTTTTAGTTTGGTTCATTTAAAAAATGAAAACTCGAATTAGTTGGCCCAAATTCAAGTGTGGATAGTTAGTGGTCAATAAACAAAACTTTGGGCATGAAGATGCATGCTACATATTTGATTATTTGCACCATCATATTTAACAATTATTAGATCATTTGATTGGATTTTCAAATTTTTTTATCATAAGTTTCATGGGGTTAGCTACGCTATTTAATAAAATTGTGATTGACGGTAATTTAATTTCAATGCTAACATCTGAAATTTAAATAGTGATATCTACCCAAATAATTAAAAAAAGACATTGATTACCTGAATTTTATTTTCATGAGGGAACTTTTTTTTTTTTGAACTAACAAGCAGATATTCATTACTAGATTAAGTTCTTAACAAATACATCAAAAGTATTAGCACATAATAAATCTAAAAGAGCATACGGGATCAGTTACCCAGTTTCATGAGGGAACTTTTCTACTGTCAGTGAAATTTGAATTTCCTTTTGGTTCGCCAACTTTATCATGATGTTGGAGAACAAAAAGATAAAGTCATCAAGACGTATTTGACCAAAAAAGACCTTATCAGGATGTGGATCACACTCTTGATCGAGTATATTTTGTCCTATTTAATATTTCTTTGTTTTTTAATTCTCGTGGGCCGCTCTCTTTTTCGCCTTTTTATCCGAGTCACATCGTGTCTGTCACCCACGAGAAAATATTCAGTGCTTGCTAACCACTAGGTCAGCATCCTACGTGGCGCGCGTACTCCATTGAAATGTTGACACATGGCCTTGGACTTGGACCGGCTGTAAAATGAAAAAGTCTATAAAAATTGGGCTTTTTTTTCTCTTTTTCTCTGCCGGCTGGCAGAGAAAGGACGCGACAATAAATGCCCAACTCCCGCTTAAAAAATTTCTCCCTCCTCTTTTCAATTTTTAGGGCTCTTTTGGTTCTCTCTTCGAGAAGAACAAGCCAGCCGCTTCTTTCTATCTTCAGTGTGTCCAGCAACGTCGGAGGCGTAGGCGGCGGCGGCGACAGGACCCCGCTGCGACCGGCAAGGCTTTTGAGAGAGGCGACGTGCTAGAGGCATATCTGAGCAGCGGCTGTGACCGGAGAGGCTTTTGGGGTGGGAGGCGGAGGCGGAGGCGGAGGCGGAGGCGGTGGCTGGACACACTGAAGATAGAAAGAAGTGGCTGGCTTGTTCTTCTCGCAAAGAGAACCAAAAGAGCTCTAAAAATTGAAAAGAGGAGGGAGAAATTTTTTAAGAGAGAGTTGGGCATTTATTGGCGTCCTTTCTCTGCCAGCCGGCAGAGAAAAAGAGAAAAAAAAGCCCAATTTTTATAGACTTTTTCATTTTACAGCCGGTCCAAGTCCAAGGCCATGTGTTGACATTTCAATGGAGCACGCGCGCCACGTAGGACGCTGACCTGGTGGTTAGCGAGCACTGAATATTTTCTCGTCACCCACTGCCCCTTTTTCATAATGGTCCCCGTGACCTGACATCTCTCTCTCTCTTCACTCGCTACCCATGTGCGCGTGCGTCCATTGTGTACAACACACTCACGCGCGCGATTTTCTTAAAATTCAACTCGCTAGTTGATTGAGTCCAAGAAAAGTAAAAAAAAAAAGGATCCGATGGCGATTAAACCAACTCATTTTTCAAATAGCGAAGGAACTTTTTCTACTTTTACGGAAATTTTGAATGAATTAATATCACGAGAATTTCCAAACTAGTATATTCATAATAAATTTATATTAAATTAATTTTTTGATCATTCAAAGTCTTAAATTGGCATATTCATAATCAATTTATTTTAAATTAATTTTTTGACCACAAAAAATCTCAAATCATTATATCTATGATAAATTTATTTTCTATTAACTTCTGTCAAATTAATTTGTTGACGTGGACAAGTCTACTAAAAACATATAGCTAATGTTACGAAAAATGTCAAATTTGTCATAAGTGTATTGTTAATTTATCCTAATCACATGTGTACTTGTTTGGGTTTTTTGTGATATTTCACCTTATGGATTTTTACTATATGTCATATAAATCAGCAAATTTAATTATTAAGTTTGAAAAAAGTTAGCATAGGGTAAATTTATCACAAATATACTAGTTTGACGTTTTAAGTGATAAAAAAATTTGTCACGTATGTACAAATTTGCAATTTTTTGTGGTAAAAAAATTAATTTAAAATAAATTTGTCACGAGTGCACTGATTTAGAGTTTTTTACAATAAAAAAAAAAAAGAACCTTTGGACGTATGGGAGTCGCCAATGGGGTGCCTATCGGTGGGGCTTGGGGAGGCGACAGTGTCTGTGGCGTCTGCATTCGGGAGCAAGGGGCGCTTCGCAGAGGAAAGAGAGAAAGAGTGAGCAGAGCGACCTTCGCTCGCGAAGAGGGAGTGTGCGATTTAGAGTTTTTTACGATAAAAAAAAAAAAAAAAAACGAACCTTTGGACGTATGGGAGTCGCCAATGGGGTGCCTGTCGGTGGGGCTTGGGGAGGCGACGGTGTCCGTGGCGTCCGCATTCGGGAGAGAGCGGGCGCTTCGCGGAGGAAAGAGAGAAAGAGCGAGCAGAGCGACCTTCGCTCGCGAAGAGGGAGTGCACTGATTTAGAGTTTTTTACGATAAAAAAAAAAATGAACCTTTGGACGTATGGGAGTCGCCAATGGGATGCCTATCGGTGGGGCTTGGGGAGGCGATGTTGTCCGTGGCGTCCGCATTCGGGAGCAGGGGGCGCTTCGTGGAGGAAAGAGAGAAAGAGCGAGCAAAGCGACCTTCGCTCGCGAAGAGGGAGGCCAAAACGCGAGCAGGGGTTCGTCAGCGTCGGGGTTGGCTAGTAAAGGCGCTCCACGGAGGAAAGAGGGAGAGAGCAAAGCAGAGGTTGCGAGAGGGAGGCGAAGGGGAGTCGGCGTCGGCGTTAGCGTCAGGCGTGTAGGCGAGGCGAGGCGAGGCGGAGCGGAGGCGTCGGCGTCGGAGTCGGGGCGATGGACTCCAACGCCGACGGAGGCAACCGGCGGAGGGGCATCGGCGGAGGGTTTTTTGGAAGAGAGGCACGACTTTGAGGAGAGAGAGAGAGAGAGAGAGAGAGAGAGAGAGAGAGGACTAAAGGTCGTGAGAGGGAGGTGGAGGGGCGTCGGCGTCGGAGTCGGGTTCGGGGAGGAGTCGGCGTCGGCGTCGACGTCGGAGTTGAGAGCGACGGAGTCAACCAGCGAAGGCGGAGGTGGAGGGCCGTTGGCGTCGTGTTTCACTGGAGGAGAGGCACGACGTTGCGGAGGGGGGAGAGAGAGAGAGCAGAGCGGACGTTGCGAGAGGGAGGTGGAGGAGCATCGGCGGCGTCGGTGGCGATGGAAGCAACCGGGGGAGGTGGAGGGGCTCAACCTTTATGTTTTTCTCTAATCCCTCCGCAATTTTGTTCTCCCCACAACGGAAGAGAGAACAGGGAGAGAACGGTTCGGGTCGAGGTGGCGGAGCCTCGCGAACATGATGAGGCAGCTTAGCACCAAGCTGGCAACGTACAGCACCAGCTTCTCCCGCAACCTCGCCTCCGAGCCTTCCCCGTGTGGGGGTCTCGCTCGGCGGCGACGCCGCCAACGTTGAGGGGAGCTCGAAGAGGCCTACTTCTCCTCCGCGTGCTGCATATGCAATCCCGGGAACGCTGGAACGAACGACGGAGCAGCAACGAGCCCGAAGAGAGAAGCGAGCCAGCACCAGAGTAGGGGCGGCCATAATGTGGTTTGTCGGCGACGGCAGGGGAAAGGCTGCTTGATGCATGGCGGAACAGCAACAAGCGTGGAGAGAGAAAATTTGAGATTCAAAATTTCAAAAGGAAAGAAATGGGGAGAGACAGAGGAACGGGCTTCTCTTTCATTCATTTGAGAAAGAAAGAGAAAAGTTTAAGCCGCAATAAATACGCTGCACAGGAGAGAGAGCGTGCATGAGAAGAGAGGGCGTCAGCAGGCTAGGAGAGAATAGGAAGAAGGCTAGGAAGAGGAGAGAGAGAAAGGGGAAGAAGGCAGAAGACACCAAGTGGGCCCACCCCTCCACATGGCACCTCATAAGTGGCCGGGGACCACATTGACATGGCGCTCCCGGACCACCCAATATTTTCTCCATCGTGCGACACGTATTGTTTGCTAGCCCAACTGTTAGTAAATTTTCAAACTCTTGCGGGCTACTCTACCTCAACTCCACGTTCTCTCTCTCTCCCTCCCGTCTCACACGACGTACTCCTTTCCTTCTCTCTTCACTCCTCATGTTTTGCTCTCTCTCTCTCCCTCTCAACTTGCGATTCCACTGTGCTCTTTTCGTCCCCCCGGACTTGCGATGGAGAAGCCCTAACTTCGCTCTCTCTCACCCGACAAATCACGCTGGTGCCTCCACCTTTCACAACTCCGCCTCCTCCTTTGCCTTTGCCGTCAGCTAGGTCACGAGTAACGGTGATCAATTTCCGATTCAATCTAATGGAATTGCTTATTTTGTTTTCCATTACTCGATGCCTTTTATTATGAAGAAATATACAAAAAAAAAAATTGTCGTTTTTTGAAGAAATTAGAAAAAAAGAGTATTTGTAATTGGTCCGGTTCTCCCTTTGAACCAAGAACCAAATTGACTAGACATGAGTTCTACTTTTAGGAACCAAGACCAAAACCAGCTAATTCAATTCAGTTTGGATGATTCCCCATTCAAGTGGTCTGTTTTGCACATCCCTAATCATGAGTCGTTTTTTCAAGAAGGAATGTTAATCCTTCATCATCGGGCCATTTTAATGTAGTTTATGAAAAATTTGACTTGAGCTTTGTTGAGATTGAGAAAGACTTCTTTAGAAGCTGTATTTATGTTTTGCTGCATCGTTTTGGTTTCGTGGACCATGGCCATTTTTCTGAAATTGAAAGGAGCGAAATGAAAATTAACAAAGGAAGGGAAAGATTATCGCGGGAGTTTTGTTCTTTTGAATAGTTATTAGCACGTTCATATGATTCACGGTTTGCTTGAAAATATATAATTGCATTCGATCCTCCCCCCCCCCCCGGCGGGGAAAATCAGGAAAAAAAGGAAAAAAAAACTCCACTAACCTAGGCTGTGCAAGTGCACTGTAGATGGCGACGTGGCAAGATAAATTTCAATGGACAAATAAATTTACAAGAGAAACTTTAGGAGCTTGTTTGCAAATCATTAAGTTTGTTTATATACCGTAACCCCTCCCTCTCTTTCTCAACTATCCATGGATCCCTTGAGCTCCCTCCGTTACTCTCTTTTTTAAGGACGCTGCTAAGAGAACGCCACCGTTATTAGGAGGGAATAACGGTGACAGTGCCTCGTGTACCGTTTAATTCCCATTCAATGGGAATGGGCAATCGGTGGAACAAATTTGGCAAACAAATCTTGATAGAAAATTCTAAAATATCAGTCATTATTTTTTTATAAAGAAAATGAAAATTCTTGCTTGGCCCATTAAATACTTTGTATAACTATTTAAATATAAAACTCAATTCTATTGCAAAGTACTTGCGAAATCAATTTCACCAATTCTAGACACAACAAAAATCAAATTAGGATCCCACACATGTATTTTAACCTAACATGATGAGACTTTAAAGAATTATTGAATAAGTATAAAATTTGAAAGTTTGCTAGTATGTGTGGCAATACAAAAAGGAAAAAAACATTGAGGTAAAAAAGATTTAATCAAACAAATTCAATATACTTAAATTTTTAACTAAAATTCATCTTTAGTTACTCACGAGATGATCATTATTTTGATTTTTGAGTTAATTAGGATTGCCACAGCTTGAGCAGAATTTATTAAAGTTTTAAATTATGTGAATGAGGTATTTAACTCTTTAATTTGACAATTGTGTTCATTGACGAATATTTTCATTCATCATTGCGAGTGTGAAAAATATTTAATTGTAGAGGTATTATTAATAGAAAATCCAACCTTTTTTTTTGTCTTAAGACATTTTGTAAATTGTTTATGCATTCACTACATAACAAATTTGTAGACTTCATGGGAAAAAAACGAATAGAAGAGCTTTTCAGAAAAATTACTACCGAAAGAGAAGATTCGTAGCACCAAAAAGAAAAGTGAAAGGAAGGTGTAAACAATTTGAGAGTGAAAATTAGACAAAAGAGTTTCCAGGTTTCCTTGAAAAAATTTGTGGCCTAAAAAGGGCCGTAACTCTCACGGTAAATTTCCCACCGTTACTTCATCATTTCCCCTTTTTAAACCCACGATCCAAGTCTCTTCCAAGCACTCCCAAGATACTTACTATATATACTTGAGAAGAAGTGTTATTAATTTTAGATTGTTAGAGATATTTCAGATTTTTTAGAATTTGTTTCCTATGTCCTCTAACCTAGGCGATGCTTTTACGTAATACGGTAAGGGCAATCCGCAGAACGTTGCAAACCTTTCCTTATCAGATTGTGCAACAAGTACTCATGGGAAATTGCCATCAGAACTCCTTGTAAGTCATCAGGCATTGATAGCCCTTCATGAATCCACCTCGTCCTTTGCCTTGCCCTTCACGCCCACAACATTTTTTCTGAAGGTGTCTAAGGTCTTTCCTAGATATGTCAAAATGAATCTTAAATCTGTATATAATCCATTTAAAATATAAATGAGTCATTAAATGAGTCATATATAAGTCACTTTAATTTTGAAGAATCAATTTTAAATGGGTTTTAAGGCCAAAATAAATGAGTCTAAATTGGTTGAGCTTAATATCCATTCCCAACCTATTCCCAACCTATTAGGCTCATACAAACTCTCTCTTTTCAGCCTTATAGAAATATTTTAGAAAAATCGAAATTATAATTATTTTTTCTTCATTTTTCCTTCTTTCATTAGCTTGGCCGGTGGCCAGCAAAAGACAAACTTGTTGGAGGCTGGCAAAGCTCAAGCTTACCAATCTAGCGAGGCCGAGCTTAAGAGGGACAGCATGGTGTAGTCATGCTTGAGGAGGAGGTTAAGAGACACCGACTCTTTTCAAGAGCCTTTGTATCATATTCAACACTTCGACATGTGTCCGACATGTTTTGACACGCGCTGACATGTGATTAACGAGTGTCAGAAAATCCCACGTACGGTCAACTCTTCCTAACATGCTTTGACATCCAAGTTTGAAATTTCGACATGCATGAGATTAGGTTATTTGAGAAATTCCAACAGCTTCCACCACACGCCGCCGTAGAGGGGTCGGGGGTTTGGTGTTCTTGACGGAGGGGGAAAAGCAGGAGCTGGAGGACTCACCTTGCCGTCGTTCCTAGCAGTGAGTCGAGCCGCTATCTAGACGAGATCCTGCTGTGGTGGCTGGGCTCGGAGGAGGTGGAGGCGGAGGCGGAGGTGGAAGATGGGACCTGCCCCATTGCGCGGCGGCGGCGGCGCTGGAATTTCGGCGAAAGGAGCAAATGGGTATGTCAAGATGGGACGAAAGTTCGGAACTTGGGAGAGACCCAGGTCGGAAAAGTAATGAATCGAAGGATTATATAATGGTGGTGGAAATGGAGATGGTCGAGATTATTTGCGTCAAAAGTGGTGGAGGAGGGGAGGATTTAAAGCGGTGCATGTCGACGTTGCGGAGAAGACGAATCATCATGCACTCCCATCCTTGGGGGGCGCCGAAAGCGTGGGATTTGACTTGGGGGCCGGGGGAAGTGAAGGCTTCCTGTGTAGTGTGTTTGAATGAATTGCTAAAAAGGCGCAGCTGCTTCGGCGGGATGTAGGGCTCATAAATTCATTTGAGACTTTTTAATTAATTATAAAATAAATTTAATTTATTTTGATTTAAATTGTTATGTATATATAAAAATATTCATTTAATATATAACGTATTGAAATTTTTTTATTTTTAAAAAAGACGTGTCGACGTGTCGTGTCGTATCGTATCGTGTCACATATCACATAAGTGTTACTTTTTTTTTTTTTTTTTTTGATCTATTCATAAGTGTTACTTAAAGAGGAGGTACTTTAGGATTTTGCCCCAAGGGCTTTCATGGTTTTCACCATGACCAGGCTTTGGTTCTCTCTTTCACATATTTGAAAGAAAATAATGCACATGAAAGAGAGAGAGAGTGCTACGTTCTTTTTTTTTTTTTTTTTTTTTGGTTAGAAGTGCTACGTTCTTTACAAGGGTTATTATAAAAAAAAATTCCAAGCTAATATATTTATAATAAATATACTTCAAATTAATTTTTTGATCAAGAAAAATCTCAAAATGATACATTTATAATAAATTTATCTAAAATAACCAAAAAAATTTCAAATTGATACATTTTTGATAAATTTATCCAAAATTAATTTTCTTTTACCGTTTAAAACTCTAAAATTATATATTTATGACAAATATTACTTATGTTAATTGGATTAATAATACAAAAAAATACAAAATTGATTCAATTTTGACAAACGAAAATAAAATTCCAAACCGATATACTACTCAATTATTACGTATTATTTAATTCGGTGATTTGATGGTAAAATTAATGAAAATTACCATATAGTAAATTTATCATAAGTATATTAATTTGAAGTAAATTTATCAAAAATATATCAGTTTGAGATTTTTAATAATTAAAAAATTAATTTTATATAAATTTAGTATAAATATATTAATTTAGGAATTTTTAGGACTTTAATTTAAAAATTGACTCAGGTCCGGACATGGACGTTGTCAACTTTAGGAGAAAGGTTCCAGCTGGAGGACAATGACCGAGCTTAGCTGTAGACTGGAGAACTTGTACTTTTAGACCTGCATGGAATCCAACCTCAGATTCCGAGGTGAGAAAGTAAAACATGATTAAGAGGGCTACCGATCTGTTCATTGCATCGTCTTTATCGATCCGAATGAATGGAACTGACTTGATAGGACTGCCCATCGATTCATTGCATCTACTTTATCGATTCCAGCCACTGAAAAGTCCTTTTCGTCTTCTTTTTTTTTTCTCGAGCTTTTGTAATGACTTCTTATAATGTTAAATCACGTGGGACCGTTACTGCTCGACGATTTTCCCTCGCGTTGCCCTAGCGCAGCGGGTGCCCACAAGTCAACGGTCTTGGTCATGGCTAAAATGCGATTGTCTAATAATGTCTATAGACTCAAAAAAAAAAAAAAAAAAAAAATAATGTCTATAGACCTCCTGTGCCCTCTGCAAGAGAGAGGAGAGAGAGAGAGAGAGCGAATTGGTCCGTGGCGTTTCTAATAATTCTCCGAGTTATGGCTCCTGAAGAAGTGGCTGCTGGAAGGAAGAGAAAATGCCCGGTTTGTTTCCTCTTCATCTTTGGGATTTGTGTTATTATTTCTTCGACCTGAATATGGTGGAATCGATCCTCTGCTTGTAGTTCAACCCCCAATCGCTGCTAAACATAGTCTGCAACGTTATAAATCTCCTTTGGCGTGAATGATTGAACCGAAGTATGCTCAAAATCACTTGATCCTGTCAAAATTCCAAGCACTAATTGATGTTGTACGCTATTCTGTTAACTACTGTTTTGCTTTCCCCTAAAATTTGAGATGTCATTTAAATTTGAGAAAATTATGAAAAGACTACGTGTGAATTCACTAATCAACCTTTGGGTATTACAAAAGTTCTGAAACCTATGGATGTTAAAACGGCCAAAATGCATGAGTTGCAAGATTCAGTTTCAGTCAGCTTGCCGTGATAGGTTCGGCTCCATCGGAACCATAAAACTTTGTTTTTTTTTGGCTTGTTTTCTGGCCAGAAAGCATAAGACTTGATCTGAAACACTATGTTTATTTTAGTTTCCTTGATTTGACAGGAATCATCTTCTACCTCATCGCTGCCGTTTCGAATCAAATATGAAGTTTTCTTAAGTTTTAGAGGTTCAGATACTCGCAGAGGATTCACGGATCACCTTTATAGCAGATTGGCAAAGGCGGGAATCAAAGTCTTTCAGAGATAACGAAGAGCTCCGTGCCGGAGAAGAGATCCATCCCAGGCTAAAAGAAGCAATCAAGCAGTCGACGATCTCGATAGCCGTCATCTCCAAGGATTATGCTTCCAGTAAAAGTTGCCTCATGGAGGTGGTACAAATGTGGGAGTGCAGAAAATTTAATGGACAGACTATTATCCCGATTTTCTATGATATTAGTCCCAACGATGTCAAACACCAGGCTGGGGATTTCGGAAGGTCCTTCAATCAACATGTGCAGAACGGAGTAAACGCAGATACCATACAAAGATGGAAGGATGTTTTCCGAAAGATCGGGGGATTAAGCGGATTTAATCTGGAGAACATAAATGGGGGGTAATTCTTTTACTTCTGGTTTCTGTTTTCTTTCCTAGGTAAATGGAAAAAAAAAATGTATAAGATGATGTGAGAATGAACCCTTACCTTTTCCAATAAATATTTTACGCAAGCATATTGATGATGATGCATGTTAGAGAGATCTTTAAAGTTATTATTCTGAAATGGATCGGCAATTTAACAGGTTGAAGTTCTATATGCCTATTGAATGACCAGTCAATCAATTAAAGTGGCCATTCGAAAATGGATTGACTTATGATATAACTGCGAGTTAGACCAGCCGACCTGGTTCACCACATTCTGTTCGTTTCCCTTGGCTAGAACTTTTGTTTTGCAGATAGCATGATATCCATGTCAAGACCGGTATTGGATGAAAGGGAATTATACCATGCATTAAAACTAGCTCTCCATTTTAATTGAAGATCCCCCTAACCCCCGTTGTTTGATCTAATTTTGGTCGGAATGGTCGGTTCATTCCCCCACTTTAACGTTGTTATATATATATTAGTTTAACTCTGTTCTCATCCCATGCTTCATCACTTATGCCTGCAGGCATGAGTCCCACCTTGTAGACAAAGTTCTTACACGTGTCTGGCAGGTGTTGAAGAAGGATGACCAACGTGTAACCGACAAACTAGTTGGAATCAATCATCATGTTCAAGAGATGATGACAAAGCTTGGTGTTGTCTCCGGCCAGGGACAAGCGACGAATGTATGTGGAGAAGACGTACGTGTCATCAGTATATGCGGTATGCCGGGTGTCGGAAAGACTACCCTTGCAAAGATTGTCTTCAATAACGTACATAAGTTATTTGATGGATGTAGCTTCCTCGAAGGTATAAATTCAAAAGAAATCGAGGCTTCCCAAAAATCGTTGATTTCTGACCTTCGAAAAGAAGAACTTGAATATCTGAGATCTTCTGCAGAAGGTATTAAAATAATATCGAACGCATTTACAGAAATGAAGGTTCTCATTGTGCTGGACGATGTGCATAGGAACAAACAAATTGAAGCATTAGCTGGGAAATTTACTTGGTTTGGTCTGGGAAGTAGAATTATTGTGACCACAAGTAGAAAAAATTTTATGAAGGGTTTCGAATTTGGAGAAGAAGATAGAGAAGCTGAAGAATACGAGGTTAGTCCACTGGGAGATGAGGATGCTCGTCAACTCTTTCATAAGCATGCTTTTCGAGGGGATGCGCCCCCCGTCCCCGAGTACGTTTCCTTGTCCAGAGACATCGTCAAAGCTTTGGGAGGGCATCCTCTGGCTATTGTGCTTCGGGCAGACTATTTAAAGAAAAGGAGCATAGAAATATGGGGAAGAACCCGGGATTCCTTAAGAGATCATCCAGATGAGAGAGATGTAAAAGCTGCCTTTAAGGCCAGTTACGATTCTTTGGATGCTTATACACAGGAGATATTCCTGGACATAGCATGCTTTTTTAATGGAAAGGATCAGAGGATTCCTTCTTACATGTGGAAGGCTTGTGGTTTCTGTCCTTCTGGAGAAATAGAAGAGCTTCTGGACATGCATTTGTTGGAAATTGGAAAAAATAATGAATTAAGAATGCACGATCTCGTAAGAGACTTCGGCAGGAAGCTTGTCAAGGAGAAAGATCCTAGTAAGCGCTGCAGGTTTTGGAATCCCAGTGATGCACTTTCCGTTCCAGGGGACTTTCTTGTAAGTTTTCAAAACCTTTAGAAATTTTTTTTGTGGGTTACGCAAGCGTTCAGATAAGCCTTCCATTCCCGTTAACATAAACTTGCTTTTGACTATTCAATCTCGAAGGGAAGAGAAAGGGACTTGTTCCTAACGCGATTTAGAATGCTTAGTGGATGCCCACTGATTTTGTAATTTTGATTTGTCTCGTTCCATTAAAAGCAGTCAAAGAAATTTTAGAGTTTTCAACTTACTCGTACGTTTTTCCCTAACTGAGACATTACAGGGTACTTCAAGTGTCAAAGGCATCGGTCTCACAGTTGAAGAGGGTTGGGCCGACAGTTTTAGATGTGAACAATTTGGCAAAATGTCGAATTTGAGGTACCTCAGACTGAACCAGGCTAACATCCAGGGAGAATTACGAGAATCTCCTTCCAAATTTGAGGTGGCTTGATTGGCAGCAGTGCCATTCAATTTCTGAGCTAAATAATATGCATTTGAAGAAGTTAGTCATTCTCGATCTGTCTTGGAGTCCAGTCAACAAAGATTCAGAATTCTGGAGACAAATCATGGAGGTATGGCCAATATTTGCTTTTTAAATCTTGTGTTAAGATGATAGATATGAGTGAGTGAAGTTTGATATCTTCTTTTGCACATACATTGCAGAAGGTGGAGGAATTGAAAGTCTTGAACCTACAAGGATGTGTTCAGTTACACTGCATCATTTGACTTTCCAGCTCCAATCAATTTGGAGATTTTGATACTGGAAGATTGCACTCAGTTATCTCAAATTGGGCCATTCATTAATGGACTGAAGAACTTGAGTTCCTTAAATCTGAGAAAGTGCAGGCAAGTCAATAAGTTGCCCCCAGAACTGTGCTGCATGAAATCTTTGAAGGAACTTCTGATTGATGGAACTAGAATCGAAATAATTCATATCCAGAAAGGTTCTTGGCCGTATCTTGAAAAACTTAGTGCTTGTCGCTGTGAAAAGTTGAAAGATATATCCACAATCGACCGCCTAGAGTGTCTCACAAGTCTTGATCTGGATGGTGCTAAAATTGTTTGTGTTCCAAAAACTCTTGAATTTCCTCAGAAACTTCAGAGACTTTCTTTAAGAAAATGCCGTAAGTTTGATGAACTCCCGACGTTCCATCAAGAAACTGGGGCTGCTGGAGGTAATGGACCTTTCATACACTGGAATCACAGAACTACCAGAGTCAGTCATGGATTTGAGAAATTTGAAGACGCTGAAGATGGAACACACTCACCTACAAAAATTTCCTGAAGATATTGTGAACTTAGAGAAACTGGAAGAGATGGATTTCTCTGGCTGCAGAAGTTTGGGGGCCAAGTTCCTTGTGATATTTCAGGCTTATCCTCTTTGAGAATTTTGAGATTATCGTCATCCAATGTGGCTGGGCTGCCTCAGGGCATTTGTGGTCTCTCGCCTCCAAACCCTTGACATCCTTCAATGCAACCGACTTCAAGAACTACCAAAGTTGCCCTCCAGTTTACTCAGTCTCCGCTGGGGATCCAGAAAAATGAAAGTCCTCGACTTGTCATATCTGACAAATCTGAAAGAGCTATGCTTGAATGATGATGAGCAGCCAGAAGGGGGGTCATCGAGTCAGACCCCAAATATTGGGTGGATCACGAGATTACCAAGTCTAGAGACCTTGCAATTGTCCGTTTCAAAGGTCACCAATCTCCCTGGGAATTTTAGTGCCCTTACTCAGCTCCGGGAACTCTCTTTATCCTACATGAAGGAGCTAGACCTCACACAACTTCCCTCCTCAAGCTTATTGACTTTGCGTCTCAAATATTGCAAGATTCCAGAGCCAACATTTTCTAGTCTGCAACATCATCTGTCAGAACTAGAACTAGAATACTGCGATTTAGCAGAGATTGATGGTCTTAAAGATTTAAATCGTTTGGTAGTCCTGACAGTGTCTTATTGCAAGGGTGTGACAAACCTTAACGGGCTCAAGGATTTACCACGTCTCAGGAAGGTGAAAGGTGTCTTTGAAGATCGACCCAGTCTACCAAAATTATCCAAGCGTGTTGAACAGGACATATGCCCAGCGGTTTAATAGTCTCTGTCCTGTACGAACTGCTGTTGTACTTTCGAGTCTTCGACAGGACGTCTCCTTTTAGTCTAAGAAACTGGAGAGCGACCTAAGGTACATGCTCCAATTCTGTTTACAATTCTTTTTAACCGAAACAAAGTTGGATTTTATCGGTTCCATGAAGTCCTTATGTGCATATTGCACTGGATCTGTGCAGTGTCACAAAATACCCCGGGCAAATTCTTGGCACCCGGCGATTGGTAGCGGCATCAACAATCTTGCATCAAAACCATTGCTGAAGGTAACCCCCACACTTGAATTGCTGCATATATTGTCAGTGTTCTATTTGTACTGCTTTTAAAGGTGGGATTCACCAAAGCACCGTTTACTGTTATTTGTAGCCTCTAGGATGCATCCTCCAAAAGCCATCCACTGCCGCTCAGCTCTTCGATCGCGATAAGAAAGAGAAAACGAAGAAGCAAAATAAGATCCAGCATCCATGGGCGACATTGCAAGGACTCCGCAATCGTGAGCCATCACGGGCCTGTGCTTTCGTCAGCTCTGCTGGTGAAATTCATCCTGAACACCGCCTTCAGTGTTGCCATTCTTCATTCGAGTTAATCAAGTCGTTGGGTTCCCGAATCTCCCGGAGTTGATTATAGGATGGTGATGACGAAAGCTTCACCAAGACGGTGGTTTTTGTTTTCTTTTCTCAAATTATTGCACATGAATTTTTAACTTCTGTAATAGACATAACGTTCGATCTAACAAGCTAAAAGATGTCCAGTCCGTTCTTTATTCATTCTCTGCATTTGCTACTAGAGCCTCTCCTTCTCCAGGATGAAAAAAATTGGAAAAATCACAAGAATAAATGAGGCCTTTCTTTGAGGTAACTTTAGAATCAACCGGCTAAACATATAACCAAAACTTGAATGCAAGCAAAGATTATGATTTCTCAATTTGTGAAAATTTAGATTTTACTAATGTTGAAACAATGATATCAAAAAGACAAGCGCATTCATAATGTAAAATGATTCAGGAAGAAATTCCAAAAATTACCGAATTACACAAACCCGGTGGTTTTGGCGGAACTGCCCATCGCCTCTCTCTGCTATGCTCCTGTAGCTGTACATAAAGCTCCCTTGCAGTCATAATTAGTCTCGCGGCAAAAATTGTTGCTTAGCTAATGGATGGCATAGTGAAGTGAGCAATATGATGGCATCAAAATGAGTCAAGAGGTGGAAGAAAAAAATGAATTTGGTACTTAAATATGCTCTCTCCTAAAGCATTGTTGAAGCATTGTAAAAAGCTTGTAGCACACTCCTAAATTAACTCATCCGAGAAATTGCTTATGTTGATCGATCCCACATTGAGCGACAATTAATTTTGTGCTTTGGCATATAGGTAGACACTTCCTCAAAAGGTCATCTAAGCTTTAATTCCAGTGTTGAATGTTATTACCACGTCAGTCTCTTGTGAGTTGATTTCAATATCCCACATATGATTAGGAAATGCTCCCCTCTTGTTTGATGTGCAATTCGATTTGTCATGTTCTCTTCACCATCTTTAAATTCGCTAGAAGTGACACCTTATTCAAATCCTATTGTCCCGCTCTCATTGACCAAGTCGTTGCAACATGAAAATATAAGGATTAAAATCCTATAGACTTATAATTGAAGCTCATTTGGTCCCATTCATTCACATTGTTCTCACCTAGAAAGAATTAAAATCCACCAAAAAAAAAAAAAAAAAAAAAGGAACGCTGAGATGAATGATTTGAGATTCTGGATTTTGATATACTTCGGGGAGAAGAACCAAGATGGTTCCTACGCATACCTGAGAAAACCTAAAAAAAAACACCATATAAGGTAATATAGCAAATTGGTTCATAAAAGAAGGCAATGTAACATATTGATAGCATTTTGGGAAGAAAGATGGTAAGGGCATGCATGATAAAATTTCTACTTCTGTATTTCATACTCAAATTTTAATGCTCAGTTATTTTTAATACAAAAAAGTAACAAACTTTTATATATTTAAGGTGTTTTTGATTCACTAAAATAATTTAATGCAATTTGATTTTTTATTTAAATAAAATTGACTTTTAATGTGCATAGTTTTCAGAGAAATAGATTTGAAGAAGAAATCGGGAAGGATATGATTTAAAAGTTTTAACTTCTCAATTTAGTAGGATATGAATCAATTTAAAATTATTGGGGGAGGTGGGATTTAATTTTAATGCGCACCGAATAACAAACTTATTAATTTAACAAAAGAGATAAGAGATGGAGTCTAATTTGATGAATTATAAGGTCATTAATATAAATCCCTACAAAAATCTGTGTATTTTGATGCTCGGTTATTTTTTATACAAAAAGTAACAAACTTTCATGTATATAAGGTATTTTTTGACTCACTAATAATATTTACTCGTGAATAATGAATATTTTCTTTTAAATAAAATTGACTTTCAATGTGTCTAGTAAATTTTTTATGAAGCAAAAAGTATTCAGATAAATGTGAAACTCGTCATCAGATTTCATGGAGTTCTCGACCAAAACAAATAAGTAAATCTGATGGAGCCCACCATTTTTAATGATTCTCATTCAATTTATCTTATGATTATTTTGTGTACACGTATTAAAAAGCCCGTATTTATGGGAAATTATTGACTTGTATAGAATGCAAGTTGCTTTTTAATTCTTAAAATCCATTTGGCTCTCCTCTCTTTTCCCCCACTCTTTGAGAAATATTTACCTGGGATTCGGACACAACGTACAGGGCGGGCCCACCCGCCGCCCACAAGATCAGCGGCCAAGATTCAGTTGGCCCTGGAACAAATTCCCTCCCCTCTCCCTCTCGTGCTGGACAGATTGCTTTGTCCCGAAGCACATCGACAGTCCCAAAGTCAACTCTTTGACCAGACCGAACGCCAAGATTACTGCACAATCTCTCTTTGGACGATCGTCTTCTACATCCCATCCGAAGCGAATACAGAGCTGACCCGTGATCGCAATGGGGTTCAACTTCATCCTGCACGCGCCGTGTCGTTCTCCGACGACGTGCGGCTCTTCCTTCGCGTGGTGCTCGTCTTGCCAGCCGCCGCCGCTCGGCTACCACCGCACGCCCCGCCGCGTGTCCGCCATGTTCGCCGCCATGATGCTCGGTGGACTGTAAGCCGCTCTCTTACTCTTCTTGTTTCTCTTATGCCTCAAAGGTCACCAACCCAAAAGATGGAAATGAAAAAGCCAGCCTTCAAACTTCGTTGCATCTTTGTCAGGGCCTTGGGACTGCTCGCTCCGACCGTGCTCGCGTTCGTCAAATCGAAAGCGTCCAAAATCTTCCGCAAGCCCACCGCGACGGTCAAGAGAGAGGAGACGAACAACCCCGGAGCCGCGGCGAGCGGCGGCGACACGCCGGCGCCGGCCGGCGAGGAGTACGAGGTGTTCCTGAGCTTCAGGGGGCCTGATACTCGCACGGGGTTTACCGATTGCCTCTACCACGACATGCTCGGCGCCGGGATCCGCGTCTACCGAGATGACGAGGAGCTCCGCGTCGGCAGGGAGATCGGAGGCGAGCTCATGCGGGCGCTCGACATGTCCAAGATCTACGTGCCCATCTTCTCCAAGGACTACGCGTCGAGCTCGTGGTGCCTCCGCGAGGTCGCTCACATGGTGGACTGCGTGGCTCGGTCGAAGGGGAATAAGGAGATCTTGCCGGTGTTCTTCAACGCGTCGCCTTCGGATGTGAAGCTCAGGACTGGGCTGTACAGGAATGCCATGGCCAAGCACAGGAAGAAGTTCGGGGTTGAGGAAGTGAAGAGGTGGGAGGATGCTCTTGTTGAAGTCGCTGAATTGAAGGGATGGGACCTCAAAACGAGAGGGTAATTACTAATTTTCCAATTTTCTGTTCTTTTGATATTATTTTCATGTCATTTATACGCAATCTGATTGTCGTATTAGAATGTGCAATTTGAATTCCTCAGTCTTTGCCATTTTCTGCATAGGTAAGATTTCTGGGAATTTCGACAGTTTGAAATGCGGGAAGAAGTTGGCAGTAATTGTACATTGTCTGGGGTCTCAGTTAGATGCTAGTATATTCTGTATCTGGCGTGGTCATTGATGTATAGACTCATGAAATCTGGCAGGCTCCATTTTAGTAGTCAATGACCAACTTTCAAGATTAATGAGCTTGGGGAATCTGTATTCTGTTCCCGACTTTGATCGGCCTTTCCATCAGTGGTAAGTGGTAACCGGTAGGAGCAAACTGATGAGTTGATTAACTCTCCGTTTTGGTCATGCTCACTTGTATACCAACCACAACAGGAAGTTCCTCAAAAAAATTTCAGTCATTTGGCTAGTTTAGAATGCAATTTCTAACTTCAGAGTAGAGTTCAAACAAAGACCAAACAAAAAACATCAAGTGGGTAAATCATAATTAAGCATCGTATAAAGAAGGCATTTGCAATGAGATAATATTGCACACCTCCTCTGTCATACATGTGGATTCCATAGTTCTAGAACCTGCAAATACTTGAGGGTGCGTACAAGTTCCAAGATATTCAAAACTTTTGCCTGTATGTTATGCCTTGTCTGAAATCTAATATCACATCCGTACGTTGATGTTTGAAGGAGTGAAGCAACTAGTGGTTTCTGAGGAATGCTTTATTTTAGCAACCTGCCTCCTTTTCCTCGCCCCTCTTTTACCCTTCACTGGATATTTTTTACTCTTTTTCTGAACTTCTTTTCATCAGTTCTTCCTTTTATGTTTTCTTTCTGCTCTGGCTCAACTCAATTCTTTTAATTGAACTTACAAGTCCAGTTATTTATTCCATCCTGCTCAATCTAGCTTGGAAATCATTCATGAAGCTGGAAGAACTTTAAGCTTAAGTTGCATTCCTATTGATAGTATAAAAAGAACTAATAAAAATAGAGAAAGCGTGAAGACGGATTTATATTGTTGGGAAAGAGGTATAAAACATTGGAACTCCGTCTCATGTGTAAAATTTTACCTTCGTATCACATGCATGTTTCTTGAACTGACTCCTTGTTTGTGAATCATCTATGCATTAATCCAAATACTTTTGCTTTGACTTGAGAGAAATGATAACATCTCTATTTACTGTCTTTTTTCAACTGAGGCAGTTCGTATATGTGGCAGGCATGGGGAAGCTATTAAGTTGATCATCCGAGAGGTTTTGGTTAAGTTGAAGATAAAGCATAAATATGTGAAAAATCAGCTGGTTGGAGTGGATGATCGTGTAGAAGACATAATGAAGCTGTTGGATGTTGACTGTGAAGGTGTTCGTTTTGTTGGTATCCACGGGATGGGCGGTGTTGGCAAAACAACTCTTGCAAAGGTTGTCTTCAACCAGGTCTGTTCGTATTTCGATGATTGCTGCTTTCTTGGAGATGTTCGAGAATCATCAGAAAAAGGGGGCCTAGTAAATTTGCAGAAACAGTTGTATTCTGACATTCTCGACTCTAGATTCGTGGACAACATTCATGACATTGATGATGGGATTAACCAGATTGGGACAAGATTTCGCAGCAAAAAGGTCCTCATTGTTTTGGATGATGTTGATAAGGAAGAACAACTAGAGAAGTTAGCAGGGGAACAAGATTGGTTTGGTTCAGGAAGTAGGATAATCATTACAACCAGGAATGAAGCTACTCTAAAAGTCCTGGATGAGGATTTGATATACGAATTAAAGGAACTGAATTTTGATCAAGCTCTTAAGCTTTTCTGCATACATGCTTTTAGAAAAGATTCTCCACCATATCAATATGATATTCCTGCATCGGAAATTGTTGTCACAACAGGAGGGCTTCCTTTGGCTCTTGAGGTCATAGGCTCATTTCTCTATCGCCAACCAGAAGAGATATGGAAAGAGACTGTGGAGAGGCTAGCAAGAATACCTCATAAGGATGTCCGACAGCAGTTGATGATCGGTTATGAAGCATTAGAGGATGAGGAAAAGGAGATTTTTCTTGACATTGCTTGCTTTTTTGTCAACAACACCAAAAAGACGAATGCAATTTACATGTGGGAAGCTTGCAATTTTTTTCCTGAGACTGGGATACAGGTTCTTATGCAAATGTCTCTGGTAAAGATTGTTGATGGTGATGTATTATGGATGCATGACCAGCTCAAAGATCTTGGGAGGCAAATTGTTCAGAGGGAGTGCTTGCATGATCCTGGAGAGCGTAGCCGGGTGTGGATTTGTGAGGAAGCCGTGGACATTGTAAGAACAAAGCAGGTAAACAAAATTCACTGTTTTGATGAGTTGGATACGTGTAGAAAAGAGTTTACATATCCACTTAGAGGCCTTTCGATTCTTTTACCCCAAACGAGAATCTGAAAATTTGTCAAATTCTTACTAATAAATATATTTTTCAAATTCATGCTTGTTCATTTGTGTTTGCTTTGGCAGAGAAAGAAAAAAGTTCAGGCACTCATATTAACTGGAAGTGATTATCAACCACTTGTAATTACGCATGACGAACTTAGTAGGTTGCCCAACCTAAGGTTCCTTGAATTAGAGGAGGGAACCTTTGCCGGAGACTTTGGGGATGATTTTTCGAAGTTAAGGTGGATTTCTTGGTATTCTCCTAGGCCCCTTGATCTTGAGGTAACCAATCTATCTATGAAGAATTTGGTTGTCTTTGAGATCGTTGCAGGCAGCATCACAGATGACTGGAGCGGATGGAGCCTAATCAAGGTATGATATGCATTCGCTTTGATTCTGATTGGCATATGATGTAATATATACTATTTTCTTCTCTTGATGGTGAATCATTTTTGTTAGATGGCAAAGAATCTGAAAGTTCTAAACCTCAGAGGTTGCGAAGGCATAACTAGAACACTAGACTTCTCTGGATGCTTCAGTCTAGAGAGGCTGAGTTTCTATAATTGCATAAACTTGGTTGAGATCGACCCTCCATTGGGAAGCTAAAGCGCCTGATTCACTTAAATCTTAAAGAGTGCCTCTCTCTTAAGGATTTGCCCGAAGAAATTGGAAGGCTTACGAATCTGAAGCTCCTTGCTTCTAGTGGATGTTTTCTGAAACTCCCGGGTTCATTTGGGAAATTGACATCATTGAAGGAGTTGGATCTGTCAAACATACAAATTGAATGCCTTCCTGATTCTATTGGTGATAAGAAGTTTCTGTCTGTCCTTATTCTAAGGTACACACAAATTAGCACACTTCCAGAGACTATTGGGAAGCTTGTCAAACTTGAGTCTCTCTCTCTCTTTGGATGCGTTAAGTTGAGAAAACTCCCAGACTCAATTGGGAAGCTAGAGTCTTTGCGGGAGTTGAATTTATCCAGTACTAAAATTGCTGAGTTACCAGATTCAATTGGAAATCTGAAGAAATTGAAAGTGATATCGATGGAGAATACTCCAATAAGGAAATTGCCCAGTACTATTGGAATGTTAAAGAATCTGGAAGAGCTCCATGCTAGTGATTGTGAAGAATTAACTGGTGAAATTCCAATGGAAATTGGCGCATTGTCCTCTTTGAAAATTCTTGAACTATCAGGTGCCCATATTTCTGGAGTGCCGACAACAATCAATCATATTCTCCACCTTGAAAGACTAGAGTTGACAGGTTGTAATGAGGTTCAAGAATTGCCAGAGCTTCCAAAAAGTCTGACCTATCTGCATTTTCAATCATCGACATTGCACATAGTTCCGGATCTCTCAAACTTGACTAATCTGGTCGATTTGCTCTTATCTGATGGCTCTGAAGATGTGCTTCAAGCTTCATCAGATCTGTTGCCAAGTTCCAGCTTAGGGTGGATTAGGAGGTTATCCAAACTGAAGAAGTTAGAATTGTCTCTTTCTAGTGTCCCTGCACCATCTACTGAGTTTGGTTCTCTTCCTCGTCTAACTGAGCTTATTTTATCTGGACTAGACTTGCAATGCATCACGAAGCTTCCTCCCTCCTTATCGGAGCTGCAACTTGTTAATTTCAACTCAATAATATCTTGGTCAATCTTTTCCAACTTGAAAAACTTGTCCAAGCTACGACTTTCTCAATCTCAGCTTCAAGAAATTGAGCTCAGTGGACTAGAACAACTGAGAGCATTGTCAGTGACTAAATGTGAACTCCTCAAGAGGTTATTCATCCCGGCAAGCTTAAAGAAACTTAAAGAATTGTGGCTATCAGAATGTCCGAATCTAGTTGAGATTGAAGGTCTGGAGGCCCAAGAGTCCTTGGAAGAAATGAATGTACAGTACTGTGGTTCCATTGAAAGGTTACACGATCTGTCAAACTCAAAGTTGCTGAAGCTTTTGGTTATATCAGACTGCTATGAGCTCCGTACTGTTGAGGGCCTCAGCGGTTTAGAATCTTTGAATGCATTACTTGTTTATGAGTGCAGTTCACTGGAGAAACTAATTATTCCATCGAACTTAGAGAAGCTAACACATTTGGAGTTTTCAGGATGTGAGAAGCTGATTGAGATTTCAGGTCTTGGTGCATTGGAATCATTGGAGACTTTAACCATTAAAAAGTGTCCTATTAGCAAACTATGTGAGTTATCAAACTTACAGATGCTGAAGTCTCTGTCAATCGTTGGATGCCATGAGCTACAATCTATTGATGGTGTTGATGAGCTAGACTCTTTGCGCGATTTCTATGTTTCTAGCTGTCGGAAACTGGGAGCTCTGATGGACGTATCTAACACAAAGTTGTCTGATGAATGCCTAATAACAATTCGGAAGTGTCGGAAATTACAAAGCCATGGCTATCCTAATGTCAATGGCCTTCCCTACAGGGATTACAAGAACATGAGTGTTGCAACGGCAAACTCTCCTACAGGGTCACTCCCTCTAGAGACATCAGACGAGGTATCCATCTACTTCTTCATAAGTAGAAGCATAGCCCTTGCCCCTTTTTTATTATCCTCTACATAAACGGGCTGGTCTTGAAGACTATAAGATCTGACTTGTTTACTAATTCCACCTTCACATATTAAATTTCTTCATCAAATCTATCAGGAAAAACTCAAAACATGTAAAGCCAAATAATAGAATTAAGTATGATGATATTTAATTGGAGAAAGTAGCGTTTTAAGATGCAGCAAATTTGCATTTCTTGTAGGATGAAGATGAAACGAACGATGAAGCGGAAGAGCTGGAGGTGGATAGAGACAACTTTGACGATAATAGCTCACCTACCATTGTAACTTCTCACGAACCTGATACTGAGCTTTGACTCCGAATTCTTTCATCCGCGAGTTCTCAAGATGAAGAGATTCCCATTGTAAGCTATGGTGAATGAGGGACCCCAATATGACCACAATCTTTTTTGATTGCACCAGGGATTTTCATCTTTAGTTTCTTCCTACTCGGGAAAAAAGAAGGGATAGAGTCACCATAGGCCCCTAAACTTTTCCAACTTGTTGGATCAGATTTCTGAATTTTTTTGTGCAATTGAATCCTTAAAGTACATGTTTTTCTTTCGTTCCAGTTGATCTTTTTGTTAAATTGAAAATGGAAATGCTGGCGTGGACTGACCCATTGGTTCCTCATGAGCACTGACCAGACAAGTTGATACTTACGTGTAATTTCGTACAAGAGAAACGCGAAGAAATTGGATGCCACAGGGGCAGGTGGCGATGCCGCCAACGCACTGGCAAGGGCCATCGAGTCTTTGTCTGCTGTCACATGGCCCATGTCAAGGGCAGGCGATAACTAGGGTTGCTTGACCCCACTGTTGATCACTCGAGTCTTGCGATTAGGGTATTGGAGATGGAGATTAATTTGTCGTTTTAAGTAATGCAAGGTAAAATTGAATTGCTATAGAGATATGAAGAAAAAAAGAGGTGGTAAAATATCTTCAATCTTGAGGTGCCCCACATCATAGGACAAATTGTGAATGGAATGGATGAAACGTCAAGAATAATAATGTAATTGGAAATAAAAGTGGGAGAGGTGGAAATTAAATGCAAAACTAGAGCTTTGGGCAAGAAAACTAATGGAGATCAAAGTGGTGCAGAAACTAAAGGCATTGTGAATCTATGTGAATCTATTAAAGAACAATCGAACGAAAATGTAGTAGAGATTCTGCATAATTGAGCATGTCCTTCTTTACCACTCACGTATTTCATCATGTTCTCCGTAGAAAATTCCAAGTTGTGGCTGAAACCGGATATGCGAGAAAAGCATACGATAGAAGAGTGGGACTTTCTATGTGATTGCATGAAGAAAATGGGTTTCGGTGATAGATGGGTGAAGCTGATCGATTTTGCATCTCCTCGGCCCAATTTCGAATCTTTATCAATGGTGAAGGTGGGAAACCTTTATTCCATCTAGAGGTATACGACAAGGGGATCCGCTTTCACCTTATCTTTTCATAATCTTGGCCAACGTCCTCCCACATGGTGCAAAATGCTATTAGTGATGGCAGCCTAAGAGGTATCAAATTAAACCTCATTGCCCCACTCTTCCCACCTATTCTTTGCGGATGATGCTATTTTCTTTCCGGATGGAACAATTAGAGAAGCTCAGAATCTTGCAAACTTACCGAATTGCTATTGCTTTGCGTCTAGCGGTCGGTTAATCTTAACAAACTGGGGTGTTTTTTGGGGAAAAGTCCACGGGATTTAAAAAGGTAATGAGGGTTCCTATCAGCTTCAATCTCTCCATAATGTGATAATAAATTTGCCTTGATTTAGCTCAGCTTCAATCTCTCCATAATGTGATAATAAATTTGCCTTGATTTAGCTCATTTTTCGTTTAACTTGAGCGGATTGCTCATATTTGATAGAATCCTTTTTCTTTGAAATCTTTCAATTATACAGAGTCATCTTGAGACATTTTTTTTTTTTTTTTTTTTTTTAATTTTGTCTTGTCCCCTTTTTTTAAAAGCCCGTCCACCTATATTTTCAGTGGCCACGTGGAGAAATCCGAAGGGGGTATGTGAACCCTCCCTGACCTCTAACCTCTTTTTCTATTTGAAGAAAATAGTAACTTTTTAGCCTTCTTTCTTCAAACGGCTATGACTATTCAAACCGATTTACAATCATGAGATCGGAAGGAGATCCCGCGGCTGAAATTGAAGGAAAGATGACTGCTGCAAGGGAAGCACCGTTAGCTTCATAAAGGAGAAAGGAGAGACGAGAGTTCTTGTCATCATCTCTTATTCCACACGATCTCACTTTGAGAGAGAGAGAGAGTTTTGCCTTACCCATCAGATTCGAAGAAGCTTGTCTTTGGTCAAGAATGGCTTTAAGACTCATCGATTTCTAGTGCAAGGTATTTAGATTTTGGGTGACTTTGCCCTCCTCTTCTTCTTCGAACAGTATTCACTCTCTTTCTACAACAATTTCTGGGTTGATTTGCTTTAGGAAAATCCCTGTTGGATTCACAGGATTTTCTGGGCTTTTCTTGATGTCCTGTTCTTGGTAATCCTCTCACTGTAGTCTTGAAAAAGTAATAGCCCTATGCGCTTCTCCTTGGTAAATGATCTTATGATCCATCAAAGCCATTGTGTGATGTCAACTGATCCTTGTGATTGCATACAAATGGGTCAGGGGATGAACCCCTCCTTGCGCTTCATGGACTTTCAACTTTCGAGAGAAGGGATAGAATCGTGTTTCGCCAACCGTACTTATAGCTTACTCATCGCCTCATGATATTCATACACTAAATTATTATGTCGATTGCCTAATTTTGAATTTTCATCTTATTTATTAGTGAATTTCCAACCTCCTTTTTGTCCACATGCCTACCCCAAGCTCGACCAAGAAAAACACAATTTTAGAAGCTCTGAGGCTTGTCATGTGTGGCGACTGCATATTATCAAGTGTTTAATGGAATCAACTCTGATGCACTGAAATAGAATGTCCATCCTCTTGAAATTGACAGGACTGATGAGGCCAATGCAAACCGTTTAGAAGTGGAAAAACTCAAAAACTACTCAACATGGACCGACCAAGTACTGATGTTCCTAACTTCTTTGTCATATAGCTAACACAATTTCTTTAATGTTCAGATACCTTAAACTTACTAGCAATGTTAGTAGTACAATTGCAAAGGGTGTTTAGTTTGGAATCGTGTCCACTAGGTGACATTTTGATATTGCATTGCATATCTGTCAAATGTTTTCTTTAATTTGTTACAACTGTTTTGCATGCATTTTTCCTGAAAACAAGGATTTTCTAGTTGTATGTATGGTGTGATATATATGGAAGTACTAGTTATATGAGAAATTTTCGAGGTGTCATGGGTCCTAATATCTTCATGTTCGTCTCTATCTATCAGCAAGTTTAGCAATGGTTGTTGGTTCTCATAAATGTATGGTCCCCAACATTACCGTTTAGAATATATTGCTAAGATGGATTCTCCCGTCATGTGGGTATGTTCGCCAGTTTTATCCTACTTTCTTGATCTCCAGCAACGGTGTTTATGTCCACTTGGGGGGGGGTTTATGACTTAGAGATTGCGAGTCAAATTGTAATTTTTTTTCGGCTACAATTGCCATTGGTTTTCGTTTGTTTTTGTAGTTCATCTATTTTAAAACTAGATTTCCAGTTAATTTGTTCTAATTTTGGCTAAATCTTAAATGATTTTAGCAGCGTACTTTTTAGCATTATATGATTAGATACATCATTATCTCTCTGCTTCAAGCAGAGAGACTTGATTCCTCTATATCTTTCTTTTCTTAATTAAGGAACAAGCCACCATTTTTTTTATTATCAAACTCTAAGTGGTGATATTGATTTCCAAAGCTGAAAACTCTCTTCCTGGAGAGCTTCCCTCTATCCCTATGGAGGGAAGCTCCCAAAACCCTAAACCTTAAAAATCCTTTTTACCCGATCTTCCACCACATTCCCTCATTCTTTACCTATGAAAAATGGAGGAAACCACACTTCTTCCCATCCCCTGGCTCCTTTGCAAAGTCATTGGTGAGTGCTCTCCTTGCTAGGGCCAAGCCACTAGAGGAGAAATTAGAAATCTTTGTTGATTATTTGGCTTCTAGCCTCTCGGTTGAAGTCTAGCTATGATAGAAACTAGGTTGGCATTCTTCCCTTCCTCGGTCCCTACTATTATGCTCACCGGCTCTTCTACTATTATAATGGTGCTTCACCTGGAGGGCTAGGGTGAGTTTGAGCAATGGATTGTTATCCACTGCTCAAACTCACCTCGGAAACCCCTCTATATCAAACACTAATCCTCGAAACCCCTTCTACCCAAACATAGAGCTCCCTTCATCCATAAAACTATGACATCACCCTCCCGATCACAATCTTGTCCCTGCAATTTGTGTGCAACTGCTAAACTTTGGGTCCAACCATTTTGTGACTTGGGCTGTTGTATTGCAAGTAAGTCGATTGTTAGCTTTTCCGCAGCTTATTTTGTTGTCGGCCTTTCTTGATTGTAGTTGTCCCTAACCTGTAAACCAAAAATGGAGGAGTCAAGTGAAAACTCATTAAGAGCGACAACTCTTTATAAAAAGGTTGGGTAATCTTTGGTCGGAAAATGATGAAGAGGCGGTAAATGAGGAACACCAGAGGAAAGAATGCACGAACGCAATTGAACCCTTTATGAGGAAACTTTACTCAAAACCTAATAATGAAGAGGAGAAGAAAATAGTGTTAGAATTGGGTTTTTGGCCTTTCTCTAGCAACCTGTTAGTCCTCAAATAATGGGAACCTAACACGTCGTTACATCGTCTCAACTTCACGCAATGTGCATTTTGGGCCCACATCCTTGGCCTTCCCCCAAGGAATGGTAATTGAGAAAACTGTGGTTGACACGACTTCCAAAATTGGGGATGTTTTGGAAGTGAGACTATAAGTGAAAGGGAATAGCAGCCATAGGAAGGATAAAGTGAGGATAAACATGGAATTGACGGTCTCTTTTAAAATTAGGAACCTTTATTAACGTGGCATGCAAGAAAATCTAGCTTGACTTTAAGTATTATAGACTGCCACTCTTCTATTATTCTTGTGGGGTCGGCTATTATGCAACCTATCGTAAGAAAGTGACTTATGAGGAGTCAAGCTTGAATAGCAGCTACAGGGAGGGTAAAATGAGGATAAACATGGAATTGGCGGCTTCGTTAAAATGAAGTACCTTTGTTAATACGGCATGCCCAAAAATATGGCTTGACTTTAAGTATTAGAGGTTGTCACACTTCTATTATTCTTGTGGAAGCATCGGCTATAGTGCAACCTATTGCAAGGAAGTGGCTTATGGGAGTCCTGCTTGAAGGAGAACACCAAAGGAAGGTTTGGGCAGTGGCTAAATAAAAGCAGGGCTTAAAGAATAAAGTCCTTATTGGGACCTGGCATTGGTTTTATGCATTGGCAAGATGACCCAAAATTTGTCCCAAGATGTTGCTGAGGAAGGTTTGGGCAGTGGCTAAATAAAAGTAGAGGTTAAAGTATATAGTCCTTAGTGGGACCTGGCACTAGTTTTATGCATTCGCAAAATGACCCAGAATTTGTCTCAAGATGTTGCCGAGAATGATCCAATAGAGATAGTGTCACGCCCCGAACCTCGAGCGTGTGAACATCCCTCAATGGTCGATAGAATTGCGACGTTCCTAGGACGCGTCGCCGACCCATTCGTTTTATGCACATGCGGAAGCGAACTAATAAACCCCAAACAACAATCAAACACATAAGATAGTAAAAGCAGGACAACCAACCAATTAACACAAACCATACTTTATAAACAAACTAGGTTAACCTACAGGTTTATACACACCAGTCTGTCTCCATAAAGAAACTACTAAGCCACCTACGCTCCGGACCCTTCAGCCTCAGGCTCTGTGTTCTTCACACTAGGGACCTAAAAATACTTAAACCACGACGAGATGAGAATAAATCTCATCGAGTCAACACCCTAAACCCCAATTAGGACGAGAACTCACCTAGAGGCAGCCTAAACATGCACCATATAGGACTTACCTTGCCTTAGCACCTCCCTGCACATTAGTACATCTCATATATCATATGCATACAGTAGATGCATTCAATAATTGGAACACCTCATATCACTCATCAAATAATCACAGGGGTCCCGATTATAAGGCCAAATCGTTATGACACGTCCCATTCTATGCTACACAATTTCGTCCCATAATCAGGCGTGGCTATCTCAATCATTCAAGCGTGTTCCATTATTTATGACCCATTGGTCACGGCACCCCACTGAGGAGCTTCATTCTGAAATCTATTCCCAAACGGCATCGTCTAGCATCCTCTGCCTAGATGGCACCCCGCTTAGGAGCTTCGTTCCGAAACCCCTTTGCAAATGGCATCGCCTTGCATCCTCCACCTAGACGACACCCCACTGAGGAGCTTCGTCCTGCATAAACGCCTCAAGACGGTCTCCACTTAGTGACCACATGCACATCCAAACTTGGCCAAGAACACCGTGCTTGCACTCAAATCCTCAATTTCAAATAATGGACTTGGCCAATTTTCTTCGTATTATAAATCACCCCAGTAAAATAATCGTGCTTGGTCACACATTTAAATCGAACCAGTAAGCATGGTACCCTTTTATTTCAAAATTCCACGATTTCATATACTATATAAACATTTTTTGCGTCAAAAACTGACACCCGGTATTTTTTTTTATTTAAATACCAAAATCCAATTTTTGCAATAATAGTCCATAACAACAACCAAGCACCCAATTGCACAATTAAGCAATCAATTTCACATAATATCAAGCATAAGCTCTAAGAATGCCAAAGGTCAACCACATCACCAAATATACATTATCTAGCAAGCACAACATCAAGAACAATCACAAAACCACTACCCGTCCTAACTGGCAGAAACCGGGCCACTCGCACGTCTCCAAATTTAATTCCAGAAACCTAATTAAACGAGTTCGGAAAATTATCAAATTTTAATATGTTGTAAAGGACACATAAAAAAAACACTTTTTTATGAAAACACCTTAGCCCAGATCTTTCTATATTAAGAGCATTAAATCGCTCAATTCATTACCAAAACTGGGTCCGTTTCCAGAAATCACGTTTTGCAAAACCAACTTGGTTCAAGATCCAAAACTTGTCTGTTTGATCTAAAATTTGACTATGTTAAACTAAAAAATGTGAGGAACAACTTTTATGAAGGAACTATTTCGAAAATCAAACCCTGAGAGTTGATAAAAATCTTGTACACACCAAAAGGTCACAAGTTCCAGCACAATCCGAGATTCTATTTTGCAAATGACGAAAGTGAAATCTCATTCTTTTAAATCCCTAAAATCTTGAGTAAAATATATGTCATATTTGAAGATGTCTAGAAAATTTTTCAAGAAGAAAGCAACCTCAAAATTGTAGCACATTTCCATCCACAAAAATAGCAAATGGCGAGGGTCCAGTGAACTGATCCGAGGAGAAATTCACTAAACCAACTAAACCACTCTCATTAGTACTAATCTAACCAATTAGATCAACACTAATCCATCTTAAGGATAATCTTACCAAGATAGATTAACACTAATTCATATTAAGGCTAATCTTACTTAACACTAATCTAATCAAGCTAATTAGCACTAATCTAACCCCCTAAGCGCAATTAACAACCTAATCAAGGATTAGGGAGTTAACTCACCAGATTAGGGAGAAAACGGGTCTACGACGATGGCGGCGCGACGGCGATGAGATCTCGAGACTACCGCATCTCCAACGGAGCTCAAACGGCGGTGGAAAAAGACCCCACAAGGCTCACGGCCACGAGGAGGTTTTGGTTCTGCTCTGGCTTGGGTTGAGCTGGTCTCAGCGGCCGCGGGTGCTACTGTGACCAGGACAGGGTGGTCAGGTAGCTGGTGGTGGTGGTTGGATGCGAGGGCTGCTGGGCGGGATGAAGAAATGAAGATGATAGCAACCAAGTGAAGCAAAACAGAACCAGAGGAAGGAAAGATGTGCGAGGAAGAAGAAGGAAAATGGGGATGGCTGTTCTGCTGGGGTGTTGAACTCACAAAGGGAAGGAGGGAGAAGAGAGGGCGGGACAAGGGGGAATAAGGGTCCATAAAAGTCTTCAAGATAGCCAATGGGATGCCACATTAAATATCTAGCCACTTGAGTGGCATGCCAACAAAATCTTCTTCCCATATTTGTCAAAGCTCCAACCAATAGGCATTTTCTCTTCAATTCCTCACCAAAATAAACCTTTTTGGATGCCAAATGACCCCCTTCAGCAGCCATACGAATTCCATCTATTTTCTTATCAATTCTTTACAAATCCATCCAATTTGAAGGCCAAAAATCCACATACAAGTGCCCATACGAATTTCTTTTGATTTTCCTTCAATTCCTCACCAAATCAAGTCATTTTGGTGACCAAAAAGTCCATGGTAGCAGCCCATACGAATTTTCCTTCAACTCTTCACATTGCAACTCAAATTGGTAGTCAAAATTCCCACTAAAGGTGCCCTCCAAATTTCTTCCATTTTAATTTTGCCGAATTGATTTTTCCGCAAATTTCCGGGCTCGACGGAATTTCTTCAAAAGATGAGACGATGTTCTAAAAATAAATCGTGACACACTCGAACATTCAATTCCCGAAATCGAGTTCAACTTCGTGGTTAAAATCAACCGAATGTGATTTTAGTACAATTCAACCTACCGGGTAGCTTTTAGGGATTTTATCGCGATTATATCCCTTAACGGCTTCACCCATGAGTGATCAGCTCAGAGAAAAAGGACCATAGGCGGGTCGACGAAAAGCCCATTTCATTTTATCGAGACGGGGTCGAAAATTCAGGATATCACTGATGGCCTCAGACTCGAAAAAGAATAACAAAAATCCCCCGAACAAGAAAGTCCTAAGATATATTATGCCATGTGAGACTTAAAGGACTAGCTCACACCTTGGTTGAATCCTTGCTACTTGAAACTCCCATACTTATGGTGAATGACCTGAAGGAATGTGTTGTGGTGGTTAGCCCTAATAAGTCGCTAGGGTTCAAATGAAGCTATTATCGGAATTGTCAGGGGCTAGAAACACCTTTGACATTCCAAGCATTGAGAGTCCTAGTAACTCATGAAAGGCCTAATATGGTGTTCTTGATGGAAATAAAAAAACAAAGAGGAAGAGTTAGTATCGAGAGACGACTTTAATTTCATAACCTAGTAGTTTTCAATCCATTAGGGATTGTAGGAGGATTAGCGATAATGTGGAGGGAAGAGGTTGCCTTTAAGATAAAATTGAGTTCTTAAGAAGTTTTTGATATCACTTGCAAGGATCCGGGGAGTGGAAGGATGATGAGGGTCACCTTCTTATATGCATCGATTGTTTTTCAAGAGAGTGTAGCTATGGCAACGGCTACACCTAATTCACTCTAACAATCTTCTTCAACGGGTGTGCATGGGGCACGTCAATGAGATCTTATACCAATGGGAAAAGGCAGGAAAGAGAACGGTAGATCATTATAGGTTAGCAGCCTTCCATGAGTTTATGAAAGCAAAAGGTGTGCCTTCACATTGGCAAATGCTAAGGAGGGAGAAGCCTATGTCAAGAAAAGGTTAGACAGGGTCCTTTGTAATTTCGAGTTTAAAATATAAACCATATTGGCTGGAGGATGATGAATATAACAACATCATGAGAGACGCGTGGAAGGATCCAACTTTGAAATAGGGAGGAATAGTTAGAAAATATGAAAATAGCTGGGATATAACGGTTTGAAGTAAGAAGAAGTATTCTAATGCTGCTTGCTAAATAGAAATGCTGAAAAATCAACTCACAGAGCTCACAAACTGAAAATCAGAACCTAATGATAGAGAGGCGATACTAGCATAGCAATCGCTAAACAAATTGCAAACTTATGGAGGTAGGAAGATATATATTGGGGCATAAGATTGCGGTTTAGATGACAATTGGTGCTGTGAACCCATGGTATTAAAGCAACATGTTGTTGACTTTTATCGATAACTATATACCACTTCTAGGTTTCGAGACTTCCAACCAATGTTGGAGCGGTCCCCTTGCATTGTACAGGATATAACAAATGAAGCTTTGATGGCTCTAGTCATGTCAAATGAGGTCAAGGAAGCAGTGTTCCAAATTGTGCCAACAAAAACATCAGGTCCTAATGGACTCAATGGGCAATTTTACCAACACCACTAGGTTGATTTTCAGCAGGATATTTTCTAGATGGTCAGCAACTTTTTTGAGATAAGTAACCTAGACCTAGCACTTGATATGACACGTATTTCTCTTATCCTCAAGGTCCCTAATCTAGAATGTATGAGCCAGTTTAGACAAATTAGCCTGTGCAATGTCAGCTATAAATTATCGCAAAGGTTCTAGCAAATCGTCTCAAACTCTAGCTTCCTAAGTTGATTGTGACTATACAATGTCCTTTTATTGGTGGACGACAGATACAAAACAATATTATGATTGTCAAGAAGTTTTGCACCAACTGAGGATTAGGAAAATGAAGAAGAAATTCCAAGTAGTCTTGAAACTCAACATGCAAAAAACTCACAACAGAGTCGAGTGAGACTTCCTAAGTACTTGAATGATCAAAATGAAGTTTAATGAAAAATAGGTTGCATTGATTATGAAGTGCATCTCTTCAATCACCTTTAGTGTAAAATTCAATGGGAAATCTTAATAGTACTTTCTACCGTCCTAAGGAATTAAATAGGGAGATCTACTTTTCCCATATCTATTCAAATTGATGGCTAATGCACTCTCCTTCCTTATTAACAAAGCACTCCAGGATGGCAATATAATAGGAATACAGCTAAACAAATGATGTCCTACTCTCTCACATTTATTATTTGCCGACGATGCCATTTTCTTTTGGATGGAAAAATCAGGGAGTGTCAAAATCTAGTCACAATGTTGAACCAATATTGCTTTGCTACAAGACAAGGCCTAAACTTGAATAAGTGAGGCATCTACTTTAGTAATGGCAGCCCTCGGAGTTTGAAGGAAAACATGGCAAGAGAGCTGACAGTTCATATCATTGAAAAGACAGGGAAATAAATGGGCATTCTATCGAATTGGAGACATGCAAAGAAGCAACATTTTGCTTGGATTCTTGAAGTGTAAACATGAAATTAGAGATGGAAGGAAAAATTAATGACAAAAGCTGGGAAGGAAATCTTGATCAAAACAATAGTGCAAGCACTACCTCAATACGCAATTTCCATCTTCAAGATCCAAATCTTAGTTTGTAAAGCCATCGAGCAGAGAGTAGCATCATTTTGGTGGAGACAAAATGAATTAAAATCAGGCATTCACTGGAGGAGATGGAAATTTTTAAGAAAAGGAAAGAGGAAGGAGGTCAAGGCTTTAAAGACCTCATTACAAAGCGATGTTAGGAAAGCTAGCATGGAGACTCATATAATCCCCATTAGCTTTGTGAAGTCAATTATTAAAAGAATCTATTTTCCAAGAGGGAATTTATGGACAACGGGGAAAGGTTCGAGACCGTTTTAGGATGGCAAAGATTACTAATGGGCATAGAAGTGTTATCTCCAGACATATGCTATTAAGTGGGTAATGGTAAGAAAATCAATATCTAGGAAGATAAGTGGCTCCCTGGCAGACCCATTGGTGGACCAGCGAATTGGGATGATCCATAACTTGCGGGAGAGTTGATTAACCGGAAGGAAATTGCTTGGAAGAAAACGGGTTAAATAGCCTTTTTGAGGAAAATACAATGAAAGAAATCATGGCAATCCCTATAAGCTCTAATCAAAAGGAGGATGATATTGTATGGACTGGACACAAGTCGGGTTGCTACTCAAGAGAAAGGCCCTACTAGACCATGCTTGTTGTGTCATCAAGCCTCGGAAATAGTAGAGCACATTATCCTGTTCTGCCGATGGACAAGGGAAATCTTATCAGACCCACACGAGTATCACAATCATAAGTCAAGAGATCACAAGAATCGAACAATGGGTACTGAACGTCATGGAGCAAAATGACATATGTGCTTGCTATAAGAGCCCTAACCCTTTGGTCATTTGTTGACCAAATGTAAAGCATTCTGTTTAGTTAATTGGCTCATAAGCCTTTTCAAAAAAAAAATGTTCAATTGAGTCCTAATCTCCCCGTTGGTGACATTTACTCATCGCTAAATTATGTCCTTTTAGTTTTTCCACAAAATTAAACATTATTTTGACAATAATGAAGGAATAAAGCATATAAGTATTGTTGAAAGTTGAGTAACTTTTTTTGTAACTTTATGTGAAAGAAAATGAAAATCATATACTTTGAGTTTTTCCTATATGTTTAAGTAAAAGATTGAGTGATATTTTTTCTATAGGAAAAATGACACAAATGGTCAATGAACTTTCACTCAATGTACAATGTTATTCCTAAATTTTTAATTTATTCAATATAGCCCTTCAATTAATTTAAGTTTAGGACTATATTGAACATTTTTCGTTAACCAAATTGAATGGAGTTAATGTAGAGATTTGGTTGCACTAATTCGATAATTTTTTTTGGAAAGTTTTGAAACTCGATTGCACTTTCACGATAAAGTTTAAGGACTTTTCTTTTTCTAAAGGGCAATGCCATGTCTATGGCCTATGCGACTGCTTACTACAACAATGACTCCATATTCACGGAGAAACTACTGTTATTTACCAAAACAGCATATACTGTTATTTGTACTCTGTAGGATCCATCCGAAAGCCGTCTGCTGCCACTCGGCTCTTAGATCGCTATGAGAAGGAAAAAACGAAGAAGAAAAATGAGATCCAACATCCATGGGTGAAATTGCAAGGACCCCACGTTCGTGACTCGTCACGGGCCTGCACTTTGGCCGGCTTCGTTGGTGAAATTCGTCCCTACCACTGCCTTCAGCATCACCATTCTTCATTTGAGTAGATCAAGTCGTCGGGTTCCCAAATCTCTAGGAGTTGATTATAGGATGGTGATCCAAAATGGATACGACGGAGATCTGGAATTCCAAGAAAGTTGCTCTCGTGATTATGAAATTGAATAGGGCGATTGCGGTGCTGAGAGAGGGGAGGAGGTCTTTAATCTGCTGCTAGGAAAATGAAACTTTTTGTCCATCGTTCTCTTCTCCTCTTCTTATTCCATTTGCTTTCCTCGCATCTCTGGATAGAAATCCGGATAATGGTGATGGCTCAACTCTTCCAATTGGAAACGGTGCTTGTAAGTCACAGGAAAGTTTGCTAGAATGAACTTTTGTGGTTGAGTAGCTTTATCACGTCACAAGGTTTCGTTCTCTCCAATTTCTCCTCACATTACTTGAAAATACAACATTGAAAAAATAATAAAAAATTAATGTGCCCACTAAGAATTTTTTTAAATTAATTTAATAAAAAAGGTTCTATTATTCCACTTTACTAACATTCATTTCCCAAAACAATTGATGTGTAAAGATGTTATTAGTAATAAGTTATATATCTTAACATCAATTTTGTTAGTTAATCTTACAACACCAACATCTAATTAAGTAGGATAAAATTTGAGATGAAATAATAATGTAACCATCCATTAGGACTTAATCGCTTTTTGTTGTCGCATAGATATTTTAAATACTTGGTAATTTTTTATACACAAAAAAAAATGTTAACTAGTGACATGAACATGTAAATAATTTTCATTTAAATCAAATTGACTTTTAATGTAGATAGAAATTTTTTTAATAGAGATAACAATTAGAATGAATATGATTAATAACTTTCCATTTATCAATAATACTCAAAAATGTGATCTATATATATATCTTTGTTGCAAATAAGTTTTTACACGATCAAATAGTTTTTTAAGGACCAACATAAAAGTTCACAAAAAATAGTTTTAGTGGACATAAAAAGTTGGTTAAGTAACCACCGGCCGTGGTGGCTCCGCTGGGTAGGCTTCAGTGAACCTTTGCGAGGGAGGTGAGGAGTTCGAAACCTTTGCAACGCAAAGGCTCTGGCGGAGTTACTTGGTGTCTTAAGTGTGCTTCCGGGGGTGGTGGGTCCTCCCGCTTAAGTAGCACCTAGGGGTTTACGCTTCAGCTACCGGTTGAGGCGGTTCCTCCAACACCAAAAAAAAAAAAAAAAAAAAAATTGGTTAAGTAAATCTCGTACTTTTATTTGAAATGTTAAATCCGATGGACCTAGTATGTATTGTGTGTGTGTGTGTGTATGTATGTATATGTATATATTATATGTTATATATATGCATCTTATTTTCTTATATTTTTCTTTAGGGTAAAAGCCACCAAAAATTTCAAAGTGTATCCACCGTAACATATTTACCATAAACTTTATTCTATGACATAAAAAATCCCAAACTTATACCTATGTGATACATTTACCCTTCATCAAAGTTCCATTAATGAGGACTGTTAAAAATTTACCTACATTGATGTTGGAAACGTTATTAACATGATGCTTGTGAAACGATGTTATTTTAACTGAAAAATTATCTGATTAAATATTGATGGAGGATAAATATATTATGTAAAAACAATTTTAAGTTTTTTTGTTATGTTATGAGAAAAATTTAATGGTAAATATGTCACGGTAGGCATAATTTTGAGTTTTTTGATATTATAAAAAAAAATCATGGTAAATGTGTTACAATAGGCATAGTTTGAAGTTTTTGAGTTAATATTATACTAGTGACAAATTGACCCATAACTAATTTTTTTACCACAAAAAACTCCAACCATTACACCCTCCCTTAAATTTCATCAAATATTATAGTTAAATTGCTAATTTGGATGCCACAAGACAAGTCCATAAATACCATGAAAAGCACAAAATTAGTACACATGTGACAAGTTTACCCCAAACCGGTACGTATTTGATAAATTTACCCAAACAAATTTTTAGCTTATTAAAAACCTTAAATTGGTATACGCGTGACACATTTACTCATAATTACCTTTTATCAATTTTTATTGTTAAATTCATTGAGTTCTTTGTCTTCTTTGTCTAAGGTTGTGGAAATTGCAAACATCATTTAGTAATGACTCTTTTGTGACACTTTTAGTAACTCTAGTATTACTCTTAATAAAGTGGCTCAACCAAGTACCACTATATGGCCTAATCATTGTCTAATGTGGCATCTCGTATAATAACATTAACAATGGATTAAGCCCTAGCGAGTTTCACTTGACTTTTGTCGATATTCCTTCTTCGAGTGTTACATAGTAATTGTTGGAACTTCAAAAGAGGGCACTAAGCGTTTGGAGTAACAATTTTTCTCGATAAATCTAGGTAAAATTTGACGGAAGCTAGTAGAGGGTAAGAATTTTGCTTGTGACAATTTAACGATAGTTAACAAAGACCATTCTTTGTAACCCCAAACTAATTTTACCTATGACAAATTTTCAAATATGCAACTCTCCAAAAGCAATTCCTAAATGTTTCTATTTTTTTATATAGTTTTTTCTAGTTAGCATAAATGTGCAAGTACAATTCCCATGCTTGGTCTTGAACCCTAAACTATGATCATCGAATAATGCTAAGTGACATAATTTTACCAAAATATATAAGTGCATTGAAGCATAAAATTATGGTCATTGGTATGGTGCTCGAATAATGCGCGGTGACATAACTTTTCCCAAACATTTAGCATGAACTTGCTTTGAGGCACTTAATTATGTAGGTGAGATCATACTTTTACCTATGGCAATTTGACGCAAGCTTTCATATACCAAAATTTAACAGTAAAATTTAACGGAAGTTAATAAAAGATAAATATATGATGAAGTTTTGGTAATATAAATTAATTTTAAATAAATTTATCATATATGAACTGATTTAGAATTTTGATTACATCAAAGTCAGTAATTTAAGAGTGAGATTTGATAAAACTCAACAAAAGATAAATATATCTTGATATTAACTCAAAGGTCTTTTCGTGTCTTTTTTTTTTTTTTTTTTCCTTTAGTTCTTTTCTTAGTGAACACGTTAAGAAGCCCGTACTTGGGGACATGGGGGCATCAAGCGATCTAGTTGCTTAAACCTTACAGCCGATTTGACGTTCCACATTCCCCCAATTTCGGAAATATTTGCACGTACTCGAATACATTGGGACAAATGTATCACGACCGTTAATCTTATTGGTCCCACCTGCCGCACACAAGATGAAAGGCCGAGATCCCTCTCCCTCGTGCTGGACAGCATGCTCCGTCCCTATACCCATCGACAGCCCCCAAGGTCGACTCGCCGACGAAACGCTCCATCAAGAAGTGTAATAATATCTGACCAGACCGAACGCAACGATTACACACGAGCTCTCTCTTTCATGATCGTCTCCTACATTCGATCCGAAGCGAAGAGCGAGCTCACCAGCGGTGGCAATGGCGTTCATGTTCAACCTCCACGCCCCATGTCGTTCCACGACGACGTGCGGCCCTTCCTTTGCATGGTTTTCATCTTGCCAGCCACCACCGCTCGGCTACCGCCGCACCCCTCGCCGCGTGTCCGCGATGTTCGCCGCCATGATGCTCGGTGGACTGTGAGTCGCTCTCTTCTCTTCTTTTTCTCTTCCACCTCAAAACTCACCAACGCAAAAGACGGAAATGAAAAAATCCAGTCTTCAAACTTCGTTGCATCTTGTCAGGGCCTTGGGACTACTCGCTCCGACCATGCTCGCGTTCGTCAAATCAAAAGCGTCCAAATTCTTCCGCAGGCCCACGACGACAGCCAAGAGAGAGGAGACAAACAACCCCGAAGCGGCGACGAGCGGCGGCGACGCGCCGACGCCGGCCGGGGAGGAGTACGAGGTATTCCTGAGCTTCAGGGGGCCGGACACTCGCACCGGGTTCACCGATTGCCTCTACCACGACATGCTCGGCGCCGGAATCCGCGTCTTCCGAGACGACGAGGAGCTCCGCGTCGGCAGGGAGATCGGCAGTGAGCTCATGCGGGCTTTAGACGTGTCCAAGATCTACGTGCCCATCTTCTCCAAGGACTACGCATCGAGCTCATGGTGTCTCCGCGAGGTTGCGCACATGGTGGACTGCACGGCAAGGTCAAATGGGAATAAGGAGATCTTGCCGGTGTTCTACGACGTGTCGCCTTCGGATGTCAAGCTCAGGACTGAGCGGTACACGAATGCCATGACCAAGCACAGCAAGAGGTTTGGGGCTGAGGAAGTGAAGAGGTGGGGGGATGCTCTTGTTAAAGTTGCTGAATTGAAGGGATGGGACCTCAAAGCGAGAGGGTAATTACTACTTAGCCAATTTTCTCTTCCTATGCTATTTTTTTTTTTTTTTTTTTTTTGGTGTCGTTCATACACAATCTGATTGTTTTATTAGAATGTACATGAAATCTGGCAGACCCCAACTTTTTAGTCAACAACCAACTTTCAAGATCAATGGGTTTTAATAATCTTTGTCCCGCTCCTGACTACGATCGGCATTTCATCAGGGGTAACAGTAAACTAATGAGTTGATTAACTTTCGTTTTGGTCATGCTCACTCATATGTCAACCACATCAGGAAGTTCGAAAAAAAATTCTGTCATCTGGCTAGTCTAGAATGCAATTTCTAACTTCAAAAGGAGATCAAACAGGAAACATGTTGGAGTGAATCATAATGAGCAATTATATCTAGAAAGTCTTGGCAATGAGATGATATTGCACACTTCCTCCTGTTTCATTGTGTGGATTCCATTGATGTACAACCTATAAAAACTTGAGGTGCTTATAAGTGCGTTTCACACAGCTTTGCCAAAAGGCTTTGAGGTCATAAAGGCCTTTGGCAGAATATTGAGGAGTTTGTTAACAAAATTGCAAAGGCCTTTGAGCCAAAACTAGCAATTCCCAAATTGTCAACTCGCATTAAATAAAGAAGAGGATTAGCGAGAGGTAGTTGGTTTTCTGACCGATCTAACTGAAGTGACATTATGTAACCTAGTCATCTTAGGATATAATCTGTATTGACCAATGGGAAAGTATCTGACTAAAATATATGATTGTCATAAAGTCAATGTGTACATTTTCAAAATGTGTCGTTGATGATGGCCAAGTGACTCTGTTTTGGGTCCCTTTTGGCTCATGCATAGACTGCCGGAGGAAGAGCGTTCTAGGTTGAGATGAGATAGCATAACATTGACGATTGTAATTTGTAAGGTGATTATTATAATCTGCTCAATCTAGCTTGGAAATCATTCATTACACATGAAGAACTTTAAGCTTGAGTCACATTGGCAGTATAGAAAAGTTCAAATAGAGAAAGCATGAGAAAAATTAATTTTGTTGGGAAAAAGGTGTGGAACATTGGAACTCCATCTAGTTTGTAAAGTTTTGCCTTTGTACAAAGTGTCCATGATTCGTTGCTTGAACTGTCTCATTATCATCTATGTTGAGCAAATCCAAATATTTGTGCTTCAACCTGAAAGTTATGACGACATCTCTAGTTACCATCTCTTTTCAACTGCAGTAGCTCATATATGTGGCAGGCATGGGGAAGCTATTAAGTTGATCATCCGAGAGGTTTTGGTTAAGTTGAAGATAAAACATAAGAATGTGACAAATCAATTGGTTGGAGTGGATGATCGTGTTGAAGACATAATGAAGCTCTTGGATGTTGACCGTGAAGGCGTTCGTTTTGTTGGTATTCACGGGATGGGCGGCGTTGGTAAAACAACTCTTGCTAAGGTTGTGTTCAACCAACTGTGTTCGCACTTTGATGATTGCTGCTTTCTTGGCAATGTTTGAGAATCATCAGAAAAAGAAGGCCTAGTAAATTTGCAGAAACAAATATATTCTGACATTCTCGACTCTAGATTCGTGGACAACATTCATGACATTGATGATGGGATCAACAAGATCGGGACAAGATTTCGCAACAAAAAGGTCCTCATCGTTTTGGATGATGTGGATAAAGAAGAACAACTCGAGAAACTAGCAGGGGCACAAGATTGGTTTGGCTCAGGAAGTAGGATTATCATTACAACCAGGAATGAAAATACTTTAAGAGTACTGGATGTATTTTAATTTATGAATTAAAGGAACTGGATTATGATCAAGCTCTTAAGCTTTTCTGTATACACGCTTTTAGAAAAGACTCTCCACCATATCAATATGATACTCCTGCATCAGAAATTGTTGTCACAACTGGAGGGCTTCCTTTGGCTCTTGAGGTCATAGGCTCATTTCTTTATCGCCAACCAGAAGAGATATGGAAAGAGACTGTAGAGAGGTTAGCAAGAATACCTCATAAGGATGTCCGACAGCAGTTGATGATCAGTTTTGAAGCATTGGAAGATGAGGAAAAGGAGATATTTCTTGACATTGCATGCTTTTTTGTCAACGACACAAAAAAGACGAATGCAACTTACATGTGGGAAGCTTGCAATTTTTTTCCCGAGACTGCGATTCAGGTTCTTATGCAAATGTCTTTGGTAAAGATTGTTGATGGTGATACATTATGGATGCATGACCAGCTCAAAGATCTCGGGAGGCAAATTGTTCAGAGGGAGTGCTTGCATGACCCAGGAGAGCGTAGCAGGGTGTGGATTTGTGAGGAAGCCCTGGACATTGTAAGAACAAAGCAGGTAAACAAAATTCACAGTTCTCATGAGTTGGGTACGTGTAGAAAAGAGTTCGCATACCCACTTAGAAGCCTCTCGATTCTTTTACCCAAACGAGAATCTGAATATTTGTCAAATTCTTACTAATGTATATATTTGTCAAATTCATGGTTGTTCATTTGTGTTCGTTTTGGCAGAGAAAGAAAAAAGTTCAGGCACTCATATTAACTGGGAGTCATTATAAACCACTTGTGATTACGCATGACGTACTTAGTAGGTTGCCCAACCTAAGGTTCCTTGAATTAGAGGAGGGAACCTTTGCCGGAGACTTTGGGGATAATTTTTCGAAGTTAAGATGGATTTCTTGGTATTCTCCTAGGCCACTGGATCTTGAGGTAACCAATCTATCTATGAAGAATTTGGTTGTCTTTGAGATCATTGCAGGCAGCATCACAGATGACTGGAGCGCATGGAACCTAATCAAGGTATGATATGCATTCACTTTAATTTTGATTGGCATATGATGTAATATATACTATTTTCTTCTCTTGATGGTGAATCGTTTTTGTTAGATGGCAAAGAATCTGAAAGTTCTAAACCTCAGAGGTTGCGAAGGCATAACTAGAACACCGGACATCTCTGCATGCTTCAGTCTAGAGAGGCTGAGTTTCTATAATTGCATAAACTTGGTTGAGATTGACCCCTCCATTGGGAAGCTAAAGTGCCTGATTTACTTAAATCTTAAAGAGTGCCTCTCTCTTAAGGATTTGCCTGAAGAAGTTGGAAGGCTTACGAATCTGAAGCACTTTGCTTCTAGTGGATGTTTTCAGAAACTCCCGGATTCATTTGGGAAATTGACATCACTGAAGGAGTTGGATCTGTCAAACATACAAATTGAATGCCTTCCTGATTCTATTGGTGATAAGAAGTTTTTGTCTGTCCTTATTCTAAGGCACACACAAATTAGCATACTTCAAAAGACTATTGGGAAGCTTGTGAAACTTGAGTCTCTCTCTCTCTTTGGGTGCATTAAGTTAAAAAAACTACCAGACTCAATTGGGATGCTTGAGTCTTTGCAGGAGTTGAATCTATCTAGTACTAAAATTGTTGAGTTACCAGATTCGATTGGAAATCTGAAGAAATTGAAAGTGATATTGATGGAAAATACTCCAATAAGGAAATTGCCCAGTACTATCGGAATGTTAAAGAATCTGGAAGAGCTACATGCTAGTGATTGTGAAGAATTAAGAGGTGAAATTCCGAGGGAAATTGGAGCATTGTCCTCTTTGAAAGTCCTCGAGCTGTCAGATGCCCATATTTCTGGAGTGCCAACAACAATCAATCATATTCCCCACCTTGAAAGACTGGACTTGACAGGTTGTAATGAGGTTCAAGAATTGCCAGAGCTTCCAAAAAGTCTGATCTATCTGCATTTTCGATCATTGGCATTGCGGATAGTTCCGGATCTCTCAAACTTGACTAATCTGGTGGATTTGCTCTTATCTGATGGCTCTGAAGATATGCTTCAAGCTTCATTGGAACTGTTGCCAAGTTCCAGCTTAGTGTGGATTAAGAGGTTGTCCAAACTAAAGAAGTTGGAATTGTCCCTTTCTAATATCCCTGCACCACCAACTGAGTTTGGTTCTCTTCCTCGTCTAACTGAGCTTATTTTATCTGGACTAGACCTGCGATGTATCACAAAGCTTCCTCCCTCCTTATCAGAGCTGCAACTTCTTAATTTCAACTCTACAATATCTTCGTCAATCTTTTCCAACTTGAAAAACTTGTCCGTGCTACAACTTTCTCAATCTCAGCATCAAGAAATTGAACTCAGCGGACTCGAACAACTGAGAGTATTGTCAGTGACTAAATATGAACTCCTCAAGAGGTTATTCATCCCGGCAAGCTTAAAGAAGCTTAAAGAGTTGTGGGTATCGGAATGTCCGAAACTAGTTGAGATTGAAGGTCTGGAGGCCCTAGAGTCCTTGGAAGAAATGAATGTACAGTACTGCGGTTCCATTGAAAGGCTATACGACCTGTCAAACTTAAAGTTGGTGAAGCTTTTAGTTATATCAGACTGCTATGAGCTCCGTGCTGTTGAGGGCCTCAGCGGGTTAGAATCTTTGAATGCATTACTCGTTTATGACTGCAGTTCACTAGAGAAACTAATTATTCCATCGAGCTTCGAGAAGCTTACACATTTGGAGGTTTCAGGATGTGTGAAGCTGATTGAGATTCCAGGTCTTGGTGCTTTGGAATCATTGGAGACTTTAACCATTAAAAAGTGTCCTATTAGCAAAATATGTGAGTTATCAAACTTACAGATCCTGAAGTCTCTGTCAATCGTTGGATGCCTTGAGCTACAAGCTATTGATGGTGTTGATGAGCTCGAATCTTTGAGCGATTTCTATGTTTCTAGCTGTCGGAAACTGGAAGCTCTGATGAACAAATCAAACACGAAGTTGCCTGATGAATGCCTAATAACAATTAGGAAGTGTCGGAAATTACAAAGCCGTGGCTATCCTAATGTCGAGGGCCTTCCCTACAGGGATTGCAAGGACATGATTGTCACAACAGCAAACTCTCCTACGGAGCCGCTCCCGTTAGAGACATCAGACGAGGTATCCTTATTCTTCTTCATAAGTAGTAGCATAGCCCTTGCCCCTTTTTTGTTATCCTCTATAATAACGTAACTAGTTTGGTCTTGAAGACTAAGAGATCTAACTTGTTTACTTATTCCGCCTTCGCATAATATTATTGCTCTTCGTTGAATCTATCAGGAAAAACTCAAAACATGGAAAGCCAAATAATACAATCAAGTATGATTTAGATTAGTTATGGTTCACTACAGCAAATTTGCATTTCTTGTAGGATAAGATGGAACGGACGACAAAGGGTAAGATCTGGAGGTGGATAGAGACAGCTCTGACGATAATAGCTCACCTCCGATCGTGACTTCTCACGAGCCTGATACTGAGCTCTGACTTCGATTTCTTTCATCCGTGAGTTCTCAGGGTGAAGAGATTCCCATTGTAAGCGATGGTGAAGAAGGGACCCGAATATAACCACAATCTTTCTTGATTTCACCGTAAGCTCCTAAACTTTTCCAACTTGTTTAATCGGGTTTCTAAAAATTTTCCTTGCAACTGGATCCTTAAAGTATATGTTTTATTTTTGTTCAAGTTCATCTTTTCGTTAAAATGAAAACTAAAATGCTGGCATGGATTGATACATTGGTGCCACATTGATATTGACTGCACAAGTTGGTATTTATGTGTAATTCCCTGAGAGAGAAAAAAAAAATAAAAGAGAGAGAGAGAAGAAAGGGAAGGCTGCAAGGGCAGGTGGCAATGCTGGTGCGCCGCTCGCGCGCCGACAAGGGCCATTGAGTCTTTGTCGGCTGTGACATCATAATGTCAAAATTAGGCAATTGTTGGGGCTACACAAACCAAGAGTTGATCGCTTGGGTCTTGCAACTAGGACATTGGAGATTAGCTAGTTGTTTCGAGTAATGCTTAGTAAAATTGAATTGCTATGAAGAATTATGAAAAAATAAAAAGTGATGTGGTGAGATACCTTCAATCTTGAGGTGCCCCATATATTTGAATAAAGTGTGAATGTAATGGATGGCAATCGATTTAAACATCAAGAGGAATAAAGTTAATCGGAAATAAAAGTGGGAGAGGGGGAAATTAGATGGAATAAAGTGTGAATGGAATGGATGGCAATCGATTTAAACATCAAGAGGAATAAAGTTAATTGGAAATAAAAGTGGGAGAGGGGGAAATTAGATGGAAAGCAAGAGCTTTGGGCAAGAAAACCAAAGGAGATCAAAGTGATGTAGAACCTAAAGGTAAATAAAATGGGAGACTTGAAACTAACGTACTTGAGATATAAATAACATTGGAATTGAAAATCGATTTAAAATTATAAATAAATAAGGCTCAGAAGTTGAAGCTAAAATTGAAAGGTATTGTGAAACTATAAAAGAATGATCAAACAAAAATGCAGCAGTTGCATAATTGAGCACCTTTTGCTTTTCTTTATCACTTGCGTATCTCGTCATATTCTTCTTTGCTTCAATCTCTCTATGATGTAATCACAAATTTACCTTGATTTAGCTCATTTTTGTTTAACGCAAGCAGATGGTCATATTTGATAAGATCTTTTTTATTCCAAATTCTTCATTAACATCATAGTGATTTTGAGACATTTCAATTTTTCGTAGTTTGCCTTGTCCCTATCTTTAAAAGCACACCGCCTATATCCTCTGTGGCCACGTGGAGAATTCCGAAAGAGTGTTACATTGACCCTCCCTGACCTCTACGATGACACTGACAGCCTAAATAAATTAGGATTTTTTAAAAATTTTATTTGACGGAAACAGTAACTTTTAGCCCTCTTTATTCCAACGGCTATAACTCCACAGACCAATCCACCACCGTGAGATTAGAAGGAGATCCAGTGGCCGAAAGTGAAGGAAAGAAGACCGTCGTAAGGGAAGCGCCGTAAGCTTTGCAAAGGAGAGACGAGAGTTCTCAAACTTATCTCCTACTCCACACGATCTCACTTTAAGATAGAGAGAGAGAGAGTTTCGCCTTGCCAATCAGATTTGAAGGAGCTTGTCCTTTGGTCAGGAATGGCTTCAAGACCGTTGTAAGGGAAGCGTGGTCGGCTTTCGCATTCGTCGCTACCTCCACGTTTGCTTTGACCTCGGTTGCCTCGGCCCCTCGTTCACTACGACCTCCTAGATTGCTTTGGCCTCCCCATTCACCTCGCGCTCCATGCTCTCTATCATATGCCAAGTCTCTTCTCGTCGAGTCTCTTTGAGCTTTCATGGGCTTTCAAATCCCTTGTCCATACAGCCCAAGGTCATCTATGGAGTTGTACCCATTTGCTAGCATAATCTTTTCAACCGCTAGAGCTGAATTGAATAATTCAGGAGTACCCATAAAAGAGCTTATGGGAATATGGATTGTAGAAGGTAGCTCAAGGGTCTGGAAGTTTGACTCCCCTTTGCATTTAGGCTCCACATCTGGAATGATTGTTTCATGGTAGACCTTGAAGTCTTTTTCCCCATGCACGGTAATAAGCCTACCATTGGCCACAAACCGTACCTTCTAATGGAGGCTAGAGGGGACAGAAACCGTAGTATGAATCCTCCCCCAATAGGAAATTGAAGGCACTTGGTATATCTAAAACCTGAAATAGTACCAAGAATAGCACAGGACCAATTAGTAATTTCAACTTGATTTCTCCTATCACCTCCTTTCTCATCTCATTGAAAGTGTAAACAGTTGACTTAGTAGTGCGAATTCTCTCCATCTCAACACCTAGGCGGTGGAGCATAGCCAATAGGCATATATTCAGCGTAAAACCATTGTTAATTAATGCTCTAAAGACAATAGGACCATCATGTTTCATAGAAATATGTAGTGCCTTTATATGGTTACAACCATCGATAGGGAAGTCTTCGTCAGCAAAGGAAATCTAATCTTTCAACAAGATGGTCCCCACGAATTCCTCTAATTGGGCGTCGTCGATTGTTTTCGGAATGCACACCTCGTTAAGGACCTTCAACAAGGTGTTCTTGTGCTTTTCTAAGGACTTAAATAGCTCTAGCAAGGAGATTTGGGCCAGCATTTTTCGTAATTGGTTTACTACATTGATCTCAATTGTTTTTACCACGATCGAGAACTGTTTCGCATCTTCCTCATTCATGACTTCCTTTTCGATTCCTCCAATAGGTGCGTAGTAGTGACCTGATCAAGTGACAACATCCACTTAATTCGTTTCGTAGTCCAAGGTACTACTTTAGCATCAAACTTAGGAGGAGACTCTAAAAGTATCATTTCATTTTCTTTTGGCAACGGTAGTTCGATCACAATTGGCGTTGGGCCCTCTTCCACGATTTCAATTGTGCGAGGCCTTGCTTACAATTGGCTGGGGTCGCCGGGCACTGGCCAGGGCTCGACAACCCTGGCCGACCCTCATCCCACTATTGCCAGCCCTTTCCAATGAGGGTGAGGTGACAACGGCAAGTGTTGTGGAGGCCCTCCCCCCTGATTTCCTTTAAAAAAAAATCTTTTTCAATTTAATTTAATTTATATGAAAAATCAAATTTGGGGGTAAAATGACGTCGTTTTGGAACAATGATTACCGAGTGGACATTCTTACAAGCCACATAGACAAAGCTTACTTCCCCTTCCCCATCCTTGAAAGATCTAGGCGAGGGCATGCAAGGCTTCACCTATGGTCGGCCATCATTGTTGGCTCGCCCCACCGTGACTAGACCCTTTCAGCGAGGACAGTGGGGCAGTGACAGCGAGGGTCGCAGAGACCTTCATTGATTTTTTTTTTTTTATAAAAAAAAAATAGTCTTTTTAATTTAATTTAATTAGTATTTATATTATAAATCAAAATTTAGGATAAAACGGCGTCGTTTTGGAATAAGTATTATTGAGTAGACATTCTAACAAGTCACGTAAACAGTTTTATAAATAGAATAACGCCGCGTCGGATTTCCGGCAAGTCTCGCCGGAGTTGGCACTCAACTATCCAATTTAAAAAAAAAGGTAATACTTAATTATACCTCTTGGAAATTTTGGCACTTATGTGTCTACCCATATCAAGTTTTGACACTTGAAATGTATTTCTTTCCCAATAGGGCTATGGATATAGTCTGAATTGGATATATCCTAATGGTTGACCCCAATGGTTAATTCCTAGTGGTTTCTATTTCTTCACAATTTGGGGTAGCCAAATACAAAAATTGCCTTCTAAAAAAAAGACAAAATCAAAATCTTGTCCGACAATATTAACGTCCCTCTTGCTACGCAAGCAAAAGGTTCTTAATTAGCGTTGGGAAAATATTTATGTGTTTCTTTTCTTTTTTTTTTAGCTTCAATTAAAGATCTAATTATATTCTTTCATGGAAATAAATGATTTTATTTTATTTTTTCTGAAAACGATCACTTGTATCAATTAAAATAATTAATCAATGAAAAAAATTTTGTTATCATCAATAACTTATATCTAAATATTTTTCTAGACGATAAAATATTTTTCATTCATTTATTTTTATAAGCTTAGAGAATTTTTCGATTTTTATCTTTGAAACAACAATATTGAGCCCTGGATTGATATCGATACCAAAGATAAATACTAAAACCAGGTTAATGATTATCAATTAATTCATCAAATGGATCAAAAAGGTCTTCTTCTTCTTTCTTTTTTGTTAGATACCATAATTCCTCTATTTTAGAAAATTTTAAGATATACGAACAGTCGTGTTAGAAAAAGTCATTTTTCAAATCACTTATTATTTACAAAATCGACTAAGCTTAAATAACAGAATTTAAGTTTGGTACAAGATGAACGATAAAATCAATCCAAATCAGTCGTATTGCCAAACAAGGTGATTCTTTCGATTTTTAGTCTTACGGACTCTGAATTTCGGTCCACTTTTTTTGGTTGTAACTCTTAAGCAAAGCACACGTCATTAAAGTGGGATTCTCTAGCCATGGCAGGGACAAGAAAGTGACAGAAGAAGACCTTTCACTTCCCGTCCGGCAGCTTGTACGAAGAAGAGAAACCCAGTCGGTTTCAGCTTTCCCTCGATTTTGTCGAAGCTCGTGTCAGCTCCGAGCATGGGCAAGCGAACCGACATCCTCTTGTTGGGTGACAACAAGGAGAGAGATGGAGAGAGGGGCCGAAAACTGATGACGTCTTTGGCTGCAGACCAAGAACCTCCAATGCCCACCTCGGCGGCCGGAACGAGCAGCGGCGCCACCGCGCTAGGAGCCGGCTTCCAGGCGTTCCTGAGCTTCCGAGGGCCCGACACTCGCCGCGGGTTCACCGACACCCTCTACCACGCCTTGGTCGACGCCGGGGTCCGCGTCTTCAGAGACGACGACGAGCTCCGCGTCGGCGAAACGATCGGCGGAGCGCTTCTGCGGGCGATCGACGACTCCAAGCTGTACATCCCCGTCTTCTCCAGAACGTATGCTTCCAGCAAATGGTGCCTCCGCGAGCTCGCACGGATCGTGGACGACACGTCTAGATCGAAGGGGGACAAGAAGATACTGCCCATTTTCTTCGATGTCGAACCCGACGATGTGAAGCTTAAGACCTCTCTGTACAGCGATGCTTTGGTGGGGCATCAGAAGAAATTTCCCGATGAAGTGAACGCGTGGCGAGAGTCTCTTGTAGAGGTTGGTAAAATTAAAGGATGGAGCTTGAAAAATTTTGGAGGGTAAACTCTGCAGATCCTTTAACTTTCTTTTGCATCATCTCTACGATGAATTGATAGACTAATTTCCACGTGTGTGCAAATGGGATGTCTAAGGAATGAAATTTCGTTCTTTTGTTATCCCGTATTGTTAATTCAAACTTTCTTGTAAGAAACATTGACATTTGGTGAATTTGCTCCCCGTGACTTGATAAGCTTGATGAATTTGCTTTTTGGTTTGATTCCAAGTCTTATGAGTTATCTTGCATTGTCGAATTATGTCCTTGGAGGTTGTGTTATGCATTTATGAATGTATGAGCCATCCTAATTTCGCAAGTTCAATGAAGGACACTGACCTGCACTTGACTCAGGAGTCAGTACCTAAGTTCTTCAGCTCAATTAACAAAGGATGAGCAAGAGTAATAAATTCCATTTGGTTATAGTTCCCCCGATACAATAATGTTACTCCAAACCGGGGTCAGTATTGCTTTAGGGACATATTTCAACCTGCTCTTGGTGTATTTGGACTATTTAAAGATTAGTAAGGAATGACAAGACCTACCCAGTCTGATAAATTTTGAGGCAACCCGATTGGACATTGTCAGGAGTTTCATGATGAAAGCGGAGGGCCTTTGTATTCCTTTTTTGAGTTCTGATTTGAAAGTTCTCTTTGTTATTATAGAGAGTTCATATGTATTACGGTATTGTGAGTTCTTTTGTTTGTGTACTCTGAATTTGATAATGAATTCTATGCTCATTTGCCTGTGGATGCTGGCCAATGGTCATACCAGATAGGTTATGATAGCAATTTCTCCCTCTCTCTATTTATTTTCTTGTTTATTTGTTGGTTTAAGATTGACAGTATCATATTCAGACTTCTTCCTCGAATCCTCATCAAAGACACATAATGTTGAAATCCGATTGCATTGGGTCCCGTCATATACATGCTTGGAGGTTACAAGAACTTGCATATATCATTCTTTCCCACTAAAAAAATGTGTTCTTGTTGACAGCCAAGGAGAGCTTACAAAACTGGTTGTTGAGGAGGTGTTGGATGTGCTCAAGACTAAACACAGATATGTGACTGAACATCTAATTGGAATGGATGACCGAGTAGCAGCCATAAAAAAATCATTAGACATTCACGCTGGTGGTGTACGGCTTTTTGGGATTCACGGGATGGGTGGTATAGGTAAAACAACCCTTGCCAAGGTCATCTTCAATCAACTATCTTCTGAATTTGGAAACTGCGGAAGTTTCCTTGACGATATCCGAGAAGAGTCAAAGAAGGATGGGTTAGTCAAGCTGCAAGCCAAATTAATATCCGACATTGTTAATTCCAGAGTTATAGGCAAAATTGATGACGTTGGTTATGGAATGAAGAGGATCGAAGAAACACTTTGCAATAAGAAGGCTCTGATTGTTCTTGATGATGTGGATAAGAGCGAACAAATTGAGAAATTGATCGGAAGTTCTTTATATTTGGGAACTAGAATAATTATCACAACAAGGAATAGAAGTTTGCTGCAGGTTAGGGGATTTAAGTATGAAATTCTAGCTTATGAAATGCAGGAGATGAATTCTAAGGATGCGCTTCAGCTTTTCAGTCGACATGCATTCTGTGGAGACTCACCACCAGATGATTATAACCACCTTTCAAAAGAAATTGTCTGTGTCACAGGAGGACTTCCTTTGGCTCTTGAAGTTATAGGCTCATTACTTTACTGTAAAGAGGAAGTAATATGGATAGAGACATTGGAAAAGCTACGAAGCATACCAGAGGAGGAGGTCCAAAAGAAGTTGAAGATAAGCTTCGATGTCCTTGATGAGTTTCAACGGCATATTTTTCTTGATATTGCATGCTTTTTTATTAGTGAGGATATTACTGATCCCATTTACATGTGGACTGACTGTAGATTTTGCCCACAAAGTGGGATCAAAGTCCTTATTAATATGTCCTTGATAAAGATATTAAAGAACAATAAGGTTTGGATGCATGATCAGTTAAGAGATCTTGGAAGGGAAATTGTTCGTCAAGAAAATCCGATAGACCCTGAGAAGCGTAGCAGGTTATGGATCAGAGAAGAGATACTCGATGTCATAAGTTCAAAACAGGTAAAGTGAGAAAAACTAGTACTTTTGGAAATGAAATATTATATTCCCTGTTATTAGAAATTCAATTGTCTGCTTAGTAGCTTTCTTTTCCTTGATCCTTTTATTTAAGCTGTGAAACAGAATAGTTATTTGTCAGCAAAACTTCTACTCATCATCCTAAGTCTTTATGGGCAGAGGAAGGGAAAGGTTCAAGGACTTGATTTAGATGGAAGGCATACTCAGATCTTACTTACAAATGATGAGTTTGAAAGGTTCCCACAATTAAGGTTTCTTAAATTATGCAATGGAACCTTTTTTGGAGACTTTGTGAATTGCCATACAAAGCTAAGATGGATATCTTGGGATTCTCCTCCTCCAGATATTAGGGTGGCCAATATGTATCTACAATATGTAGTTGTTCTTAAACTGTCTACCAATCACTTCAATGATCTGGACGTATGGAGCCTAATCGAGGTATGCTATATGTTTAGTTGTACTCTAAATATTCTCTTCTCAAAATCATTAGATGTTTTGTCATTTGGAAGCTTCATTTATTTTGGCAGAGGGCATGCAAATTGAAAGTTCTATCTCTTCAAGATTGTCCTAGCATAACAAGAACTCCGAACGTCTCTGGATGTTCTACTTTAGAGAGGCTGACTCTTTGGGTATGTGATAATTTGATGACAATTGACAGCTCCATTGGGATGTTAAAGTGCTTGGTTGACTTGGATATTTACCACTGCCCCCTCGAAGAGTTGCCTGATGAAATTGGAGGGCTGGTGACTCTTAAGCGCTTCTCTTTAAAAGGCTGTATTAGGCTGAGGAAACTCCCCGATTCTCTTGGTAACCTAAGATGCCTATCAACTTTTGACATTTCATCTACCTCGATTAATGAACTTCCAAATTCTGTTGGAGGGCTGCCGAAACTTGAGTTTCTGTCCATGGAATTGACCAAGATAAAGGAACTCCCAAAGCCTATTCTTAACTGGGCATTATTGCTTGAGTTGGATTTGTCGATTGCAAAAATCATTGAATTACCTGAATCAATCGGAAATTTAAAAATGTTGAAAGTCTTACGGGTGGGTCATAATCCAATAAAGAAGTTCCCTCATGCTCTTGGAACATTGAAGAATCTTGAAGAGCTACGTGCCCGGAGTTGTAAATTGGAAGGTGAAATCCCTACCGAAATTGGAGAGTTGTCCATGCTGAGAATCTTAGATTTGAGTTTTAATGGAAAAGTTAGCCTGCCAAGGACAATTGTTATGCTTCCTCTCCTGCAAATGCTGGACTTACATACGTGTAATGAGATTCAAGAATTGCCAGAGCTTCCCTCTAGTTTGACCAATCTAGTGCTGGAATCCCGTTCTCTGCGATTTGTCCCTGATCTCTCAAACCTTACTAACTTGGTTACATTGGTCCTCTCTGATGAATCTATGGTTACAGGCACAACAAGCATAAGACAAACTTGTGACATGCGATGGTTACAGAGTTTATCCAAACTGAATGAATTGGACTTATGCCTGTTAAATATCCCTGCACCGCCTACAGAACTGGGCTCCCTTTCTTTTCTGGAAAAACTTGCTTTGTATGGACTAGACCTGCAATCCCTCACAGAGCTTCCATCATCTCTGTTGTACTTACGAGTCCATAGTTTCAACTCAGCAGTAATACCCATGTCCAACTTGAGACACTTGTCATTTTTCAGACTCTCACGATCAGAGGTGAAGGAAATTCAGCTTGATGGGCTTCATCAATTGGCAAGTTTGAGTGTGTCGGACTGTGAACTCCTGGAGAGGCTATCCTTTCCGCCAAACATAAATGAAATTTCTGTTATTGGTTGCCCAAAGCTAGTTGAGATTCATTTTCCTGCTGTTTTGGAATCGCTTGAGAGATTGGGTATCGAGAAGTGCGAATCTTTTGAAAGGTTAAGTTTTCTGCTGGAGCAAGGATGTGATGAGCTGACATTTTGTGAGGGGAGATGTCCCTTTTATCAAGCGCCTTCAAGAAGCTCAAAGAATTCAGTGTTGTAGAGTGCCCAAAGCTAGTTGAGATTCAAGTTGTCGGTATTCTGGAATTATTGCAGATATTTTCTGTGGACGGGTGTCTGGCTATGGAAAGATTAGGTGGTTTATCAAACTTGAAGAACCTCAAGTCATTAAATATGAGAGAGTGCAGTGCTCTTCAAGCTGTTGAGGGCCTCAATCAATTGGAGTGCTTGTGTCGATTGCTTGTTGGTGATTATGGGTCATTGGGAAGGTGGATTGATGTATCAAGTGCGAAAATTCCAGATGAATGCGAGATGTTAATTTGGGATTGCAGTGGTTCATTAAGTGAGATTTGTCCACGTAAAATTGATTGCGTCTTATTCAATCACTACAGAGAGAGGATTCTTCTTGGACCAAACCAGGTGCACCTTCTCTTCCTGGCTTATGTTTCTTCGTTGCAAATGCAACTCGCCCTTTCCCCTCTACCTGTCATTTCTTCCATGTATCATATTTATTTTCTGTAGAGTATTTTACTCTGGTAGCACTTAGAGAGTATTTGTTGTGTTCTGATATCAATTGTTGGTTATGGTACTTTAACTGTTATGTTTATTGGGTGTTTAACTGATACCATTTCTTGTACGCTGTGGTGGGTAATCAGAGAATAACTGTAATAGGAAAATCAAGACACTTGTACCATATTGTGGTGCACGTAAAATAAAACAATTTCATCTCACACTCTGTTTGTAAGACATTACCTCTTTTTGGACGACACAGAGACATTACTTTACCATGACAATCTGTTCACTCGTACCACACACAAAATACTTACCTTTCATGAATGAGCATATTATGTGTACTACATAATTAATAGCATGCCTCAGTTATATTTAATGGGCCGTATTAATCCAACTGCAAAGAAACTTTTCTCAATAAAAATTAAAGTATGAAGAACCTTCATTTCTCAATGCATTTCTTTAGACAAAGACTCCGTTTTTTCCTCTTTCCAGATGGTAGATATTTCTTAACATGTGATATTACGTATTTATCATCTCAGAAAAGTAATTGTATTTTTTTAAAATGGACTTATTGATTCGAAGCAAGGTTAGCTAATCAATCTACAGATAGATTGCTTTCGCGTCTGCCCTGCTTCTGACTTGCTTCTTGTTTGAAGGAAGGTCTAGTAGGCATGTTGAATCAACTTTGCAGGCCGTTGTTCCTACCATATGGAAAAATTGAAAGGGGAAACCCATGATTCTGCTCATACAGAGGACGATGTAACTATAGAGCTAACATAAATCCAGGCCAATCACCAGTGTCGTTTCAGGGAAACTGCCAAGTTTAACCTACTAGCCCAAGGCGAAACTCTGACCATTCAAATTGAATTAGAGAGAGAGAGTCTCTAGTTGACAACTTATTCTGCCACTCATTTGTCTGTAACCTCATTTGGATACTGCTGAATTTAGAGACAACATTTGAGGAATGTAGAATCCTTTTGAAACAACAGCTTATTCTGTAACCTTATTTGCAATCGAATAAGTGCTTGCACACTGATCTTCCTAACAGAAAGTCCCATTCAGAGTTGATAATATTTTTGCCATCTCCCCTGTTGCGTCTAGTTAAAACCACCTATTAGTGTTCGAAGCAAAGAAGTGCTCATAAACTAACTTGACACGGGCTTCTCACTGAAGGACAATTCCTCAAGCAGTGAAGTAAAAATTCAAGCTTGTTTTCATAGAACTGACAATCTGAGGATGCCGAGAGTTTCTCACAAATTGTGCTTCATTTGTTAGAAGCTTTTTATGTACAACTATTGGATGTCACTACTTCTTCGATCACAAATTGTGTTTCTCAAGATTTTTCTGATACTCTTAAGGACCTGGCCTTTGAAAGCAGGCTTCTATTGGATGCCTTCTTTAAGGTTTTAAGTTTATGGACCCAAAGAAAATGTTTAGCTCTTAGAATCTCTTAATAGCATTTCTATGCTACATTAGTGTGAATGTGCTGACACCAGTCTTTTGTGTCTTTTCAGAGGAATTTAACTTCGAAGCAGTTACTGAAATTAATCATTTAACAACTCTAATTACATGTGTTGTGAATGCGGAACTTCTCCAATGTTGCTTATGCTTAGTTTTATGCAAAAATTTCACAACCCCATTTTTTATTTCTATATGACAGTAAAACGTTGGACTGTTATTTATTCCTTATAATTTATCTGTTGCAGCGTCCATGGTATAGATTCCTGTGCTGTCTCTTATAGCTCAAGGAGACATCGTTATTGCTCGGAGGAAAATGAGGAGTCATGTCACTGATTCCATGCTTCATTGGTTTTAAGTATGTATTCCTTTGTATTATTAGTGTAGTAGGTCCTGTAGTGTAGCCCTTCGTAAGGAGTCCATGAAAGCCTCAATTTTGCTTTGCTTCTGTTTTCAGTGTGCTCTAATATGTTGCCGAAATACTGAAATTGTATGTTCACCCAAATATTTGAAGAATACTTCGGTAAATGACTTTGTTATACTTTATAGGTGCATTTTGGCAACAGATACGAAAGTTCGTTCTACTGGTCATATTTCTGTTCACAACTTCTGGTTTTCTGAATCTCACACCTATTTTCGTTTCTTTTTCTCAGTCAAGTTTTCTTTCATCAAGTGTCAAATGTTTGAAATTATTATCATTAGAGTCGCTCAGCTTCTGGGCTTGTTATGATTTGATTGAAGTTTCCGGCGTCAACATGCTCGAGATAATTGTGTATGTTGCCATGTCTAATTCTTTGTCAAATGTTTTGATCCCAAGTCTATTAACTACAAGGAAGAAGGCTAGGTACATACTGCACCTGTAAGTCCAATGCTTTGCACTCTCAATGAAATTAATGACTAATTACTGAGTGTTGATTTCTGATGGTGGCAAAGAAAATTGAGTTTCTATTTGGAATTCCGAGCACAGGACTGATTGCACATGACACATGTAGAAGTGCAATAGTTAAGGAGATGAGAGCCGTCTTCAGTTTTTTCAGCTTGTTTACTTTCTCTTGAAATCTGATCTGCTTTTGACTAGGGTGGATTTGTTGCCTTTCCTTTTGTCATTGATACTTGTGTGTTGTGTAGTGTTAACTTTGAGTCAAATTGGGGTTCCAAACTCATAATGTCGATGAATGTTCAGTCTCAGCTGTTCAACACCTTGTGATGGGAGATCAAAATGGGAGCTCAAATTTGAACTTTTGAAATGCCTAGGGGGACTAAATTTCACTCAATGACTCGAACTTGTTGAGTTATGAGCCCAATTTATATCCAACGTGAAATCATTCATTGCATTCACGCCTACTAAGCCACCCTTAGTGCTCTCGCATGTGTGGTAACGAAGACCCACCTATAGAACCCAACATGAGTTTCAACTTTGGTTTTTTCATCATAATTTTCTTAAGAACATGAGCCTCCCCTTGTAATTCAGTTTTGGATGCCATAGAAGAGAGTTCACCTCCTATCCTAGTCCTCCAGGAAAAAATAAGTGCAGACTCAATTCCTGCACTTCCGATAGTTCTAAAATGTTGAGTTTACTAGGCATCATCTTGAATCTAGTACATAGATGAGCAGATTCAAAGATAGGGATATATTTTTTATGACAGCTAATTTTTTTTTCGATGTCGAACTCGGGGCCAAAAATATTTCTTTCTCATCTTTTGCCGAAAGGAGAATTTAGTTCGTTCTTGCAAGTTCTATAATACTGAAGTCATATTATACGTTATCCTCGTGAAGAAACTTGTAGAAATTGACGACACCGGAGACAAAAGGACAAGGTCTCATGTGAAAGAAGCGAAGACTGACACTCAGGCCTCTTATCGTCTCCACAGTGGATCCTTGGAAATTGCCTTTAAAGTTCATCGTCTTCCAAGGAGTCATTACAGTTCTCGAAGACCAACCCACTTTATTCAAAGCCATCGATTCTAACCACTTTTCTTGAAGAGCATAATTAGTGAGGAGCCCCTTGAACGGTTGCTGTGCTGCCAACGCCAGTCTTAAAATATTGAATACTGCTGGAAAAATAGTAATATCATAATCTTGATTAAGCAAACCAAACAAGTTTGTCTGCATTAGTGCTTCAACCATTATAATGGCGACTTTCGCTTGGCTGTCTTTAAGCTTAGGTACACACGCCCATAATTTTTCTATAGGGACATCAGGGAGAGAGGGAGAGAGAGATCTAGTAAAATAAGCTCCCCATGGCAAACCTAGAGGCTGGAACGAGCAGCATTGGTGCACCGGGAGGTGAGTATCAAGTATTCCTGAGTTTTAGGGGAACTGACGTGAAGTCACCGACTCCGTCTACCACGCCTTGGTAGATGCAAGAATTCGCATCTTGAGATACGAAGATGAACTCCATGTAGGGGAAGTGATTGGTAGAGAGCTGCTTCGGGTTATCAACAACTCCATACTCTGCAAACCTGTCTTTTTTTTTCGAAATTATGCTGCGAGTAAATGGTGCCTCCTCGAGCTCGTTGGGATACTTCCTATTTTTTCTGATATGGAGCCTACTTATATCAAGCTTAATACGTCGTTGTATAGTCATGCCCCCTTCGAACACGGGAAGAAGTTCCCTGAAGTGAAGGCGTGGCGGAAGGCTCGTGTGCAGGTGAATGAAATCAAGGGATAGAATCATGGAACCTGCAGAAGGATAAAGGGTAAACTCCATTACTCAAACTCATTTTTTTATTTGAGGGGGAAATAAGAACACGATCTCATGTCACTGTTTGGTTCTATTTTCATTTTTGAATAGAAGTTTTACTCGATCATGAAAACATATTTTCAGGGGAAATAACTTTAGTTTCTTTAATATTTTCGAAGAAGTAAGTTCTTGTACCAGATTCCGAGGAATTCATTACTCTTTAACTTTCATATTTGGATAATACCAATAATTAACCATTGTTTTTTTTTTTTTTTTTTTTTTTTTTTTTGTGACTGAGGATCTGCCGGAGCCTGCCCTTGTCGGCTACACCGATTTGGAGTCTCACGGGCCTCCGTGGTGGAGGACCAACGGCGACTATACCTCGGGGAAACTAGCCCAGCAACCCACCGCCGGGGTCCCTCACTTTAATCGCTAACAACGCAGGGTTTCGAACCCTTGACCTCCTTCGCTGAAGGAGAGATCTCAACCAACTGCGCTGCCCACGGGTGGGTAATAATTAATCATTGTTAGTTACGTCTCAATGATGTTTTTCCTTATATAGAGTTCTACATCGATATTTCTTTGTCTTGTGCCACAATTATGCGGTTTTCTGTGGAAAAACGATTGCAAGACCGAGACCTTAATGTATCTAAACATATCAAATCACAACTCCATAAAGTTGCAGTAAAAAAGGAAAAAGTATTGCATCTGGCTTGAACTCTAATTAGATTATTTGCATATACTTAGATCTATTTCCATCCTAAAATTTTATTGTCGCTTTTTGGTCATTAAAGAAAAGTGTTTTCTTTATGACAGCTAGCGACAACTTAACAAGTTGGTTGTTGAAAAGGTTTTGGATAAGTTGAAGATAAAGCATAAACCTGTAACTGAACATTTAGTTGGACTTACTAGTGAGGTAGAAGAAGTCATGAAATTACTAGAAATCAATTCTGGTGACGTGCGGCTCACCAGAATTCATGGAATGGGTGGAATAGGAAAAACAGCAGCAGCCAAAGTCGTCTTCAACAAACTATGTTCACACTTTGGAAAGCGATGCAGCTACCTTGAAAACATTCGAAAAGAGTTGATGAAGGATGGCTTAGTCAAGTTGCAAAAGAAGTTGCAAGAGGAAGAATTATTGATTATAATGATGGCATGAGGATGACTAGAGGAATAGCTTACAAATACAGACACCTATTAGGATGTCCTTGATAAAGATATTAAATAACAAAAAATTATGGATGCATGACCAACTAAGATATCTTTCAAAGGGAATTTGTTCAAATAGATAGTCTAACAGACCCTGGAGAGTGTAATAGGTTGTGGATTAGCGAATAGATACTCAAAAGATTAAGAACAAAAGAGGTAAAGTAAGAACAATTACTAGTTTGCAAGTAGAAAATTATAAATTCCAGTAATGAGAATTCTCATGTACTTGCAAATAGCTGGCAAAGGAAGAAGGTTCGAGCATTTGATCTAGATGGAAAATACTCCCATCTTGATCACAAATGAATAGCTTGAAAGGTTTGGAAGTTCAAGTTTCATAAGGTTATCTAACGTAACCTCAGTTGGAGACTTCTCAGATTGTCTTCCGAAGATGGATTACTTGGCATTCTCCTCCTCCAATATTTGGGGCGGTCGATATGCATTCAACCAATATAGTTCTTCTTGAACTTTCTGACAATCACTTTACAGATTATTCAGAGGTGTGGAGCTTAATCAAGGTATCTTAACTTATGTGTTTATCTTGTCTACTCTTATTTTCTCCTTGTATATATGTCTAATGGTTTTGCACTTGAAACAGATTACCATCTGCAGATGGCAACAAGATTAGAGGTTCTAGCTCTCAAAAGTGTTTCGATATTTCCAGAGCTCCAGACTTCTCTAAGTGCTTGACATTAAAGAGTTTTTGACTCTTGAAAGATATGCAACTCGACGGAAATTGACTGATCAATGGAAGACTGAAGTGCCTGATTGACTGAACATAAACAACTGTTTGCGTCTTGAAGAGTTGCCTAAAGAAATCAGAGGGCTAGTGAGTAAGCGCTTCTCTTTGACAGATTGCTTTAGGGTGAGCAAACTTCCCAACTCAATTGGGAAATTAGCATCTGTTGTATCTATCGAACATGAAAGTTGCAAGCTTACCTGATTTAAGTCATAGACTAAAAATGTTTGTGTACTCTGCATGTATCAAGAATGTCAATCACCAAACTTCCAGAAGTGCACTAGTGAAGCTCGAGTCTCTCTCTGATTAACACTAAGATTAGAGAGTTTCCTATCTCCATCAGAAAGCTGAAATCACTGAGTGTGTTGGTTTTTCGTGTAAGATGGTGCCTATGTCAACTGGAAATAATTGGAAGTTACCTAGTGCTACTGGTACGTTGGAGAATCTTGAAGATACATGCTGAGCGCTGTAAAAAATTGGAAGGCAAGATTGTTCAGAATCCGAAATTTATCAGGTACACGAATCGACACATTTCCTAGCATTAGCATGCTTCCTCATCTCCAAAGATGGACTTAAGTAGATGTCACAAGATTCAAGAGTTGCCGGAGCTTCGTACAAGTTTGATCTGTTTATTTGTCGAATCTTGTTTGCTACTGTTGGTCCCTAGTCTCTTGAACTTGACTAATTTGGAGGGATTGTTCCTTTCTGATGGCTTAAGATATACAGACAAATTAGATCTAGTGCAGACTTCTGATTTTTCGTGGATTGTGAGGTTATCCAAATAGAACAAGTTGGAACTGTGCCTTTGGAACAACCTCGAACCACCTACAGAGTTAAGCTCACTTTCTCTCATGGAAGAACTTACCTTGTCCAGTCTGGACCTGCAGCCTCTCGTACAGCTTCCGTCTTCCTTGTTGGAGTTGCGACTTGACAACTTCAACTTGACCAGATCACTGTCATCCAAATTGAGAAGTTTGTCGATGTTAGTGCTCTAGGGCTCTCAAGTGAAAGAAATACAACTCCATGACCTTCCACAGTCGATAAGTATGACTCTGGAGTGGTGTGAACTCCTAGAGAGATTGTTCATTCTATCAAGTTTAAGGAACGTGATCCAAGCCTGGATGTGAAAATGCTTAATGCCGGCGTGATAAAATCACTGCAGTACTTGTCAATCAAGGATTGGCAGTCTGTACAAAGGTTAAATGCTAAATTCCCAGTGAAATAGTCTTCGAGTGAGATGACCTTTTGTGGAAGAGAGTATCCGTTCAATCAACGGCCCTAAAGAAGCTAAAGGACTGCAGTTTGAAAGTTGTGGAAAGCTACTCAAAATTCAAGTTGCCGGTATGTTGGAATCGTTGGAGTACTTTCTTCTTTACAATTGCCATGCTATGAAAAGGCGAGGCGGTCTGCCAAACACAAGGATCTGCACCATTTAGCCATCGAGAGGTGTTCTGGATTAAGGGTTGTCAATGGACTTAACCAATTAGAGATTGTGGATGAGTTGCGTAATTACGAGTGTTGTACACTGGAAAGGCCGACAGACGTGTGCACCCCAAAAAACCAGATGAGTGCCACATATGTTTTAGTAACTGAAGGGAGTTGCTTTAATCCAGTCCAGACAAAGACAACGACATCTAATTCGAGCACTATGGAGTGGTGGTTCTTCAAGTAACAGCAGAGGCCAAATCAGAGACTAAGAACTCTGAATTAGAGACTGAAAAGGTATGCCTCCTCCTTGGACTATTTGATAATAGGCAATGGTATCGTTTTTTCCTTTCCATTTTCTTTGGTCTTCTCTCTTTGGTCATAATCTTCCATTCATTGACCTTATCTACAAAATTTGTTCATACAGACATGAAAATGGAACTTCCAACCCATTGGCTGGATTTCTGACGCTAACGTAACTGATTATGGTAGTAATACTATCTTTTTCCTTTTGCCTCTTTCATCAATACATTCAAGTTCACTCACCTTAATGAAGAAATTCAAGGTTAGATATTTTCACTTCTGGACATTCTGAGGGATATGGAAGGTCATAATGTTCACAGGAAGAAGGAACTTAATTTGAAAAGTAAAACTGACTTTGAAGGAAGAAAAGGATAAATTTTACACTACGTGGACTACTGAATCATCATTTAGTAGTGTAAAGACTCGTGATGTCTTGCAGGTAGGAGCCATAGGCAAAGTGTTAAGAAAAATATTTGTTTGATGACAACTGCATTTTCTCGTCCTAGAGTACTGGCCAAAGAAAATCTCCTTTTCCATGTAAGAGGAGGCTTAAATGGAAGGGGATGCCGAATAGCCCAACAACGAGCTTCAGCTTCAGTTCCATCCATCTGCAAGTTCTCAAGATCGTGACATTAGCAAAGAGCCTTCCATTGACAATGTTGAAGAAGGGACTTCGCCTGGAAATCAAAATCAGGTGAGGCAGTAAGACTCGAACACTCAAAAGTATTTCACCAGTCATCTATGTTTCAGTCAACTGTTCTCATGCCACGCAAACTGAAGAAGTATATATTGAACTTAACCACAACCTATTTTTGTAGGTCTTGATGAACTTGCTCCACCAAGAACATTTTCTAAAAGGTTAAAGGCATGCTTAGTGAGCATATTGGAATGTGTCTGTAACCATGACTTTCCTAGCTTTGACGTTGCAATTGTTTGAGTTCAAAACAGAAAAGGCATTTGAAGGATAATTCAGGAATCGTGGAGATGGAAAGACCTAGTCAAGTCTCGTCTTTTAATTGATTGAATAGATAAGTGATGGCATCAAAAGATAACTTTCAGATTCCTCTTGATTAACCTCAAAGGCAACTGTAGTCGAGGGACAAGTGCTCTAAAAACCAGAACTCATGTTGCACAGGATTTTCTTCTGCATCGGGGATTCATTATCCATTTGTCCGAGGTAATTCTATCTCCTAGTTGAGTACAAATTGATTTCCATATGGTTCAAATAACAAAGTATTTACCAATATTTGGCTTGCTTACGACAGTTTCTTCAACCATCGATGGCATGTGATAAACCAACCAACGAATGACATGCAACTGATTGGCGCTAATATACATTTTTAGCCGATGCTTAGGTGGTCTGGTTAGCAGTAATCTATGTCAACATCCCTTGGCCGATTTTTAATAGAAGTTGCCTGATATTGGAGGCAGCAACTTCTAAAAAGCTGAACTTAACCCATTTTGTATGTTAGTCAGTCTTCATCATCTAGCATGCACTTTTGATTCATTAGGGAATTGTTCTCTGAAGTTTGATAATCTTATGGTTCTTCGATATCTGCTAAGTTGCTCATGAATTGCTTGGTCATAGCAAGCAAGTCCAGAGAAAGGATTTCACTTGTAGCCATGAGTTCTAAGGACTTAGATATCAAGCTTTCTCTTGGCTTGTTCCCGCGTGGGAACCAAGAACAACTTAGCCAAAATAGGAAGATTCAAACTCTCTTAAGAGATCACTGCTACTACTTTTGAACCTACCATCATGTCATCATACAGATAAAAGTGCATTGAACATATTAATTATAGCCTAACTTTGCAAGTTTGGATATATTTCTCACACCCCCTTTGTAGATTCGCGTGCAAGTTTGAAACCTACTTTGTAACGGGGAACGTAATTGGGGTTTATTTTTGAAAAATCTTTAGAGAGGGCCTCATTTTTGTTGCTTCTAATCATCTCTTCATGTGCACAGCTAACATAATAGAGTTTTGGCGGTGATATGTGCAATAAAGATAAAAGTTTATAACTATAGGATTGTGTTCAAAAGCTGATTAAGTTCAATGTTTTCCTTAATTTTACTCAATAATTAATTCATAAATTTACACAATAATATGAAAATTATCAATCTTCTTGAAAATTACTCTCTTCAACAAAGCTATTATGTGTAAAGACATATTCTAAAGATAAGAATTTCGCGATTCTATTACAGATCAATTTATTTTATTTTATTTTATTTTCTTGGGAAAAACCTTTACATAGACAGTTTGGCATCTTGGCATTCGGTTTGTCCTCCGAAATTTGCCGTCCATACATGTCGTCTTTACTTGCAAAAAGTGAAAAACACTGCTCATCAATGAACGTGCAAATGAATTGATTACAGGCTCAGTCTCTCCTATCCAATTGAAGAAGAAATTAAAATCGAAATATGAAAAATAGATAGTATAGATGCTATTTAACTACATTAATAGGCAAAAAACAAAGACATTTCAAAGTAGCGAAACTCAAAAAGAATATTTCTGATATGCAAAAGGCACTTTCATATATTTACTATTTTTTTTTTTTATAGAAGGACACTAAAAGTGCTAAAAATTTCGTATAGTATTCACTTTATTGTCAAAAATTTTCACCGGCTCGTTTAAGTATCAAATCAGATAAAAAAACGATCCTGGTCAAAAAGTGGAGTTATTAAGTCATAGCTTATCTGCATGTGAGTGCCTACAAAGCCCATGGGTCATCCAAAACTTATTCGTGGATTGCAAGAACCTTCATATCCCAGTGGAGAACATCCTCAATTAACATTGTGCACGAGAAGCCAATCAAGTCGTGGATTCAATTGCTAAACCCCACTGAATAGTGAATCTCCCTTCTAATTGGGTTACTAAGCCCCCTAACCGTTATTGGATATGTTATGCTTTGAATCTTGTTCTCTTGAGGTTTGGAACTCTAGTAGATGAATGAATAAAAGTTGTCTTCAACCAAAAGAAAAAAGCATCTCCGGCGAGAATTTTCAACCAAAATAATCACGTGGCATTTATAATTAAGAAGTCAAAATGAGTTAGTATATTTTTAAAGAAATCCATACCACGTGGACATGCAAAACGACGTCGCTCTATCCGATGTGGTTGGATATGGCATAAACAATGTTGGTCGATCCAACCAAGCATAAACGACGTAGCACACAAGGAAGGTTATAGGGCTAGATTGTCTTCCACGCTGGCTAACCATCATACTACCATCCCTGTCACTTGCCATCGCTCACTCAAATTCATCATATTTCCCTAAGTTTACTCAATTGGAAGGAAAAATTAGAGTTCTTGGTCAATTGTGGGGACAACGGTGCTAGAGGAGGAATTGCACAATAGTGAGATTGCCATTGTGTGGTCCTCAATTTGTCTTCTTAATTTGGTGTTAATTTTGTCATTTTTTGTCCGCTAAACGATAACCACTGAGTCATTATTTAATCGATTAAATACGACTATAGAATCTCCATGCGAAGTCATCAACCTTTTTGCGTTGTAGTTCCAAAAGTTTTTCTCTTTCTTGGATGCAGTTGGTCGGGGGGATAGCACTGTAGGGTGGGGAATTTATTATTGGCATTGATAAGTAGGAACATGCTGATGGAAATGAATCTATTATTGTTATCGATGTAAGGAGTCATCATACAAGAGTTATAATGTAAAAAGACTATTGTGATTTTGGTGAAAGCTTGAAGGAAGGTTTGAAATGCATTCAATGATAATAATGATATTAAGGATATTATTTATAATTATTTTCATGGCGATGAAGTTAAAAGTATTTGTTGTATTACGGTGATAAAGGCACTCAAGTATAAGAAATAAGAAATCGTATTGAACCAAGTACTGAGATTGTGGATGGATCTATTTTAGACAAAGAAGAACGGGAGAGGGAGGAGGGGGAGACGAGGCAAATGGCGAGTGCTTCAGAGAAAGTTCAACAAACAAGAGCGCATCCCAAAATATCTGGTGAAGGCATATGTGATGAAGAATTGAGTAAATTAGACTAGAAAGTCGCTCTGTCTGGTGAATTAGATTATTAAGTTTTGCCAAATGTAAATTATTCAACTAGTAATCAAAACAAAATAGAGGAAATTGCAAAATTAAATTGTACCATCCGAAGAATTGCAATTATTTATCTTTAATATTCTACTCGCTTGTCGATTGCGCCAAGAAAAGCCGGTAGAAAGGATCCAATGGCGATCAAACCAACCGCACTTCTCAGAGCAGTGAAGCAACTTTTTTTTTTTTTCTTTTTTTTTACTTTGAAGTGAAACTTTGAATTTTCTTTTGATTTCTCAACTTCATTACATAAAATCTATTTCATTCACTAAGAAGGAATTGTTATTTGATTCAATAAAAATTTGAATCATGGGAGTCGCACACGTCGTTACAACTGTTCTTAACTCTCTCCGTGGGCATGACTTGTTAGTTACAGGAAAAAAATTAATTTAATCGATAAAAGAAATCGTTACTTGAAAGTTCCTACCAGAGGAATGCATTTTCAGTTAATCTCGCGCAAAGGAATTAATTTGACGTAATTAATTCAATCAATTATTTTCTATTTTCTTTATTAATAAAAGAGGCGGGTCAAGTCAAAAAGACCCCTGTCCCTACAGAGCTTCTTTTCCACGCATATCCCGTCCCACATACGGCAGATGAAGGGAATTATGCGTGCAATTATTTGCGCTTTCCGTGTAGTGTGCATTGCAGCGGTTCGGTCAGCATGAAAAGTCTTGAGACAGTTGGATGGCAATAATGCAGCATTGTTCAAGCACGCATAATAGAGTTAGTCATGTTCTAAATTTATTATATATTTATTAATTTAATTTTAAAATTTAAAATTTTATCAATTGAATTATAATCTTTTTCTTTTTTTCAATTAAATTTATCCAATCAATTTTAATTGAAATACGTAGATATTGATCATATTACTGACGTTAATGTAAATAATTTATAATAATTTTTAATTTTTTAATTTTTTTTTTCCTTTTTTTTTTTCTCCTCTTACCTCGCCTTACACTAGCCAGTAATCGAGGCCTGATGACCGGCTCAATGAAGAATAAAAAGGAAAAAAGGAAAATGAGAAGAAAAAGTATCCTCTCTTTTCCTTTTTCTGCACCTGCTCCCTCCATCATTAAAGGTTGCCTTTTCTGTTTTCTTTATTAATAGAGAAACCCAAGTCAAGTCAAGGCGGCCACTGCAGAGGTCCTCTTCCACGCGCCTCCCGTCCCGCGTACTGTTGCTGTGGAGAATCACGCGCGCAATTATTTTGCGCTTTGCGTGCAGCATGCGTAGCAGCCGTTCGATCGTCACGGAGAGTCTTGGGCCGTTGGATGGCGAGAGCGCGGTGCAATTTGGGTTTTTGGGTTTGGGTTTTATGACTAAAAAGATACATTGCTTCTAGCAACATTTACGATTATAAAATATAGTCGGACTCGGTCGGGCAGTTGCGAATTCAGAAGCGGATCCAATTTCTTATTGCCCTCGTGATATTATTACAAGTGGGATGGGACAGCGACCGAGGGCCATCTAAAGCTTATCGGTGGATTGTAAGAACCTTCATGCCCAAGTAGAGAACGTCCTCATCCAACGTCACCACGAAAAGCCAATCATGTTGGATTGTTAAAACCCCTGAATAGTGAATCTCCCTTCTAATTGACTTACCAAGCCCCCAAACCCCATGAGGTATGTTATGTTATGTTTTGAATTGTATTCTCTTGAACTTCAGAACTTTAGTGGATGAATGAATAAAAGTTGTCTTCGATGGGAAAAAAAAAAAAAGAAAAAGAAAGAGCCTTCGAGGGAAATTTCCAGCCAAAACAATTATATGGTGTTTATAATTAAAAAATTAAATTGAGATTGGTATATTTTTAAAGAAATCCAGATCACGTGGATGTGCAAAACGACATCACTCAATCCAATCAAGCAAAAACAACATCGCACACAAGGAAAGTTATAAGGGTAGATTGTCTTCAATGATGGCTGACCGTCACACCACTTTCCCTGTTACTTGCTGTCGATGCCGTTTCCGATACTCTCACTCAAGTTCGTCATCTTTCTCTGAGTTGCTCAATTTGAGGGAAAATTTAGGGCTTCTACGCCAAAATTAGGTATGGAAAGGAAAAATTACTGTTCTTGGTCAACCATGGGGACGATAGCGCTAGAAAAAGAATCGTACAATAGTGAAATTGCCATTGCATGGTCCTCAATTTGTCGTCTCAATTCGGTGCTAGTTTTGTTGCTTACCGTCCGCCAAACAATAACTACTAATTCATTGTTTAATCAATTAGGTGCAATTATAAGACCTCTATGTGAAGTTGTATCATTTCTGCATTGTTTTTCCAAAAGTTTTTTTTTTTTATTGGGTGCAGCATCGGCATGAGAGATAGCACCGTAGACATCATTATTTGTCTGTTGTTGGCATCGATGAGTAGGAACACGCTAGTGGAAATGAATGTAATATCGTTGTTGCAGTAAGGAGGCCATCATATATTGATTTTGTGAGAAATATGGTGTAATAGTTACAATGTAAAATAGAAAAAATGCACTATTGTGATATTGGGAAAAGCTTGAAAAATAATTTAAGATACTTTCATGATGTTAATGGCATAAAAGATATTATTTATCATTATAAGTGTATATTGAATATTATGGTGATAATGAAAATGATAAGAGTACTAATGTATGAGAAGTATGAAATGACATTAAACCGAAGACTAAGGTTGAAGATAGATTTTATTTAGACAGGAGAATATGAGAGGAAAGAGAGGGAGGCAAGACATGTAGCAATTATGTTAGAGAAAGTTCAACAAACGAAAATACGTCTTAGAATCTTTGATGAAGATATTGATGACGGAGAATTGATCGAATTAGATTAAGAAGTTATTCTATCTAGTGGATTAGATCAAGAAGTTTTGTCAAATATAAATTAGTCAAGTAATGATGATACAAGAAATTTGTACAGTTGACACACAAACCAAAGAATTTCAGAAAAATTAAATTGTAAGTCGTAATTATTTATTTTTTAAATAATTATTAAATAACTTAAAATACGAAGAAATTTTAGAAAAATTAAATTGTATGTGGAGAATTGCAATTATTTATCTTTATTAAAATGCAAGTTCGTCATAAAATTAGTGTTCTTGATTTATTCAATTCTCGTGGGCCACCCTCTCTTTTTTCTCCTTTTTAACCTTATCCCCATCACAACGTGTCTGTCACCCACTGCCGCTCTCTACTTTTTATAATTGTCCTTCGTCCTCCTTGTTAAGGTGTGCGAAAAAACCGAGACCCGCCTCGGACAGCACAATCCGAAACCGGATCGGAAACCGGTTATTTATGGGAACCGGTGGGTACCGGTCCGATTCCCGATTCCATGGGTGAATCTGCCCACCTGGACCGGACCGGTTTTATCATAATAATATATTAATTTTTAATATTAAAAAAATTCGGAATTAGCAAATCTAAAATTCATGACTTTAATCACCATCTTGTCTCAATTCACTACTCTCTAACTCCATCTCGTCTCTTTCAATTCAAAATCTCCCCCAGCTCCCCCTTCCTCTCCGATTCACCTCCATATCTACTCATCTCCCTTCGAGTCCTATTTTGAACTCGGTGAAACAGTGAGTCGATTCTCTTTTCCCCCTTGAACTTGAACTCTCTCTCCACGTCGTCGCCATCCTCGTCGCCACCTCCGCATTCATTGTCACAATCGTCCTCTTCATTGTTAGGCTCATCCCACTTCTACCTCCCCTCTTCCTCCTCCCCCCTCAGGCTTCTCCCCTTCGTCCTCATTTGCGGGGACAAGGGCAAACTCTAGGTCTAAGAACGGCTCATCGTCCTTGTTGTCCTCCCCATTGTCGGTCTCGAGGGAGGAGCGAGAGACGGCGGAGGCAGTGGTGAAGATGGTGGTGGTGGTCGGGACGGAAGCAGCGCGAGGGTCGTGACCGCCGCTGTGGCACTAGTACTTGAGGAGAATAAAACTACCATGGTCGGGAGAGCCAGAATAAACAGATGTGGGGAGGGTGAAAAGGGAAAGGCGCAGAGGTTGGACCGGTTCTATGGATCCACCCGAGAACCGGACCGGACCGACGGTCCGGTTCTTGGGTGGATCCATGCAACTAGCGGCGATTCCCGATTCCAATTTTTCAGAACCCATTCTTAGCGAGCGATTCTCGGTTCTAGGTTGAGAATTGCCCACCCGGACCATGCACACCCCTAAATACACATTGGTTTTCTCTTTTATTTATTGAATTAATATTACAAAAAAAAAAATTAAACCGATATGCAGACTAAACTAAACTCAAATTTATCACAAATTAATTTTTAGACTATAAAAAAAATCATAAATTGATATATTTATGATAAATTTACTTTACGTTCAAATTAATATCACGCAAAACTACAAACTAGTACACACGTGATAAATATAGTATAAAACCTCAAATTAATATATTCGTTAACTATCGTGTGTCATCTAACCAGTCATTTGATGGAAACTAATGGAGAATTGTTATAGATATATTAATTTGGGATTCTTCATCATTTTAAACTTTATTTCTTTTTATATTAATAAAAAAGTAAATCAAGTATGTGTCAATATTGCATGGGAGAATGTGAGTATTACTCGTTGGGTTCCACGCACCTTCCTCGAAATGTCGCGGAAATTACGTGCGCTATAATTATCTTACTTCCAATAATGGGGGTCAAAGTTTTATATTTTCAATTGATTCTCTCATCTGCGGGGAAATTGTTTTTATTTGAGGAGCCGAAATGACTACCGCAGCGTTTGGAGAGAAGACAAAATAGCTCTTGTTATTTTTCTTTGCCTTAATGACATTAAGAAATTCTCACTTTGTACTTCATATATGCACCCTATTATATTCCCCTTGCACTTTGCTTTGTCCTTTATAATAACATTGGAACAAAATTTGTATCAGTACGTTTTTTTATCCTAATAGCAAGTTTCCCTTTGCCCTTGTCCTTTAGAGTTGTTGGCCATGACTATTTGACTAATTGATTGAGTCATTATGTTTGTCCGAGAAGGTGGAGTGAAGAAATAGGAAGGATGGTGCCGTTGGTCCTGTCACGCGCGAGCACAGCTATTCTAAGAAGAGTGTAGATAATGAAGCATGAGATCTTCAAAGAGTGCGAGAAGTTCGTCACGAACAATCATGATCTCGATCTTAACTTTCCATTATTTTCACGAGTTTGAGAGAAATTTACAAATAAAAATAACAATTGCAGGTGAGATCAATATATAATCACAAATATTCGCTGGACTCTATGTTGTAGTCGTATGCAAGAGGATTATAAGACATATCATCACCATTTGCCACCACAAAAAAGAAGCAACATTTAACAAGGACATGATAATTGAGGAACAAATCCTAGCTTTTTGCTTTAAAATGATTTAATAATATTTTATGATTTTCGCCGGATTGTTTTAATGTAACACGACTACTCGTGTTAAAAGCACAAACATAAAGATTTCTTGAAACTTTGGTTAAGGGTATTATCAATAAAGGCTGGACATTCTTTGGTTTGAAATATTGTAATAAGACATGTCTTCGGACAGTGCAAATTCGAATTCGTGTTCTCTATAACCGTAAGGAATCAAACCTCGTTTTCCAAGGTGAGGAAAAAAAAAAAAATTGAAACCTTAACGTAAGACTTGGCTAGGACTTCCGTAAATTTGTCTTTATTGCTGTTCGTCCTAGAGAAACTAATTATAAATAAAATCCGAAAATCAACTTCTGTCGGCAAGGAATGTGTCCTCTCGTTCTTTAAAAATTTCTTTTGCTTTTTCTCCAATAGTTGTGGCTACACTCATATGAAGAAATAGCTTTCATGTACGGAGAATTCAATTAAACATTGTTATGAATGATGAAAATATTTTTAATTCATTTATTTTTATAAACTATATCAATAATCATTTTTAAAAATATATTTATAATATTATTCATTTTTATAAAATAAAGGAAGCCTTAAGTGAAAATTTGAATTCTCTTTCTCTTTTTCGACTTTATTAGAATGGGGATCACTTTATAGATCCTGTACATTGTTTTCAATTTAATTTATATAAACTACCAGCTAAAATATTCTAAAAAATAAAAATGTAAAATATTCTTTATCGATATAAAGGGAGTTCCATTGTAAAACCAAATATATTTTTATCTAATTAATTCTCGTGGAACCACTCTTTTTCAGCTTTGCTTTTCATCATGACCCTCTGCGCGTCTGTTCCCCGCTGCCACTCTCTCTCTCTTCGCTGACTACCCACGCGCCGGCCACCCAAATTTTTTTCTCCAAACAAAGTCATCGAAAAGAGGATCCACGACGACTAGATAAAGATCAGCGAGTTTTCAACAAGTACTCTGTACATTTCGTTTTACTTGATTTTGGCGAGGAACGTTCAGAGAGAGATCGAAAGAGACCTTAATTTGCAAAGTAAAGCTGCCATGGAGAATTCAGATGCTGTGACGAGTAGCGGCAGTGCAAGAAGAGGGAAGTATCAAGTATTCTTGAATTTCTGTGGCCGAGATACTCGAGATGGATTCACCAGCTTCCTTTATGGAGACTTGCGAAAAAATGGTATTCATGCCTTCATAGATGACGAAGAACTTCGAGTTGGCGAAGAAATTGGTGGAGAGCTCCTGCAAGCAATCGACGACTCCCAGATCTACATAACCATCTTCTCAAAAAATTATGCTAGTAGCAAATGGTGTCTCCGTGAGCTCACAAGGATGGTAAACAACAAATCCAAGTCAGAGGAGAAAAAAATCATGCCCATCTTTTACGACGTGGATCCAGATGATGTTGACCTTAAAACCCCATTATACAGAACGGCCATAAAGAAGCACAAGAAGGAGCACAAGGAGAAGTTTCCGCACGAAGTAGAATCCTGGGAGGAGGCTCTTAAGAAGGTCGATAAAATCAAGGGCTGGGTGCTGCCCAAATGTAAAAAGTAAGCTCTCAAGATCCCTGACTTTTCTAGCTCTTGAATCAAGCCAGTCCTATACAAGCGACGTCGGGAGTTAATTAAATTGGCAAATCTTCACATCTTTAAAAAAAAATTACAAGTACAATCATATGCAAAAGTTATTAAAGGTAAATAAAAGGAGTACACCATTTTTTGGATTTAGAGGCATATATGTTAATCCGTATGATCGATATAACTCTTGTAACTAATGGAAATTCCTTCTGTTTGTGACAGCCAAGCAGAACTTGTGGACTCGGCAGTTGACGAGGTTTTGCAGGAGCTGAAGATAAGACATAAGTTTGTGACTAAAGATTTAGTTGGACTTGACGATCAAGTGGCAAAAGTATTGGAAAAGTTAGATGTTAACCATAGTGATGAAGTGAGGCTGCTTGGAATTTATGGCATGGGGGGCATCGGTAAAACCACTATAGCTGGGGTGGTCTACAATAAACTTTCCTCTTACTTTGGAAAGTGTTGCGCCTTCCTCGACAATATTCGAGAAACGTGTTTCTCAAAGAAGGAAGGTTTACTCTGCTTGCAGAAGAAGTTACTAACAGAAATTGATAGTTCTAGAGCAGCAAAAATTATTCATGATGTTGATCACGGAAGGAGGAGGCTAGAGGCAACACTTGGCAGTAAAAAGGTTTTCATTGTTCTTGATGACGTTGATGAGAAAAAACAAATCGAGAATCTAATTGGACAAGGTTGGTTGTATCCCGGAACAAGAATAATTATCACCACTAGGAACACGAGTGTATTGGAGTTTACTAAGCAAAGAATGGCTCCTGAAAGGATGGAGGTGAATTTTGACCATGCAATCCAAGTTTTGCCTTATGAAATGGAGGGGATGAAATCTCACCATGCACTTCAACTTTTCAAGAGGCATGCGTTCCGTGGATGCTCTCTCGCAAAGGATTTTGACAGTCTCTCAATAGATATTGTCAAGACTACTGGAGGCCTTCCTTTGGCTCTTGAAGTTATAGGTTCATTCCTTTATGATAAAAACGAAGCAATATGGAATGACACATTAGACAAGTTAAAGGAAATACCTGATGAAAATGTACAAAAGCAGTTGATGATTAGCTATGACGCCCTAAACGATCGTCAGTGCAATATTTTTCTCGATATCGCATGCTATTTCATCAATGAGGATATGACTAATCCCATTTACATGTGGACTGATTGTAAATTTTATCCTAACTTGGAAATTAATATCCTCGTTAGCATGTCTTTGATAAAGATACGACATAACAATAATTTTTGGATGCATGACCAACTGAGAGACCTGGGACGAGAAATTGTTCGTAGAGAAAATCTTGAAAATTTCCGAAAGCGGAGTAGGCTGTGGACCAGTGAGGAGGTCCTTGATTTAGTAAGAACTGAAGAGGTAAGATAGTTATTAGGTTCTAATGAAAAGGTGACATCGTTTGAGGATTCAACTTTCTGCTTATGATCTTTTCTTTCATTTCATTCATTCAAATCATACATTAAAGTACTGATTACTGACAAACTTCAACTAATCACTGAAATGGATTTGTTGGTAGAGTAAGGAAGATGTTGGCGCGCTTGATCTACGGGGAGGGAGTTCTCATTTCTTAATTAGCCATGAAGAAATTGGAAGGTTTAACAGTTTGAGGTTCTTGAGATTATCTGAGGGGACCTTGCAAGGGGATTTCATCATTTCTCTACCAAACTTGAGATGGATTTCGTGGCGTTCTCCCCTACCAGATGTTAGTGTGCCTAGTATGCATTCAAAGAAATTAGTTGTCCTTGAACTTTTTGACAATCACTTTACAGATGATTCGAAAGTATGGGACTTAATTAAGGTATGGTTTCATCTCTGTTTATAGCAATTGTCTTGTACATTATTTGACTTCTTTTTGTAACGTTTATACTTTTTGCAGATGGCAACCAAACTTAAAAATCTTACTCTTGTAGAATGTCATGGCGTTACTAGAACTCCAAACTTGTCCGGATGCCTGGTTTTAGAGAGGTTGACTTTTGATGATTGTAAGAGTTTGAAGGAAATCGACAGCTCCATTGGAAGGCTGAATTGCTTGCTTTACTTGAATATCACCAATTGTGGGCTCATTGAACAAGTGCCTGACGCAATTGGAGCGCTAGTGAAGCTTCAGCACTTCTCTTTGCAAAGCTGCGACAGATTGAGCGGACTCCCCACCTCTATCGGCGACTTAGCATCATTAAGGAAGTTGGACCTTTCATATACTGGAATCACAAGCCTGCCGAAGTCCATTGAAAAGCTACAATGGTTGTCAGATCTTTGTCTGAAAGACGCTAAGATTATACAACTTCCGAACTCCATTGGAAAGTTAACATCATTGTGCACTTTGGATTTGTCAAAACACAAGACTGAAAAAATCATAGATCAAAGGCAATTTCCTGAAGTTATTGGATTTTTGGACAAAATGGAGGAGCTTTCTCTTGGTCCCCGCAATGAGTTGGTTGGCGAAATTCCTGATGAAATAGGAGATCTATCCTCTCTAAGAGTCCTAGATTTATGTTGGCCCAGAATCTTTAGAGGGGGAAGAATCAGCACGATTTCTACCCTCTCAACACTTGACCTAATACCGTGTGATGAAATTATGGAGCTGCCTGAGCTTCCAGCGAGTTTAGTCCGTTTACGTGTTAAATCTCACTCACTGCAGGTAGTCCCAAATTTCTCAAAGCTTACCAATTTAGTAGAGTTGGTCCTATCCGATGGCTCTGATGATCAAGATTCGTCAAACCTAGAGTACACATGTGACTTGGGGTGGATTGGAAGACTATCCAAACTAGAGGAGTTGGAGTTGTGTCTTCTGAATATCGCTGTGCCGCCTACGGATTTGGGTTTCCTTACTCTTCTAAAATATCTTGTTTTGCGTGGGCTAGATCTGCAACCCCTCGAGCAGCTACCTCCTTCTTTACTTTCTTTAGAACTCGACAATTTCAGCTCGATAGGATCGCCACTATCCAACTTGAAAATTCTGTCAAATTTGACGTTTCGCGTCTCGCGATTGCGAGAAATTCGACTCTATGGACTTCTGCAATTGCAGCGCTTAGATTTGGACAGCTGTGACTTTCAGAGCTTATCCATACCATCTAGCTTAATGACACTGACTGTATATAATTGCCGTAATATGATTGAGATTCAGTTTCTTGGTATGTTAGCATCACTGGAGGAATTATCAATTGACGGCTGCGGGCCAATTGGAAGGATGGTATTATGCGGGGAGGGAGGATCTCTTGGGGTCCTTGATCAACCAGAGTCTTCTTCGAGTGAGTCGAACTATTGTTTACCGGGAGTACTTGTTCTTCCCAATGCCTTGAAGAAACTAAAACAACTTCGATTGTGGAGCTGCGGAAACCTACTTGAGATTCAAGTCATCGGTACATTGTTATCATTGCAAGACATCTCCATTCAAAGTTGCAATGCTATGAAAAAGTTCAGCGGTTTGTCGAACTTGAAGAACCTTCGCCGTTTGGTCATCTCTGAATGCTCTAAGCTGCGGGTTGTTGAGGGCCTTGACGAACTGGAGTTTTTGACTCGGTTGTATGTCAGCACGTGTCCTTTACTGGAAACATTGCTTGGCCTATCGAACTCGAAAATACCGGATGAGTGCAGCATACTAGTTAGCTGCTGCAGGGACTCACTCAACTCTCCATCACTAAATTTTATTCCTTTCAAGCATTACAAAACGATGGCTCAACAAGGTGCGCCTCAACCAGAGACAAACAAGGTGAGCCATGGCCAGGATTTTATGGTATCATCAAAGAATTTCACCTAAAATGTGACTAGATGTAAATTTCTTTTTAACAACTCGTTCAAACATAAAGTAGTTAGAAGCATGCCATTGCACATTCCCATCATATTTCAGATAAAATTATAGAATTTTCAAAAATTAAATCAACAACGTAAATTTACCAAAAATCATAACAGCCTTCAACCAGTCTATTGAATCATCTCTTCACTTGCAAATTTCTAGGATCCTCAAATTCTCCCTACCATAATAAACCAAAAGTCACCATATGAGGGGAGATATATCATACTGGCAATGGCATTGCGCTTTCCTTTCCATTTTCTTTGGTCATATCCTTCCATCCATTGACTTTATCTACGATTTTTGTTTATCCTGACATTAAAATGGAACTTCAACTCGTAGACTGAATTTCTGATGCAAATGTAATTGATCAATTGTAGATTAAATTGAAAAATTAATAGTTCCTCACTGTCTGCAGTGATAGATGTCTTGACTCATATAGGCCATATTTATTTTAGTTTCCTGCAGTAATACTCTCCTTTCCTTTTGCTTCTTTCATAAATTCAAGGTTAGAGATTTTCACTTCTGGACATTCTAAGGGATATGGAAGGCCATAATGTGTTTTGTAGAGGAACTTAATTTGGAAAAGTAAAACTGACTTTGAAGGAAGAAAGGGGGGAGATCTTACACTACATGGATTACTGAATCATCATTCAGCAGTATATAGACTCATGATGTCTTGCACATAGGAGCCATGTGTCTGCTGTGCCCTTGTTTGTGAAAAAGGCAAAACCAATGTTAAGAAAAAGATTTATTTCATGACAACTGCATTTTCTCGTCCTAGTATACTGGCTAAAGAAAATCTTACTTTTCATGTAGGAGGCAAAAATGGAAGGGGATGCCGTAGAGCCCGATACCGAGCTTCAGTCTCCGTTCCATTCATCTGCAAGTTCTTGGGATCATGAAATTAGCGAGGAGCCTCCCACTGACAACGTCAGAGAAGGGACTCCGCCTGAAAAGCAAAATCAAACGACGGAGAAAGACTCGAACCCTTCAAGTATTTCCACCACTATCGTCTTTGTTTAAATCTAATATTATCATGTCACACAGACTGAAGAAATATATATTGAACTTAACCACAACCTGTTTCTGCAGGTCTTGATGAAGTTGCTCCACCAAGAGCATTTTGTGATAGGTTCATGAAATGCTTAGTGAGCATATTGGAGTGTGTCTGCTACCGTGACTCTACTAGCATTAAAAGCTGAAATTCTTTGAAGTTTGAAACAGAGGGAAGCATATGAAGGACAACTCAGAATCCGTGGAGACGGAAAGACAAAGTCAAGTCTTGTTATTTTGGTTGATTGAAGAGCTAAGTGATGGTTTCAAAAAATGACTTTCAGACTCCTCTTGATCAAAACCAAAGGCAACTATAGTCGAGGGAACAGTGTTCTAGAAACAAGAACTCATGTCACATAGGATATTCCTCTGCGTTGAGGATTCATGATCCATTTGTCCGAGGTAAGTCTTTCTTCAAGTGCAGTACAAATTGATTTCCATATGGTTCAACTAACAAAGTATTTTCTAATATTTGGCTTGTGATTGACAGTTTCTTCAACCTTGGATGGCATGTGATAAACCAACTGATGCACTAAAAGGCATCTGATTGGTGCCGATATACATTTCCATCCAATGATTAGGTTGCTGTTTAGCAGTTATATTTGTCAACATTCATTAGCCGAGATTTAATAGAAGTTGCTCGATATTGAAAGCAACAATTTCCTAAATAGCGGACTTCACTCATTTTGTATGCTAGTCATTTTTCATCATCTAGTGTGCACTTTTCGTTGTTAAGGGAATCATTCTCCAAAGTTGATAATCTAGTAGTTCTTTGATATCTGCTAAATTGCTCATGAATTGCTTGGTCGTAGCAAGCAAGCCCAGAGAAAGGATTTCGCTAGTGTCCATGAGTTGTAACGACCCTGATATCAAGCTTTCTCTGGGCTCGTTCCCATTTGGATACCGAGAACAACTTAGCCAAAAGAGGAAGATTCAAACTCTCTTATTAAATAACTATGGTTATACTGTAACGTTCTACCATGTCATGTAGATAAAAAGTGCATTGAACATATTAATTCTAGCCTAACTTTGCAGGTTTGGATGTATTTTTCCCCACCAACTAGGCAACTATATAGATCTTTGTACAGGTATGAAGCCTTTTTCACAAGGAAATTAAGACTTATTTGCAAGACTAATTTAAATGAATTTCCCTCCACCAATCATGTAGATCTTTCAATTTCTGAAGTCCATATTGGATGGTAATTTCAGCATTTCACCACACTTGGAGGATTTGCAGTTTTTTGAACTTTCGGATCCTTTTCTCGAGGGTTTCCCCTCTATAATTCTGGTGGACCAACAAATGTAAGCAAGCTCCTCCCCTTCCCTTTGTACTATAATCAATAATAAAAAAGTTCTTTCTTATTCCCTTGTACTCTCTTCTAACACTTCCTTGCACACACTCTAACACTTCCTTGCACACACATTAACACACCTTGCCCACACATCAAACACACGCTTCCGCAAATACCAACAGATTCAAACTCTCTTATTAAATAACTATGGTTATACTGTAACGTTCTACCATGTCATGTAGATAAAAAGTGCATTGAACATATTAATTCTAGCCTAACTTTGCAGGTTTGGATGTATTTTCCCACCAACTAGGCAACTATATAGATCTTTGTACAGGTATGAAGCCTTTTTCACAAGGAAATTAAGACTTATTTGCAAGACTAATTTAAATGAATTTCCCTCCACCAATCATGTAGATCTTTCAATTTCTGAAGTCCATATTGGATGGTAATTTCAGCATTTCACCACACTTGGAGGATTTGCAGTTTTTTGAACTTTCGGATCCTTTTCTCGAGGGTTTCCCCTCTATAATTCTGGTGGTTGCATCGTCCCATAGATATGTGCCTTTTGATTTCCACATCGAAAACTATAGTAAAATTTTCTCTGCACCAGCTTTAATTAAAGCAGCGAAGAAGAATATTGTGCTAAAATGGCACAGTGGCTTGTAATTCCAAACAATCCAGCAACGTTGTTATATGCTCTAGAAGTGCATAAACAAATAATTAACCCCAGAGAGAGAGAGAGAGAGCTGGTGATTAAGGTAGGGCTGCTTATCCTATTGTGCTGGTGCTTTGTGTGTAATTTCTGGGAGAAAGACTTTAACATACAACGAAAACATGACAGATATCGAACTGTCGAGGGTATGCACGAACCAAGATAAAATTAAATGACACAGTTTAATACCTAACCAACAAAACTGAAGATGCTGAAAAATTCATCAGCATTCATAAACCTGTCATACAGAGGGTTCCCGCTAGCTCAGGCTCGGATGGAAGTGGAGAGACATAAAAGTCGACCATCTCCTTGGTTACTTCTTCCAAACTTGGAGGATCCCACTACACATTATTTGAAAAACCCGCCATCATTGCAGTCACGTAAGCTGACAAAACTGGGTTGAGTTGGAAAAATTGCGACTCAATTTTACCTTTGGAGAAAAGTCCTTATCCACTAACCGTGCCCGAACACCCTACAGATGGCAAAGAGCACTATTAATCAGAACATAAACTATATCTTTGAAATCCCACAGATGGCAAAGAGTACAATCATCTGACAGTAAAGAGAGATAAAAGAAAAACCACAAGATTCAATCATATAATTGCTGTGGACGTCCAAGATTTGCGTACCTCACGAAAGTCTTTGGAAACTTCTCCAGAGATTCCACGAAGGGATATTCGGTATTCCCGAGTTAAACATGGATCAAGAGTCTGGAATCTGCCTTCACGAATCTGAAAGTAATAATTATAACGAAGTCAATGTCTGAGAGAAGGAATCTATATCCAACAAAGTAAATCAAAGCAATGGTAACTCAGATCTTAAAGTGACTTTTAAGCTCAATGGAGAAGCTTCCCTTAGTTTCTGACTCATTGCATTTCTCAGTTATTAACAATGGAGAAGCTTCAATTTCCTAAGCAACACCAATTTATAAGATGGTAATAATAGAACATCTAGGATATTAACTATGCTGACTCATTGCATTTCTCAGTTAATTAGTCCCAAGTCTACCATCATGTCATCCGGCAAAATAAAACATCAGTGCTACCATCTCAAAAACCAGTATGATGTCAAGCAATATGGACTTTCCAACGATAAACATAAGTCCTCTTCAGGGTCTCTCGTCCAACTTACTAGTGCATGAATAATTTCCTCTACTGTGTCATGGCTAAAGCATTTATCGATCACTTCAATCCTGAGTCAACACTAAAATATAGTAAGCAAACAAGACAAACATCCTTCGTTTAAAAACTTATTCAATACACGCTTTAATAACTGCAAGAAATAAAACTGAAGATTAAAAAACAAAAGAATTTCTGGTAGTAAGCAAAACACAATGTACGGATTCATTCTTTAATAAAGGGAAGATGGAATATACTTGCACAGAGACGGAAGAAACTTTTTTCCGTAAAAGCAGCAATCACTAAGCTATCTGGAATATTTACTTGCCCTTGCACGGTTCTAATATGCACAATTACTAATATGTCATAACTTATAACTTATCATGTAGATTTTAAGTGTTTAGCATGACAGTTCATAGTTGTACTTGGATTTGGTAAAACAGAGTCAACCACAGAAAAGTTTGAAAATAGCTGGTACAAAAATTCTAAGCATGTAAAACCTCTCTTTGCCTTATAACCAGTGCACCAAAAAGTAAGAAAGCTATCGTTATATGTGGTAGAATGCAATCTGCTCACAATGTACATCATTTATGAGCTCCATCACAAACTTCTCTAGTCTCTTCCCCCAAACAGGTATACCACGCAAAGTTATACCATATAGATCCAAAAGCATACAGTCATTCACACAGAGGAGGATAAAAGTAAAAATCATGCCACAAAGATCCCAAAAGCTGTAGAAAAAAGTTGAACATTACTTATCAATGATGCTCCTCCTGATGGGATAAACAAGATCACCATGGATCATCAGTAGTTAGTCTACCAAGACGCTTTTCGATCAAAGCCAATCTCTGTCAAGGTCATTATTCATGACTTAGAAGAGATTATCAGGTATGTAGTGTAAAAACACTGAAGCAGCAGCCAAAGGTGCATTGAAAACAAACCGCATTTAGTGAATAGTGAGTAGCCAAGCAGTGGGCAACCATTTTCACACCATTAAGCTAATCCCCTGTGAGAGCCAGGTATTCCCCTGGAAGAAGAAGACCACACATTCTAAGACAGTATCCTAATGCTAGTTATTGACAAATTGGGATTCGAAGAGGAAGAGTACTAATCCGTGCAAAGAAAGTACTATGGAAACTATATGAGCTTTTCAGTACAAACATAAGGACAAAATAACTATATGATCTCTTCATGGTTTCAATATTGAAGTATACATTGCAAACAAGGGCTTCCCTTTAGTGCAATGCATTGGATGGTCTTCAACTTTTCTTTATGCCAGAAGGGAACTAATGGATACAGTAAAACATTCAAACATGCAGTAAAGATTAAATTTCCGAAGAACTTCCAGTTTACAGACACCATCAGAACATTTTGAGGCCTAAATATTATCCGACCCTTTTGGCCTATTTTAAGTTTGATGAATGATCTCCTTATATCATTACACAGTTTAGCCAAGATCTCCCTTTTGTTTGCAGACACAATGTACCTAGATAACCAGGTAAACGGGCAAGGTGGAAGGAAGCTCCTGCATCTAGATGAAATCCTATTTGAACCTCTGGATGGGAAAAAACCTGCAATTGAAAGCATTAGCTCAAGAATTACTTTTCAGAATTTCTGCAGAAACATAAAACCTGGCGCATTATATGTTTGTTTGTTCAAGTTAGTCCTCCCACTAAAAACTAAACAAAAATGGTGAAGTGGATGTCACAAGGCTGTAACTTGCCACCTTGGCATCTATGCAGCCCCATAGGGTCCACATGGCTATTACAGTGTTAAAAATATATAAAAATATATATATAAAGTTGTCATTTCAAGGAAAACAGATGAAAACAGAAAAAAAAAAAGGAAAAAAGGAAAAGGAAAACCATCTTCAGCTTGCTCTGGCAAATAGAGGCAGTCACGGACCGACAGCCACCATTAAGGGTGGCCAGATCCTCACAGAGCTTAGGGTGCAGCCCCCATCCATCACAGATGTACACACCCTCAGCCGCCCCTCGACACACAGTAGCAAGGACCACAGCCCTCGCAACAGATCTGAGTGAGGGTTGCAGCCTCACATCAGGTCTGCAGTGGTTCTGCTGGGATTTGAACTGGTCTGAGAAAGACGGACTATGAGAATTCCATGCATTCAAATCTTTCACTCTTTGCCAAACCATTGTCGATAAATAACAAAAACTAGATCACAAGGATTGAGTAAACCACAAGTGCTTTGTGATTTGGAGGATTCAAGAATATTTTTCTTTCTTTTTTTTTTTTTTTTTTTTTGCGGTCTATGATTCAGAGAGGACAGCTCGAGAGCTCATGGTTGTTGTAGCCTCATATTCTTGTTCTTCTGTATTGGGCTCAACCAGAATCAACCACCTAAAAGAAAAGAAGTCAGAATTTCGTCTATGCTATTTTTGTTTATGCTCTGGTAAATTTCCTCGATTTGGGTTGATGGGTCATGCGAAGTTTGATTCTTAGCGTTACTTCCAGCTTCCTATTTCAAGAATTTTGCTATTTTATGATTGTTAATCCCGTTATTTTGTTCCTCTTTTTGAGAAGATTTTGTGTTGTGCAAACACAACGCCAATGTTCTCTTACACACTCCCTCTGTCTCTCTGTTGCATGTGACATTCAAAGGCGACGGCGGCAAGTGCCCAGTCACCATAACCCTGGCTACGGCTGGGCAACACTGCCTTTACCAGCAAGCCACCCTGTCTAACTGTTTGATGGAAGGAGTAACTTGAACAAACAAACATATAGTTCAAGGACTTGATTGCAACCCAAAAAAAAAAAAGTTGAGGAACGGCAATGCAAGTTGAAAAGGTTCAAGGACCTCCCATACCATTATCCCATATAAAATCTGTGTCAATACCAATCCAATGACGATATAGTTCACAAGTTTGCCCAGAAACCTTGGTTCCAGCTCAGGTGCAAATTCAAGTATAACAGCCAATGGCATTGAAACTCACTTTACATTAAAATAAGAAATAAGTTGGCAAGGTTGAATAATTACAACTTCAACGAGCACATATATGAAAGCAGTTAACATCTATATCAGTATTTAGGAAGAGTCACATACAGTTCTATCAGTAGCTAATCGAAACATTCCAGGGAGAGAAATCCCAGTTCCACTTGCCATAGTGACACCATCCACGATAAACAGCTGTCCAAGAGTGAAGTAAATAAAAAGTGACTGACCCATAGGTTGAAACTAATACGAGTACTGAGACATTCAAACAACTTTGATTGACTAAAAATTAAATCCCAGAAATTGAATATCACACCTGCTAAATGGTTAACACTTGCAGTTTTTACTGTGAAAATGGGTCAACAAGTTGATATCAAGTAAACAAACAATTTCATAAAATATTTCATATAACAAATAATGAAAGTAACTTAGAGTACATCATATTAATTATAGAAATGGAATCCTGCTTGACATGGAAGAAGGTGTGCCTATAAGATGACTACTACAAACCAATTGCAGTAAATGTCACTCGCTTTACATTTCACTCAAGGAACAAAGAGGGAAAACATAAATGATTTTTAAAGGTTTTTCTTTCTTAAGTAAGCATAGAGTAATAAGTAGACAAGGGCTAAACAACAAAAGGACTTACTTTTGCTCCAAGAAGAATCATGTCAAGAATCACAAGGACTTACTTTGATGGAATATTTCAAATTATAAATAATGAAAGTAACTTGGAGTACATCATGTGATTAATTTTAGAAATGGAATCCTGCTTGACATGGAAGAAAGTGTGCCTATAAGATGACTACTATAAACCAGTTGCAGTAAATGTTACTCACTATACATTTGACTCAAGGAACAAAGAGGGAAGATATAAATGATTTTTAATTGTTCTTCTTTCTTAAGTAAGCATAGAGTAATAAGCAGACAAGGGCTAAACATCAAAAGGACTTAGGGTGTGTTTGGATGGGCATTTAGAAAGCCCATTCAGCCCCCAAAGCCCCTTCAACCCAAATATGGGTGTTTGGCAACCAATCTCAAGGAGCTTTCAAATGAAAGCCAGCCCTTGGGAATGCTGAAAACAGTTTTTCTCTTCCTAAACTACCCTCATTATTTTTTTTATATTTTCGTTATTGCCCCTGTATTTATTTATTTTTTAATTGAAAAAGGAGCAGCCCTTCGCCGCCGCCCGGCGGCGGATCTGCCGCCGGCGGCCGTCGGTGAGGTCGCCCGGTCGCGCGACCCTCGCGAGACCTAGGCGGGCCGCTGCGGCGCGCGAGACCCGGGCGGCGGTCGCAGGTCGCGCGGCCCCACAGGTCGGCGACCACAGTCGCCGAGTCGGGCGACCTCCGGCGGCCCTCGGCTGGGTCGCGCGACCCTCGCCGGAGGTCGCCCGACCTCGGGCGACCTCGGTGGCAGCCGGCCGCGGCGCGGATCTGGCTCGCCGGCGGCCGCAGCCTCAGCCGGTCGGCGAAGGGTTTAGCTAATTTTTCAAAAAAAAAAAGAAAAAAAGAAAAAAGAAATATATATATATATTATACCCATCAAAGCCCCTTGCGAAAGTTTTCTTTACCAAACGCACATTCAACTCAAAGTCCATTTGCAAAAATATTTTACCAAACATAATTGCATTTTTCCCAAGTAGCTTTGGGCTTTCAACATTTGCATTGGACTCAAAGCCCATTGCAAATGCTGAACCAAACGCAGCCTTACTTTTGCTCCAAGAAGAATCATGTCAAGAATCACATAGACTTACTTTGATGGAATATTTTAAATAATAAATAATGAAAGTAACTTGGAGTACATCATGCGATTAATTTTAGAAATGGAACCCTGCTTGACATGGAAGAAAATATGCCTATAAGATGACTACTATAAACCAATCGCAGTAAATGTCACTCGCTTTACATTTGACTCAAGGAACAAAGAGGGAAAACGTACATGATTTTTAATTGTTCCTTTCTTAAGTAAGCATAGAGTAATAAGTAGACAAGGGCTAAACGTCAAAAGGACTTACTTTTGCTCTAAGAAGAATCATGTCAAGAATAACAAAGACTTACTTATTCCTCTCGTCTCACCGTGAATTGCCTTACAGATAAAGATCGTGGTCATGCAGATCATTAGTCAAAGATAGTTTTACTGACCATGCCACCAATGTGGAGGTACCTCATCTACTTAAGATTCATCTGCAACAAAGTATGTCCACCTAAGTGACCTAGACTAGTTATGCTACGGAAAATGGTGCCAAAGCGGAATGGAGTAGATCACATGTCAAGAAGCACGATATCCAACTAGTAGGTTCAACAATTTCGAAATTTGGATCATGATAGAGCTCCAAGGATTCATCCACCATCACTCACTTTTTAACACAGAAACTTTCTTTTGCCAATTTTTGTTGTGTGATTACGAGTTTAGAGCAACCTTTAATTTAATGTTACTAAAAACATTCATTTTAGTTATTTCTAAGATTTCAAAAGTTTGTGTAAATGCTTTCCAATTGTATAGTGAACAGGTTATTTTTTGGATTGCCAATTTTAGCGATCCACAATGTAAGAGTACCCTATATCAGAATGTGTACATAGGTTGTAGTTTGCAGGGATATTAGCAATCTTCATATCACTGGAATCCAGTAATACTGCAAGATGTGAGATTCAAGCTTTTCATCCATGACAAGAAAACCAACTCTTAAGCATACTTCAACCGCTTATTCACAAAACTTGAAGCATCAATTCAAATATATAAGATGAGATTTTTATAGTATCAACTATATAATTTATCAGAATCATAGAGGGTGAAAGTTCTGTTTCTCCTCCAGACAGGAGAAACAGAACACGCCAGGAAAAAGTTTTTATGATACATTTGGCAAACATCTATAGCTGATCCGACCTAGTGGGATAATGCTTGGTTTGTTATTGTTGTCAAAATAACCATTTGGAAAGAACTCCGCCAAAGATAAAAATCCAAAATCTGTCAAAATCTCTAAGCTGCAGCACCAAAAACAATCTTAACAAACAACAGAATTATCAGCATAACCTCAGGAGTTTCGGACCTGAGCCTAGAGTTAATCTGATGGTTGAAAGACTAAAAAGGGATATTCCTTGACTAAAAGTGAAACAACAGAAAATCCCATGGAGCAGAGACATGCTTTATGAAATGAAAATGAAATTTTCTCTCACCCAAAGAAACAAGGAAAATGAACAATACAACCAAATCCCCCGGGAGAAGAGCATAATGATTCACAAAATCTTAAATTATGTAGGTAAAAAAGGCACAAGAAAAAGTGCAATATGGATGTTTTTGTCATACTTGCATCGCTCTTCAGATTCAAGGAAATGTGACCAACATGGAACTTTTCTGGTGATCTGCCATTGTTGATCCGAGACATTCTTTGTGTAAGCTGAAGCATTGAGAGAGGAAAGTTTCCACAGGTTGTCTTTGTAGGTTTCAACCTTCCTTGCTATTTTGGAAAATTAACAAGGTATATTCCAAGTTCCTTCACCTGTAAAGATTTGGACATTATAATTCTTATATATGGCTCAAATACACAAACAAATCTATACAGATTGAAGAGATGAAAAATAGGTGATATGTCTTAAAATATTGTAAATGTGGCAGAATCTTCTATGATCTTACTTGCCAACAAGAATGGGACGCTTATAGCTAAGAACCCACACCTCTTCTTTTGTTCAGTCAAAATATATTTAGCCTTAGTCGGATCGGTATCCTCGCCAATAATAAATGGAGAAAAGGCTATACTATATTCCTGAGGAAGGGAATTCTTAGGTAAAGCATGTACCTGAGAAAGGGACCTCCAATCATTGTTCGTGGATCCAATATAGACATCTCGATTATCTGATATCCACACTTTCTCATGAACTACGCCTGAGCCCCACCATTTGGCAAATAACAGATTAACAGACTTGACGTTTGTCCTTCCTGAAGCAAGGTGGTTTGGTTCTTTGTCGTAGACAGGATACACTTCTGAAGTTCTGAGTGCTGTAAAAGCCTGGTGAAGTTTAATACTTTTCAGAGGAGGTCTGATGTTTGCAAGAAGTAAATGAGAAAATCTACAATAGATATGGTAAATATGAAAACAGAAGCCTCAAAGAAGATGAGTCCAGGCTTATGCAGCATAAACATTTTGCTCTACTCCTCATAACTTAAAATCATGCTTCAAACTTCTCTAAAAGCAAAGATTTACTCGCTGCCTTGGCAAGTCATTCTGGCACGACAGTCGTTCAATATCTTCATCTTTTAGATTCATATCCTTCCTAGGGCTCCCTTGGAGCTTTTGGAGGAGCAGGGTTCTCTCCAGTGGAGGACCTTTTACTATCTAAAAGTCAAATGTAACTGCCTAACACTTAGAATTGGTGCAGTTCTCCAAGATAGACCATTTTCCGGATATTTCTCAGGAGAACACATGAAGCAAATTACCTAACACGTGCTTCAGAATCTTGAAATAAGAAGATGTTTGACACGTTAACAGAAAGTTTGGTTAAAGATCACGAGAGACAAAACTATGCAAGCTACCAGATATAAAAATCAAGGTACCCTCGATCGCCCATTTTGCGAAATATCCAAACACGAAGCTCCAATTGCTACCAAAGCAGCTGTACACCAACAAATCAGCATATGCAAAGGGCATGAGCAAGCACTATCTGCAATTACCTGACAGTGACATTCCGATCAGCGGCATCTTCGATGACTTTGTAAACACCGCGATCCAAATCGGCCCCGAATCGGAGCATATCAGATTGAGAGTAACCATAATCGCCGGAGCGAGAATCATCGAGACGAGCATTCAGCTACCAATACTGCGCTATGATGTCCAGCTTCTTCGTCGAGTTTCCCGCCAACCACCGCAACACATTCGCTAAACCATCCGTCTCCCTGCCCACCGCGCACACCCACGCGCGCGCTATGTACTTGAATATTCTACTCGTTTGTAGATGGGGCCCAAGAAAAGTCAGTAAAAGGATCCAACGGCGATTAAACCAACCGCGTTTTTTCAAAGTAGCGAGGGAGCTTTTTCTTTATAACTTTTAGTGAAATTTTGATTATTATTTTTTATTTCTCAACTTTATTACATAAAATTTATTTGATTCACTAAAAAAGCATTGTTATTAGATTCACCAAAAATTTTGGATTAATAGTGAAAAAATGAATGAATAATCATGGGAGTCGCACTTCATTACGTCTGATCCTTGCTTCATGCAGTGAACATGTCTTATTGAAGACAAAAAAAAAAAAATACTCGGAAATTCCTACAAGATGAATGCATTTCCATGTAATGTCCCACAAAGGAATTGACTTAATTTAATTTAATTAATTCAATCAATTATTTTCTATTTTCTTTATTAATAGAAAAGACGGGTTTAGTGAAAAAGGCCCCTATCCCAGCAAAGCTGCTTTTTCATCCACCTCCCACGTACTGCTGCCGCAAGGAAACGCACGCGGCCTGTGCATCGCAGCGGTGCGATCGGCATGAAGCGTCTTGGACCGTTGGATGGCAAGAACGCAGCATTGTTCAAGCATGTACAGTAGAGTGCGTTTTGTGTCGAGAAAAAAAAATCTAAAAAGCCTTAAATTTACTATCTATTCAATTTTAAATTTCTCAATTTCGCCAATTAAATTATAAATATTTTCATATTTTCTCAATTAAATTTATGCAATCAAGTTTGATCAAAAGTTACGTGGACGTTAACCGTTGAACATGACATGATTACAATTTTCGATAACATTTCTTCGATTTTATTTATTTTTATTTTTTATTTTTTATTTCCTTTCATTCTTCTTCGCTGTAGCCAGCGAGGACAACCCCGGTCCCCACTTGCCTTGTACGCGCCTCGACTTGCCACTAGCAACGCTTGCTCTTGCCGGCCCCACCTTTGGCCGCCAGCCAGAGAGGAAGAAGGAAAAGGATGGGTACTTTTTCTTTTCTTTTTCCATTTTTTTTCCCTCCATCATTAAACAAGGAGCATTTGCTCGTGGGTTGTCTTTTCTGTTTTCTTTATTAATAGAAAGAGGCATGTCAAGTCAAAAAGGCCCCTCCCCCTATGGAGGTTCTTTTCCACGCAACTCCGTCCCGTATACTTTGCGCCGTGCACCATGCGTAGCAGCCGTTCGATCGTCACGAAGAGTCTTGGACCGTCGGATGGCAAGAACGCCGTGCATTTTGGGTCAAGGGTTTTATGGCTGAGAAGATACATTTCTTCTAGCAACACTTTACGATCAAAAGATCTAGTCAGACTAGGACGGTGCAAATTCGGGAAGTGGGTCCAATTTTTATTGCCCCTCATGATATTATTACAGATGGGATGGGACAGCGACCCGCAAAAGGAGACTGATTAGGCATCATCGTTGATTTCCTCTTTTTATTTATTAAGTTAATTTCTAAAAAGATTCTGTTCAAAAAAAAAATTTTAAAAAGATTACATTCATAATAAATTTATTTTAAATTAATTTTTAATTATAAAAAATCAAAACGATGTAAACCTTAAATTAATACATCCGTTAACTCTCCATGTCATCCAATTTAGCACTTTGATTAGTAAAATTTGATAGAAACTAATAAAAAATAAATTTGTTATAAGTGTTATTAATTTAAGATTTTTCATGACATTAAGCTTTGTTTTTTTTTTTATTCATAGAAAAAGCAAATCAATCATGTGTCGGTAATGCATGTGAGTATGTGAGTATTGCTCTTTAAGTTTCTACATCGCTTCTGGGCAATGCCGCGGAAATGACGCGTGCAATAATTATCCTCCTCCAATAATGGGGGTCAAATATTTAATTTTCAATCGATTCACCTATCTACTGGGGAATTGTTTCTATTTGAGGAGCCAAAACGATTAACACAGTGGTTGGGGAGATGACAAAATAGCTCTTGAACTGCGATTTCTGTTGTTTTTCTTTGCCTTTACGATATTGAGAAATTCCTACTTTGTACTTCATATGTGTACGCTACTATATTCCCCTTGCACTTTGCTTTGTCCTTTATAGTAACATTGGAACAAAATTTGTATTGGTACCTTTTTCGATCCCAATAGCAAGTTTCCATTTGCCCTTGTCCTTTAGAGTCGTTGGCCATGACTATTTGACAAATTGATCGAGTCATTATGTTTCCAAGAAGGTGGATTGAAGAAGTAAGAAGCACAGTGCAATCGGTCCTAGCATGCGCAAACGAAGCCATTGTAAGAAGAGTGTAGATAATGAAGCATGACATCCTCAAAAAGTGCGAGGAATTCATCATGACCATGGTCTCGATCTTAACTTTACATTATTTTCATGAGTTTGAGAGAAATTCACAAGTAAAAAACTAAAAATAACAACTGCGGGTGAGATCAATACATAATCACAAGCATTCGTTAACTCTATGTTATATTCGTATGCAAGAGGATTATGAGACATATAATTGCCATTCGCCACCATAGAAAATAAGCAAAATTAAATGAGCACTTGATAATCGAGGAACAAACCCTAGCATTTTGCTTAAAAATGATTTAACAATATTTTATGATTTCCGCAAGACTTTTTTAATGTAACACGACTTGTATACACTTGTGTGTGTTAAAAGCACAAACATAAAGATTTCTTGAAACTTTGGTCAAGGGTATTATCAATAAAGGCCGGACATTCTTTGGTTTGAAATATCGTAATAAGATATATGTGTTTGGACAGTGCAAATTCGAATTTGTGTTCTCTATAACTACAAGGAATCAATCCTCGTTTTCCAAGGTGAGAAAAAAAAAATTGAAACCTCAACGGAGGATTTGGTTACGACTTTCGAAATTTGTCTTAATCGTTGTTCGCCCTGGAGAAATTAATTATGAATTAAACCTGAAAATCAACTTTTGTTGGCAAGGAATCTAGCTGACATGGCTCCCATGTGTCCTCTTGTTCTTAGCATTTTCTTTTCCTTTTTCTCTAACTGTTGTGCTTACACTCAGACAAACAAATAACTTGCATATACGGAGAATTTAATATGAATGATGAAAATATTATTAATATATCCATTTTTATAAGTTATATAAATAATTATTTTTATAAATATTCTTCATAAAATAAAGGAAGCCTTAAGTGAAAATTTGAATTTTTTTCTTTTCTTTTTCAACTTTATTAGAATGAGGATGACTTTATAGACCCAGTACATTGTTTTCGGTTTAATTTATATCTCTTTATCGACATAAAGGGAGTTCCATTGTAAAACCACATATTTTTTTATATAATTAATTCTCGTGGAGCCACTCGTTTTTAGCTTTGCTTTTCGTCCTTACCCTCTGCGCCTGTTCCTCGCTGCCACTCTCTCTCTTCGCTGACTACTCGCGCGCGCGCTAGCACACACCCACGCGCCGGCTACCCAAATTCTTTTCTCCAAGAGAAGTCATTGAAAAGAGGATCCATGACGACTAGATAAAGATCAGCGACTTTTCAGCAAGTACTCTGTATATTTCGTTTTACTTGATTTTAGCGAGGAACGTTCAGAGGGAGATAGAGAGAGACCTTAATTTGCAAAGTAAAGCTGCTATGGCGAATTCAGATGCTGGAATGAGTAGCGGCAACGCAGGAGGAGGCCAGTATCAAGTATTCTTGAATTTCCATGGCAGAGATACTCGAGATGGATTCACCGGCTTCCTTCATCGAGACTTGAGAAATAATGGTATTCATGTCTTTATAGATAACGAAGGACTTCGAGTTGGCGAAGAAATTGGCGGAGCGCTCCTGCGAGCGATCGACGACTCCCAGATCTACATACCCATCTTCTCACCAAATTATGCTAGCAGCAAATGGTGTCTCCGTGAGCTCAAAAGGATGGTAGACAACGAATCCACGTCAAAGGAGAAAAAAATCCTACCCATTTTTTACTACATAATGCCAGATGATGTTGATCTTAAAACAGAATCATACAGAGAGGCCATAGGAGAGCTCAAGAAGGAGCACGAGAAGAAGCAACAGGAGAAGTTTCCTCACGAAGTAGAATCCTGGGAGGGAGAATCCTGGGAGGAGGCTCTTAAGAAGGTCGATAAAATCAAGGGTTGGGTGCTGCAACAAGGCGAAAGGTAAGCTCTAAAGAACCCTGACCTTTCTAGCTTTTTAGAATCAAGCCCGTCCTGTACAAGAGACGTCGGGAGATAAATATAAATTAGCAAATTCTCACATCTTTGAAACAAAGAAAAAGTACAATCATACGCAAGAGTTATTAAGGGTGAATAAAAGGAGTACACTATTTTTTTGGATTTAGAGGCATACATGTTAACCTGTATGATCGATACAGCTTTTGTAACTAATGAACTTGCTTCTATTTGTGGCAGCCAAGCGGAACTTGTGGACTCGGTAGTTAAAGTGGTTTTGCAGGAGCTGAAGATACGAAATAAGTTTGTGACTCAAGATTTAGTCGGACTTGATGATCGAGTGGCAGAAGTCCTGAAATTGTTAGATGTTAACTGTAGTGATGAAGTGAGGCTGCTCAGAATTCATGGAATGGGGGGCATCGGTAAAACCACTATAGCCAAGGTCGTCTACAATGAACTTACTTCTCGCTTTGGAAAGTGTTGCGCCTTCCTTGATGATGTTCGAGACACTTCAAAGAAGAAGGGTTTACTTTTGTTGCAAAAGAAGTTACTAACAGATATTGATAGTTCTAGTGCGGCAGAAATTATCAGGGTAGTTGATCACGGAAGGAAGATGATAGAGAGCGCACTTGGGAGTAAGAAGGTTCTCATAGTTCTTGATGATGTTGATGAGGAAAAACAGATCGAGAATCTAATTGGACAACATCGGTTGTATCCCGGAACAAGAATAATTATCACCACTAGGAACGCAGGCATACTGGAGTTTACTAGGCAAAGAATGGCTCCTGAAATGAAGGAAGTGAATTCTGACCCTGCAATCCGAATTCTGCCTTATGAAATGGTGGCGATGAATTTTGACGATGCACTCCAGCTTTTCAAGAGGCATGCGTTTCGTGAAGTCTCTCTAGCAACGGATTTTGACAATCTTTCAAGAGATATTGTCTCTACTACTGGGTGCCTTCCTTTGGCTCTTGAAGTTATAGGTTCCTCACTTCGTGGAGAGCACAAAGCAAAATGGGAGAATACATTAAACAAATTAGAGAAAATACCAGATGAGCGTGTACAAGAAAAGTTGATGATTAGCTATAAGGACCTAAACCATCGTCAGCACGAAATTTTTCTAGATGTTGCATGCTTTTTCATCGGTGAGGATATTACCAATGCCAAATACATGTGGGAGGCTTGTGAATTTTATCCTGAATTGGAAATTGATGTTCTTGTTAGGAAGTCCTTGATAAAGATAAAGGATGACAACAAATTTTGGATGCATGACCAACTGAGAGACTTGGGACGGAAAATTGTTCGTCGAAAAAATCCTAAAAATTTCGAGAAGCAGAGTAGGGTGTGGACTAGCGAGGAGTTCCTTGATTTCGTAAGAACCGAAGAGGTAAGACAACTATTAGGTTCAATTGAAAAAAGTGACATCCTGCGTTTGAGGATTCAACTTTATGCTCATGATCTTTTCTTCCATTTCATTCATTCAAATCGTAAATAAAATTACTGGTTGCCAACAAACAACAAACTTCAACTAATCACTGCAATTGATTCATTGGCAGAGGTACGAAGATGTTGAAGCACTTGATCTGCAGTGGAGGTCTAATATCTCAATTAGCCATGAAGAAATTAGAAGGTTTAAAAGTTCGAGGTTCTTGAGATTAAGTCATGGAGCCATATGTGAGGATTTCACCGTTTCTCTACCAAAGTTAAGATGGATTTCATGGCATTTTGCCCGTCAAGATGTTTGTGGGCTTAGTATGCATTCAAAGAATTTAGTTGTCCTTGAACTTTCTAACAATAACTTAACAAATGATTCGAAAGTATGGGACTTAATTAAGGTATGGTTTCATCTCAATTTACAACAGTTGTCTCATATATTATTTGACTTCTTTTTGTAATGTTTATACACCTTTTTTGCAGATGGCAACCAAACTTAAAAGCCTTACTCTTGTAGGATGTTGTGGCATTACTAGAACTCCAGACTTGTCTAAATGCCTGGATTTAGAGAGGTTGACTTTTGATCATTGTAAGAGTTTGAAGGAAATTGACGACTCCATTGGAAAGCTAAAGTGCTTGCTTGACTTGAATATCACCAGTTGTGGGCTTATTGAACGAGTGCCTGATGTTGGAGGGCTAGTGAAGCTTGAGCACTTCTCTTTGAGCTGCTGCTACAAAGTAAGCGGACTCCCCGCCTCTATCGGCGACTTAGCATCATTAAGGAAGTTGGAACTTTCATCTACTAAAATTACAAGCCTGCCGGAGTCCATCGGTGACTTAGCATCATTGAGAAAATTGGACCTTTCATATACTAGAATTACAACCCTGCCAGAGTCCATCGAAAAGCTCCAGTGTTTGTCAGATCTTTGTCTGAAAGGCATTGAGATTCGACAACTTCCGAACTCCATTGGGAAATTAACATCATTGCGCACTTTGAATCTGTCAAATTACACAATTTGTGAAATTATAGATCCATGGGAGTTACCCAAAGCTATTGGAATGTTGAACAAACTGGAGGAGCTTTATCTTAATCACTGTCAGTTGGTTGGCAAAATTCCTGATGAAATAGGAGATCTATCCTCTCTAAGAGTCCTAGATTTGTGTTCGACCAGAATCTGTCGAGTTCCGGGAACAATCAACAGGCTTTCTCACCTCTCAACACTTGACTTAACAGGGTGTGATGAGATTATAGAGTTGTTTGAGCTTCCAGTGAATTTAGTCTGTTTACATGTTCAATCTAGATCACTACAGGTGGTCCCAAATCTCTCAGAGCTTACCAATCTAGTAGAGTTGGTCCTATCAGATGGCTCTAAAGGTCAAGATTCATCAAACCTCAAGCACACGTGTGACTTGGGGTGGATTGGTAGGCTATCCAAACTAAAGAAGTTGGAGCTGTGTCTTCTCAACATCGCCGCACCGCCTACGGAGTTGGGTCTTCTCTCTCTTCTAGAAGATCTTACTTTGTTTGGTCTAGATCTCCAACCCCTTGAGCAGCTACCGCCTTCTTTAGATTCTTTAGAACTTGACAATTTCAGCTCGACAGGACCGCCACAATCCAACTTGGAAATTCCGTCAAAATTGACACTTCGTCTCTCGCGATTGCAAGAAATTCAACTCCATGGGTTTTCGCAATTGCAGAACTTACAATTGGGCGAGTGTGACCTTCAGAGCTTATCCATATCATCTAGCTTACGGATATTGAGTGTATATGATTGCCCTAATATGATTGAGATTCAGGTTCTTGGTATGTCGGCATCACTGGAGGAATTACTTATCGCTGGCTGCCGATCATTGGGAAGTATAGTATTATGCGGTGAGGGAGGATCTCTCAGGGTTCTCGATCAATCAGAGTCTTTTTCGAGTGAGTCGACCTATCGTTCACTGGGAGTACTTCTTCCCAATGCCTTCAAGAAACTAAAATCACTTGATTTGACGTTCTGCCAAAACCTAGTTGAGATTCAAGTCATCGGTACACTGTTATCATTGCAGTACATCTTTATTAAAAGTTGCGCTGCTATGGAAAAGTTGACTGGTATATTGAACTTGAAGAACCTTCGCGAATTGGTCATCTGTGACTGCTCTAAGCTGCGGGTTGTTGAGGGCCTTGACAAGCTAGAGTTTTTGACTGACTTAATTGTTTCCAGCTGTCCTTCACTAGAAACATTGCTTGACATATCAAACTCGAAAATATCGGACGAGTGCAACATATGTATTGAAAGGTGCAGGGAGCCACTTGACTCTCCACCAGAAGCTCTTATTCCTTTCAAGCGTTACAAAGAGATGAAGGTTCAACAAGGTGCGCCTCAATCAAAGACAAACAAGGTGAGCCTCGGTCAGGATTTTATCATAACACCAAAGAATTTCACCTAAAATGCAACTAGATGTAAAAATCTTTTTAACAACTTATTCAAACATAAAGTAGTTAGAAGCATGCCATTGCACATACCTATCATATTCCAAATAAATTTATAGAATGTTCAAGAATTGAATCGACGATGTAAATTTACAAGAAAATATAACAGCCTTCAACCAGTCCATAGAATCATTGCTTCACTTGCAAATGTCGAGAATTCTCAAATTTTCCCTACCATAACAAACCAAAAGTCGTCATATGGGAGGAGATATCTGCTACAGGCAACGAAATTGGGCTTTCCTTTCCATTTTCTTTGGTCCCCTCTCTTTGGTCATATTCGTCAATCTATTGACTTTATCTACAATTTCTGTTCATACAGACATTAAAACGGAACTTCCAAGTCATAGACTGAATATGGATGTCTTGTTCCATATAATGCATATTTATTGTAGATTCCTGTAGTGATACTGTCTTTTCCTTTTGCCTCTTTCATCAATACATTCAAGTTCAATCAGTAAGAAATTCAAGGTTAGAGATTTTCACTTCTGGACATTCTGAGGGATATAGAAGGTCATAATGTGCTTCATAGAGGAACATAATGTGGAAAAGTAAAACCGACTTTGAAGGAAGAAAAGTGGAGACTTTACAGTACATGAATTACTGAATCATCATTCAGCTGAATATAGACTTCTGATGTCTTGCACATAGTGGGAGCCATGAGCCTACTGCACCCTTGTTTGTGAAAAAGGCAAAACCAATGTTAAAATTGCATTTTCTCATTCCAGAATACTGGCTGAAGAAAATCTTAATTTTCATGTAGGAGGAGGCTAAAATGGAAGGGGATGCTAAAGAGCCTGGTATCGAGCTTCAGCCTCAGTTACATCCATCAGCAAGTTCTCGAGACCATGAAATTAGCGAGGAGCCTCCAATTGACAATGTCAGAGAAGGGACTCCGCCTGGAAAGCAAAATCAGACGAAGAAGAAAGACTCACACAGACTGAAGAAGTACATATTGAACTTAACCACGACCTGTTTTTGCAAGTCTTGATGAAGTTGCTCCACCAAAAGACATTTTATGAATAGGTTGAAGACATGCTAGGTGAGCATATTGGAATGTGTCTTCAACCGCAACTTTCCTTAGCTTTAAAACTGAAATTCTTTGTAGTTTGAAACAGAGGGTGCATAAGAAGGACAATTCAGAATCCGTGGAGATTGAAAGACAAAGTCAAGTCTCGTCATTTTGGTTGATTGAAGAACTAAGTTATGGCTTGGAAAGACAACTTTCAGACTGCTCTTGATCAAACTCAAAGGCAAACACAGTGGAGGGACAGGTGTTCTAGAAACAAGAACTCATGTTGCACAGGATATTCCCCTGCTTTGGGGATTCATTAACCATTACCCCGAGGTAAGTCTTTCTCCAGGTGAAGTACAAATTGATTTCCATATGGTTCGACTAACAAAGTATTTTCTAATATTTGGCTTGTGTATGACAGTTTCTTCAACCTTTGACGGCATGTGATAAACCAACTGACGCAACGAAAGGCAGCTGATTGGCACCGATACATTTCCATCCAATGATTAGGTGGCTGGTTAGCAGTTATCTTTGTGAACATTCATTATCCGAGATTTAATAAAAGCTGCCTGCTAATAAATGCAGCGCCTTCCTACATAACGAACTTCACTCATTTTGTACATAAGTCATTTTTCATCATCAAGTGTGCACTTTTCGTTGTTAATCATTCTCCAAAGTCGATAATCTGGTAGTTCTTCGATATTTGCTAAAGTGCTCGTGAATTGCTTGGCTGTAGCAAGCAAGCCCAGAAAAAGGATTTCACTAGTGTCCATAAGTTGTAAGGACCCTGATATCAAGCTTTCTCTTGGCTCATTCCCACTTGAAACGTGGCCAAAATAGGAAGATTTAAACTCTTATGAAATAATTGGTTATAATTGTAACCAACCATCATGTCATACAGATAAAATTGCATTCAACATATTATTTCTAGCCTAACTCTGCAGGTTCGGATGTATCTGCCCCAACCAAATATGTAGATTTCTTTACGAGTTTGAAACCTTTTCCGTAAGGAAATTAAGACTTATTTGCAAGACTAATTTGAAAGAGTTTCCGTCAACCAACCATGTAGATCTTTGAATTTCTGAAGGTCATATTGAGATAGTAATTTTTAGCATTTCACTACGCTTGGATGATTTGCAGTTTTTCGAACTTTTGGATCCTTTTCCCGTGACTTTCCCCTTTATAATTCTGGTAGTTGCCTCATCCCATAGATATGCCTTTTGATTTACGCATCGAAAACTATATAAAATTTTCTCTGCACCAGCTTTAATTAAAGCAGCGAAATGGTAGCGTGGCTTGTAATTTCAAACATTGATATATGCTCTAGCAGTGCATAAACAAATAACCGACAAAGCGAGAGAGAGAGAGAGAGAGAGAGATGGTGATTAAGATGGAGCTGCTTATCTCATTGTGCCGGTGCTTTGTTTGTGTGGAATTTGGGAGAAGGATTTTAACATACAAGGAAAACGTGATTGACAGATCTTGAGCTGTCGAGGGTATGCAAGATAAAATTAAATCATACAGTTTAATCCCTAACCAACAAAACTCAAGTTGCTGAAAAAATTCATCTGCATTCATACGTCTGTCATACAGAGGGTTCTCGTGAGGCAGTGGGTAGTTCTAGCTCAGGCTCAGATATAAGTGGAGAGACATAAAAGTCGACCATCTCCTTGGTTACTTCTTCCAAACTTGGAGGATCCCACTGCACATTATTTGATAAACCCACGACGATTTCAGTCATTGAAGTTGAGAAAATGTATGATGTCGGAAAAATTGGACTCAATTTTACCTTTGGAGCGAAGTCCTTATCCACTAATCGTGCGCGAACACCCTACAAATAGCAAAGAGCACTATTGATGAGAACATAAACTATCGTTGCAACCCCACAGATGGCAAAGAGTACCATGATCTGATGATAAGGAGAGAGAAGAAAAACCACAAGATTCAACCAAACAATTGCAGCGGATGTCCAAGACTTGCGTACCTCACAAAAGTCTTTGGAAACTTCTCCAGAGATTCCATGGAGGGATATTCGGTATTCCCGAGTTAAACATTGATCAAGGGTCTGGAATCTACCTTCACGAATCTAAAAGTAGTAATTATAACCAAGTCAATGTTTTAGAGAAGGAATCTATGTCCAACAAAGAAAATCAAAAGAATGGAAACTCACAGATCTTAAGGTGATTTTTAAGCTCAATGGAGAAGCTTCCCTTAGTTTCTTGAGGGTCATTGCACACCATTCATCATAAGAGTCAGCTGCTTCAATTTCCTAAGCAACACCAATTTAATAAGATGGCAATAATAGAATATCTAGGATATTAACTATGCTGACTCATTGCATTTCTCAGTTGATTAGTCCCAATTCTACCATCATGTCATCTGGCAAAATAAACATCAGTCATACCATCTCAAAAACCAGTACGATGTCAAGCATCGTGGACTTTCCAACGACAAATATAAGAGTCCTTTCAGGGTGTCTCGTCCAACTTACCAGTGCATGAATAATTTCCTCAACTGTGTCATGGCTAAAGCATTTATCGATCACTTCAATCCTGAGTCAGTGAACAAGACAAAAATACTCCATTTAAAAAATTACATGATACACACTTCAATAGCTGCAACAAATAATACTGGAGATTGTAAAACAAAAGACTTCCTGGTAGTAAGCATAACAAAAAGTGCAAGTTCATTCTTTAATAGAGGTGAGAAAAAAAATACTTGCACAGAGAAGGAAGAAACTTTCTCCATAAAAGCAGCAATCACTCTGCTATGTGGAATATTTACTTGTCCCCTGCACAGTTCTAATATGCATAACAACTAACAACATGTCATAACTAATAACTTATTATGTAGATCTTAAGCGTTTAGAGGGACTGATTCATAGTTCTACCTGGGTTTGGATAAAACAGAATCAGCCACATAAAGTGTGAAAATAGCTAGTACAAAAATTCTAAGCATAGAAAGCCTATATTTGCCTTATAGCCAACTGCACCAAAAAGTAAGAAAGCTATAATTATGTGTGGTAGAACGCAATCTACTCGCAATGTACATCATTTATTAGCTACATCACAAACTTCTGTAGTCCGTTTCCCCAGAAAGGTGTATAACGTAAATTTATACCGTATAGATCCAAAAAACATAGTCATTTACACAGAGGAGGATAAAAGGAAAAAAATCTTGCCAGAAAGAACCCAGAAGCTGTAGACTAAAGTTGAACATTACTTATGAATGATACTTCTCCTGTCGGGATAAACAAGATCACCATATTGTGAAAGGGATGTCTCTATAACAGATGGATCATCAGTAGTGAGTCTACCAAGACGCTCTTCAATCAAAGCCAATCTCTGTCAAGGTCACTAGTCATAACTCAAGAAGAGATTATCAAGGTATGAAGTGTAAGAACACTGAAGCAGCAGTCAAAGGTGCATTGAAAACAAACCGCATTTAGTGAATAGTGAGTAGCCAAGCGGCAGGCAACCATTTCAACACCATTAAGCTTATCCCCCGTGAGAGCCAGGTATTCCCCTGGAAGAAGAAGGCCACATTCTAAGACAGTATCCTAATGCTAGTTATTGACAACTTGGCATTCAAAGAGGAACAGTACTAAACCGTGCAAAGAAAATACTGTGGAAACTATATGAACCTTTCATTACAAACATAAGGACAAAGCAAAAACTATATGATCTCTTCATGGTTCAATAATAAAGTATACTTTGCAAACAAAGGCTTCCCTTTAGTGACAATGCATTGGATGGTCTTCAACATTTCTGCACGCCAGAAGGGAACTAATGGATACAGCAAAACATTCGAACATGCAGTAAAGATTAAATTTTCAAGGAAGTTCCAGTTTACAGAAACCAATAGAACACTTTGAGGCCTAATTTTATCCGACCCTTCTGACCTATTTTTAATTTAATGAATGATCTCCTTATTTTATTACATAGTTTAGCCAAGACCTCCCTTTTGTTTGCATAGACAACCTACCTAGATAGCCAGGTAGACGGGAAAGGTGGAAGGAAGCTCCTGCATCTGGATGAAATCCTATTTGAACCTCTGGATGGGAAAAAACCTGCAATTGAAAGCATTAGCTCAAGAATTTACTTTGCGGAATAGCTGCAGAAAAATGAAACCAGGTGCATTATATGTTTGTTAGTTCAAGTTAGTTCTCCCATTAAAAAAAATAAACAGAAATGGTGAAGTGGATGTCACAAGGCTATAACATGCCACCTTGGCATCTACGCAGCCATGTAGGGTCCACGTGGCTATTACACAGTTAAAAAAAATATTAAAAAATGAAGTTATGGTTTTAGAAAGAAAATTGAAAAAAAGAAAAAAAGAGGAAAACCATCTTCAGCTTGCTCTGGCAAAGAGAGGACAGTCACGCACTGACAGCCACTGGCAAGGGTGGCCAGACCCTCCCAGGCTCAGGTCACAGTGGCCACACCTTCATGGAGCTTGGGCATGTTCCATCACAGAGGTATACACCCACAGAGAGAGATACAAGGAAAAAGCAGTCCTGGTCCTCGACCACCTCTCAGCACCCAGCAGCAAGGGCCACAGCCTTCACAACAGATCTAGGCGAGGGTCACCACCTCACGTCAGATCTGCAGTGGTTCTGCTGGGATTTGAACTGGTCCGAGAAACACAGACTATGAGAATTTCATGCATTCAAATTATTCAGTTGTTGCCAAACCGTTGTCAATAAATAACAAGAAGTAGATCACAAGGATTGAGTAAACCACAAGTGCTTTGTGATTTGGAGGATTCAAGAATACATTTTTCCCCCCTTTTTGTGGTCTATGATCAGAGTGCACAGCTTGAGAGCTCGTCGTCATTGTAGCCATATATTCTTGTTCTTCTGTAGTGGGCTCAAACAAAGTCAACCACCTAAAAGAAAAGAATTTGGTATTCCTTTATGCTACTTTTGTTGATGCTTTGTTAAGTTTCCTTGATTTGGGTTAATGGGTTATATGAAGTTTGACTGTTACCATTAGTTCTGGCTTCCTGTTTCAAGAATTTTGCCATTTCATGTTTGTGGACCCAGTTATTTGGTTCCTATTTTCTAGAAGATTCCGTGTTGTGCAAACACAAGCTCAATGCTCTCTTACACACTTGGTCGGTCTCTCTGTTGCATGTGGTATTCAAAGGTGATGGCAGCAAGTACCCAGTCACCATGACCCTGGCTATGGCTGGGCAACACCGCCTCCACTGGCAGGCCACCCTCCCACCTTTTTTTTTATTTTTTATTCCACCACAGAGATTTGCTCAAGAAGAATGATGATGTGGATGGGCATATCAGCATTCCCGTCTAACTGTTTGACGGAAGGACTAACTTGAACAAACAAACATATATTTCAAGGACTTGATTGCACAAAAAAAAAAAAAAAAAAAGTTGAGGGACGACAATGCAAGTTGAAAAGGTTCAAGGACCTCCCATACCATTGTCCCATATAAAAATCTATGTTAATACCAATCCCATGACAATTTAGCTCACTGGTTTTGCCAGAAACCTATGTTCCAGCTTAGGAGCAAATTCACGTATAATGACAGCCAATGGCATCGAACCTCACTTTACATTAAGATAAGAAATAAATTGGCAAAGGAAGTTGAATAAACACAACCCCAGCGAGCACATGTATGAAAGCAGTTAACATCTATATCAGTATTTAGGAAAAGTCACATACAGTTTTATCAGTTGCCAATCGAAACATTCCGGGGAGAGAAATCCCAGCTCCGCTTGCCATAGTGACACCGTCCAAGATAGCCAGCTGCCCAAGAGTGAAGTAAATAAGAAGTGACCAACTCATAAATTGAAACTAACACGAGTGCTGAGACATTCAAACAACTTTGATTGACTAATAATTAAATCCCAGAAATTGAATATTACACCTACTAAATGGTTATTGCTTGCAGTTTTTACTGTGAATATGGGTCAACGAGTTGATGTCAAGTAAACAAACACTTTGATAGAAAATTAAACGCCAAATAATAAATGACGAACGCAACTTGGAGTACATCATGCAATTAATTTTAGAAATGGAATCCTGCTTGACATGGAAGAAACTGTGCCTATAAGATGACTACTACAAACCAATTGCAGTAAATGTCACTCACTTTGCATTTGACTCAAGGAACAAAGAGGGAAAATGTAAATGATTTTTAATTGTTCTTCTTTCTTAATTAAGCATAAAGTAATAAGTAGACAAGGGCTAAACATCAAAAGGACTTACTTTTGCTCCAAGAATCATTTCAAGAATCATAAGGACTTACTTTCTCCTCTCATCTCACCATGAATCGCCTTACACATAAAGACCGTGGTCATGCAGATCATTAGTCAAAGATAGTTTAACTAATCATGCCGCCAATGCGGAGGTACCTTGTCTACTTAAGATTCATCTGTAACAAAGTATATCCACCTTAGTGACCTAGACTTCTTATGCTATGGAAAATGGTACCGAAGTGGAATGGAGTAGATCACATGTCAAGAAGCCTGATATCCGACTAGTAGGTTCAATAATTTCAATATTTTGGATCATGATAGAGCTCCAAGGATTCAGCCACCATCACTCTCACTTTGTAACACAGAAAGTTTCTTTCGCTAGTTTTTGTAGTGTGATTGCAAGTTTAGAGCAACATTTAATTTAATGTTACTATAATCATTCATCCAAGTTATTTCCAAGATTTCAAAAGTTTGAGTAAATGCTTTCTAATTGTCTAGTGAACTGATTATTTTTCAGATTGCCAATTTTAGCGATCCATAAGGCAAGAGTAACCTATATCAGCATGTGTGCATAGTTTGTAGTTTTCAGGGATATCAACAATCTCCATATCACTGAAACCCAGTAATACCGCAAACTGAGAGATTAAAGTTTTCTATCCATGACAAGAAAACTAACTCTTAAGCATACTTCAACCACTTACTCACAAAACATGAAGCATCAATTCAAAAACTATAAAATGAGATTTTTATAGTATCAACTATATAATTTATCATAATCATAGGAATCTAGGGTGAAAGTTCTGTTTCTCATCCAGCCAGGAGAAATACTACCTTACTCTATGATGTCTGGCCAATAACAAATTGTGTCAAGAGGTCATTACAGAAATCAAGAGAAATTAAGAGGAAAATCCAAGCCCTGAAATTATCCATTACAAAGTAGACTGATTCTACATCTCGAAAGAGCTAACAGTTTATAAACTTCAAAAGATGGTACTTACATGTGGTTTCAAATATGTCCCTTGTAGGTAAACGAACTTATATAAAGTATCAAAAATTTTTTTGCAGTCCTCAATGTTCCCTGCATATATGTTGACTATTTGATTAGAAACAACAATTAGGAAAGAAAAGTAAAAGAACCAAAAGATCATAATCAAGGGAACAAAAGCAGATTGATAGCAAAGTTGCGTGCTCTTTGAAGAGCACTTGAGGACCATCATTTCACACCTTCCACCTTAGTTTATCTATCACATCCCACCTGATTCAATTTTATAGTTTCACTCAAACACACTAGTTCCTAATCCGACCTTTCTTCTACAGCCACGAATCGACCAATGGGTATCGTCTCCAGTTATAAAAATTACCTTCGCATGTTGAATATTTAACACCCCAACATTGTCATGTTTATGATATTCTTGCCCTTGAACCAATCCTCTACTTCTAATAACTATTTAAATATAAAGCAAAGAAAAAGGACATAAAAACTATCAGAGAAAAAAATGTTGAAAGCCAAATAAATGAAAGGATTCATCACCAACTGACCTTCACTGAGCAAATGATAAAGGGTAACAACATCTCCACCTGAGCAGAAAGCTTTGCCACTACCCTTCAGATCAGACAAAAAAGTTAATAACATTCAAAGATTGTGAACCGTGACAAAAATAAAAGGAATGCCTGAAATGTGTATCCATTTCTCCTTCTATTTAGACTCTAGACCAAACAAAACCAGGATCTATTTGAAACTACCAGCTCTTGTATGAGAGCATGTAGTGGCAATACCTTCATCAACACAAACCCAATGTTTGGATTCTCTTCCCACGATTCATAGAGCCTCTTTAGCCTGTCCACCTGTAGAAAATATCAGCATAAAATTTCAAGCTTTAATTATTCTAGAAAAGATAGCCGAACCAGGTACCAAGAAACACGAAAAATGAAACGGCTTTCCGTTCTGATTGGGGTCAGTAAGGAATTATGTCGAGTTGGGGAGAGAGGAGAAGAACCAAACCATTGAGGTAGTGAGAGAATTAAGAGCGGATGGCCGGTTGAGTATCGCAGTTCTTGAGTTGGCTCTTCCATCCACCAAAACCTGACGCCACAAACATACACGAATCGAAATGTAAGCTCCCCATCTAAACGAACCCACCTTTTGCTATCCGCAAAGTAGACGCTGCGACTTGACACCATCGAGTTTCTGAACGGATCAAATTTTGACTACCTGGACAAGTTGCATCAAACAACAAACGGAAACAAATACCTGGTCTTGGACGTCGTCGTAGCTGGCATAATGGGGCTGAGCAGAGAAACTTCTCCGGGGAGGGAAAGCGCCGAGCGTGGGAAGCGAACGCCTCGCTCTCACCAAAACCTTCAAGCTATGCATCTCTCTCTTTCTCCTTCCTTCTCCTGCTGTTGTTTGAACACTCTATAAAAGGGTTTTCGAAGGATGTTTCTCCGGAGCAATGCCTGAACCCGTCGCTCCGGCCTCCCCCTCAAAATGAGAAGCGAACGGCGGAACGCTGAACGATGCGCGCTGAGGAGGCAAAAGGAGAAGAACGGAGCAGAGCAAAGATCAAGCGGCCGTTCAGTAAGGTTATTGTCCGAGCCGTAATTGTACGAGAGAACTCAGATTGGGCTTTTGCCATCTGGGCTTATCTGGACCGGTCTGATCCAGTCTAAGATCCGGACGATAAGGCCCACCCAACGATGATCTAGTCTGATTCAGTCCTGGCCAGCGGCTAGTAAGAGAGTGCATGACAAATTAGAATTTACTGTTCCAGAAATAATTTTTATTTGGGCACTATTTACGGAATAAAAATCGATTTGATAAACTTATTCGATTTTTACATTTCGGAATAGATTTGGAATAGAAATCGAAGTAGAAATTTTCTACTTTCATTTACAGGAATGAGAAATGAGAAATAAAATTTTTCTCATCGTTTGTCAATCGGTCCTTCATCCGTTGTTGCCGACCACCGTCCGTTGGTCGCCGGCCCCCGCCCCGCCGGCTGCCGCGTCGCCGCCGGTCGTCGGCCCGTCGCGCTAGTCGCCGTCGATTCTTTGTCCGAAAGGAAGAAATTTTGTGTCGTTATCAAACGAATTTCTATTTTTAGAGTAGAAATTTTGTGTCGTTATCAAACGATTATTTTTGTTTAGAAACTCTTCTAGAAATAGAAATAGAAAAATCTATTTCTGTTCCAAAAATTATTTTTGGAACAGAATGGTTGTCATGCGCGCCCTAAAGATGAGCATGATCCAGATTGAGCCGGTCCTGCACATCCAGAGACTGACTTGCACAGCATTGGCCCTCAATTTTTAGGACCAAAGACTAATCTTGTTGAGCCTAGGACTGAGGACTGGACCAATGGTGAACTCAAGACCAAGCAATTATTTTCTTGTTTCATTTTTTATATTCCTTAAAGGGACAAATCAACAATGCGACATTGAGAAACCAAATTATGAACACTAATACGTATCAAACATAATATAAGATAATGTCACAACAAAAATTTACATTTGCTAAAAGTAACAAACCATAAAAACAAACATACGAGGCAAGGAAATAAAGGTGAGTGAAAGAGCAACAAGGTGAGTAGGCGAGTGAGGCCAAGGTGGGCGAGAGAGGCTAAGTCAAGTCAAGAGGGTTCTTTTCTTTTTTATCAACTTAGGACTAAGTTTATTTCTACATTCTAATTTACATGATAAACTGAATTGCAAAGAAAACAGAGGAGGAAGCGCTAGAATTTAAAGTAGACAAAAGCATATAAGAAATAATATATTAGATATATAGTATATAGTATATATATATTAAGTACATAGTTAGTTCGGGTAGAACCAATCCTAAACTCCCGTGACCGAGAACTAATCCGTACAATGTAAGGTCCATTGGTTTCAAAACTAAGGACGACCTAGTCCCCTTGGGAACCAGTGTCGGGGCAGTCCAAGGTGACCCTAGGGCCTAGACTTATGCTCACCCCATCGACTAGCAACCTTCGCCTAGACCCTCGTGGACCATTTCCCTACCATGGTTGGCCCTTCCCAACGATGGTGAGGGCAACAACGCTGAGAGCTGGTTCTAACCTTTTTTTTTTTTTTAAGTAAAAAAATAAATTTAGCTCCTTTTATTTTAATTTAAATAATTAGATTTGGATCAAAACAACGTTTGAGCCACGTAATCACCATGTATTATAAAGAAAATAATGATGAAAACAAAGTCAACAAATGATTTAATTGTATCAATTTGACAAGTTTTAAAATTTTATTGCAGTTTTAGGACCAAATTACACTTTTATGATAAGTTTTACGACTTATGGTAGAAACATGCCTCAAACTTTTCCATATTACTTCTGCAAATTCATGCTTGTCCTCTAGTAATTCATGTTCAGCTAGTGTCAACTTTATGTTCTTAACAAGTTCTACCCGCTTTCATCATGTGTTGATGATTTTGGTGTAGCTTCAAGAAATGCACTCTCTCGAGATAATGTATACAAGCAATGAAGCTGCTTCTTCCTTTGCTATAATCATCAAGGAGGAGATACCAATAGTTTCAATTTGAGATTACAAAGTGTAAAGAAATGCTTTATTGCACTGATTATTTACAAACAATCATTCTGGTCAATTAAGTCCGCACAATGTCCTCGTCTCAAGATGCAGCGCCACTCTATTGGCCATACCCTTCATGTTAGAAGACTTCATTTGATTGTCGTCGTGCCCTTTTCGTGTTAACTGTAGCCGGTCCGTACCTCGTGTGCAGGCACTAGTCAGCTTGAAAACGAGTGCCCTTCCTCAAACTCTCCCACAGGAACAGCATATGGTGAATCCCAGTCAGCATCAAAGACTTCTTGAAGCTGCGAAACTATGACCTGGTGATACGTCCCGAAGCCGACACCGGCAGTAGTATAGAAATAGTCCCATATGAGGTTGCTCGTTCCAATGTGGGCTCTCACATCACTGACAGCATACTTCCCATGGTTGACCCGAGTGTAACCAGGATACTTATTCCCAGTGCTGGTTCCATTGCTGATCGCAGCTCCAGTCGTGTTAAAACCCGGCACTATGTAGTACTTGATCTCCACTTTGCCAGAACAATTGTTGTACTTTGAAGAGGAGCAAAGGACATTGGAATAGAGGAGAGATTTCAGGTAAACGTCAGTGTTGTTTATGAAATGTGCCCAATGTGCTACCAATATCTTCACTTTGGCAAGCTTGGAAAAGACAACCTGAAAATTATAGTCAACTCAGAAAATATGTTCTCAGTAACAACATATGAGAGGAAATAAAGTTGGTCAATAGAGATAAATCACAAAAAGCCAGTGTCATCAACCCATTCTGTCAGTAAGCAGTTCTTCATCACAGCAAAGGCTTTCCACATTTTCCTTCAATAATTTTGAAACCAAAGTGGCAAATGGCGATAGCAGGAAATTCTACAGCTTACAACAAGCTAAAAGCTTTTCATTTATCTGTTCCGAGCATGCGAGATAAAAAAAAAAAAACAAGAAGCCAATGACCAGCCATCAGACCTAGTATTCATTGTTTAAATATTCATGCAAGTCACAGTCCATCTCCATAAAAAGAAAAAATGGAATACGGTAGATGCAAGACCAAATGATTTCAAATGAACACCATATTGACTTGTATCTGGCGATTTAGATTCACATGTACAAACAAGGGCAGCAACTGTAGCAACAAAGGAGCATACCTCTGACACAGCAGAAGAAATGGATGACCAATAAACAGTTTGGTCAGCATATTGAGATTGACCAAGCCAATCCATTGTGCTGATCCTAATGGTGCCTCCACTACCAACTGATTTTATTGTGTCAACCCATGCCTGCTCGTCAGCTTGGTACTCGCCAAATGACAGCTGTAATGGCAGTGTATTGTATGTTAAAGATAGAAGCTTAAAGATGAAACTTACGGGATCCACCAAAAGGATCAGCAGAGCAATCGCAATGTGATTTAATCAACTTAAATGTTGAGCACCCTCAGTATTCATGAAGGAATACACACCGAAAAAGTTTACTTGCTAATATATCAGAGAGAAGACACTAGCAACTAGACTGGGTCGATTCGCTAAATTCTAATTGGGTACATAGACACTGGAACTGCGATGTCGCAAACCAACAAACTTAATAAACTCTAACTTAAAATGCAACCATTCATTCTGTA